>OZ038379.1:121529705-121822976 GCA_964036045.1 Eutreptiella sp. 'Long Island Sound 2002'
AGGTGCAAAGCGTGACAATCACCAACAAGTTTGCTAATGATTCCAAGCAAATCAAACCAAAAGTGGAAAAGGTAGAACAGGCAAAAATAAAGAAAGAAGAGGCCTCACTGGATAGCGGGCTAGGTAGCACCACCATGGTGGTGAGGATGAGAACGATGACAAACCTATTGACTGCATCAACACAGGAAAGCACCATTTTATTTTCACCGTAATTTGCTGCAATGATGTGTGATATTTTTAGGCCACGCTAACTACCCGCCCCTTACACCCAAACATGTGCACTTTGTCGCCTTTTCTGTGTCTTGTTTTTGTGCCTATGTTTTCCATGTGTCCCCTATATTGTAATAGGTGGTGTAGAATAGTTCTACATTTCTTGCGTGTCCTATGCATACACACTTTGAAACGCAAATTCACTGTCTCTATTTGCCAATTTGCCAAGACCTGGGCGAAATTTCCCCCATCCCCCCCGGATAGCAAAAAAGGTATACACATTTTGAACTCTTGATCACCCTGGGCGAAATTTCCCCCAGCTTTGCCTGTTCTTCAAAATATATAGCTTAAAACACCCATCAGTGATCCTGGGCGAAATTTCTTCGAGCCCCCCCCCCCCCGTGTTGTTTCCTTCTTTGTCCTGTGCATGATATGTTGCCCTTTCCGGCACTGTTGCTTAGGCCGGGCATTCGATAAAGTTGAACCCGGGCGAAATTTCTTGCAGCTTGCCTTGACACCCTTTACCTACAGGGTGGTACCTCTGTTGGGTTCTGTTCATTGACTCTTAGGGTTGCTTCTGCCAATGTGGATGTGCGACATGATTGATGTGCGCTTTCTTCAAACAGCCGTGGGGGGTACTCGCGTTGGGACCCCGAAGGCTGTGATTCGGGTGGCATTGAACAAAGGGAGGACACTCCCGCTGCTGCAGCTGGCACTGGATTTGCGTTACAATAGAAAGACTAGACGTAATGTTGGACATGTGCGGGCTGCCTTCGGTTCTAGTCGTCCACCAAGATGGTTGTTGGTCCTGCAGAAGCAAGTTTTCTCACTGTATAACATTGTGCGAGTGCTGACATATCCCCATGCTGAGAGAGCCACTGGAGCCTCATATCGTCCCAGTCCAGTATCCCGGTACTATGACCCAGTCCATCCGCCGTAGCTGGCAATGGCAGGGGAATGCACTATCAATGCCCCTACAATCTCGGCCCAGGCCTGCGTTCAAGCTTCACACCTGTGAGATTCATTTGAGAGACAGCAAATTACACTGTGGTTGGACAATTACCGTCGCTACATCAATGGGGTAGACCCCCATAACCTTGATAAGACTTTGAATGTGACTGCTGTCGGTGTGTTGCACAGTACTGAGCTGCCCCATTACCACGGTTTGCCCGGTCTGGATGCTGTTGCACAATGTATACCCGGGGTTGTTGACTACCTTGTTCGCTGTGTTGGGTTGTTGTTGCAAAGAAGTACCGTCCCAGATGGGCCTATTCTGCGGACCTGGGTTCGTGCACCTCTGGACTATGCTCGCAATGCTGTGGTATCCCTCAAATGGAGGCCCTTTCTGTTATCACACCTGAAATGCGGAAGTCATGTTGAGTTATTGGAGTTTGATAGGTGGCTAGAATGCTCGCACGAGAAGACGAGACGGACTGTGCCATTTCTGATTGACATGCACATCTTTTACGCACTCCTGAAAATGTCGTTCGGAGCAAGCTATGCCCCCTGGCACGTAGACCAGTTCTTGTTGGGACACCCGTTGCTTTACGGTGTCTGGCACCCACATCACTATTCTATGGAAATAACCTATAAGGCATTTGCCCCCATTATTAAATTTCTTGAGTAGGGTTGGGACCTGAAGGCGGGAGCTGTGGTGCCCATGAAAGTCAAATTGCGTCACATGGAAAAAACCTTTGTTGGTTTGTTGCTGGCTACAGCTGCTAACAAAGCACGGCTTGATACTACTACCCAGGTCCTTATGAGTAATCTTGCTGAGTTGTGTGATGCTCAAAGATTTGGTTTGAAATGTCTGTTAGCCCTAAAGCCCTGTTATACTCGTACTGCCCAGCACTTTTGGCACTAGGGGTTCTTGTGCGTGTGCGTGAATGTAACTGGAACGGTCTCTCTCTAAATACCGTTGCGGCTGCAAAAGAATGCATTGGAATGAGTACTGCCTTGATGATGAATATCATACCTTCTCAAAAGTGGCTGGGCACTGAATACCGGCGTACCAATATTGGAGCACTGCTTTTCTGGTCCGACTGGCACACCCGGGCACTTGGTTGCTTGTTTTCTGAGGAGTACGGCGAGGCAATGCTTAGTCGCCTACTCATGCGGTCACGGGAGGTTGGTAATGCCCAGTGAGTGTAGCACACAACCGATATTTTTTTAACTCTCCCCCCCACACTTCCGGGAGAGAAAAAATGCCACGGTGTCCTCACGCAGAAGTCTGTGGAAAAGTACACAAAGCACGTGCGTTTGTTCATTCACAACATATGACATGCCTGGTTCCCGATTGCTATTCTGGAAGAGGATAAGTATGTGGTCAAACGTCGTGATGAAGCCCCCCGCATGCAATTTCCGGGAACGTTGTCGCGTACAAGGGTTACCGAGCAGCAATTTTTGAGCCTTGTTTGGAATAGCCTACGGTGTCTGATTGCCAAGACTAATTTACCCAATGGTTTTGAGGATTTTGTGAATGCATACAATCAGAAACGCTCCAATGTTGATGAGAGGCAGCGAAGTGCACACTACCAGAGTATCAACAGAGCCGGTGGTAACGCTCCAAATCAAGCCGCCAAACCCCCAGCGCGCGGTGTGCCGGTGGTCGTCCCCCCAGCCCCGCCCCCTCCCCCTAGACCCCCCCCCCCAAAACCCCCCGCCCTCCACCCCATGCCTGTTGCTGTACCGGTGGTAGATGATTTCAATTATGTTGATAGTGCCAGCGAGGGCCCAGAAGAGGTGCGTAGTGACTCCTCCCTAGAAATGCTTGATGAGGAAGACGAGTTGGGACGGAGTACACAGGGTTGGGACTCATTTGACTATGTTATATGCTATTGTGCTTCCAACTGGGCGAAATTTCGCCCAGGCGCCCGACTTTCATGGTTTTGAGCCTGGTGTTAATTGAAAGTGCCAAAGCTGGGCGAAATTTCGCCCAACTTTCCAGTTAGTGTGAATTTGGCATCCTTAAGCACTGTGTCATCCTTGTTGAACAGCAGTTTGTGTTTTTGAACCTGGGTTCTCCAAATTTGATGTAATTTGCCTAATATATGTGTCTGAGCACCTGGAAATCACCATGTTTGCACTCTGCACCTGCTGTTTTGTTACCTTCCAAGCAATGTCTTCTATGGAAATATCTCCAAATGTTGGTACACCGCCCGAAAACCTGGCCAATGATGAAGATCATCTTAGTGGAAGTGAGGGAACTGCTGCTGCTGAAGCCCCCGCACCAGGACCACAGCCCAAACCAGCCGCCAAACCGAAGCCAAAGCCCAAACCCAAAGGAAGTGCAGAAATCAATCTGGAAGATTACCTCACTTCCACAAAACGCATTCGTGTGCGATGGGATGAGATCTTGGTTGATAGAGACCACTCTGAAGGCCAATTTTTTGGGCTGAACCCCGACCGAGTCCAAGCCCGCTATGTGCGGGCATGGCCGGCTTCCCCGCTGGCGCCGCATTGGGAGCCGGCACCGCGTGTGGTGGGTGCGGTGCATACGCCGCTTGCTGTTGGTGCTCGAGATGGTGTTGAACCGCGTGTTAGTGGACATGGTGAAGGACGTGGTACACACACCCCCATTTGCCACGGTTGGAGAGCCCAATGGATAATGGGGACCAACTCTCACTCGCGCGCGTGTATGCATCCCCACATGCAATAAACGGGAGGGACCGCCCCCCATCAATGGTGGCCACTTGTGGTGGGCGCGATCGAATGTACTAGGCCCACATGTGCCCCGGCCAACTATGGCCACTACCGAGGGGGGGGGGGGGGATAGCCACGGGCGGTCACGGGCTTCACCGCCTCCACTTGCTTGGTGCATACAAGGCAGGGGTAGCCAACCTTGGTGGCCTCCACTAATCGGGCCTCGGCCAACGGTGATGAAGCCACGCACTCACCAAGTGTCATACCAAACTTGAGAATGGTGTCCCGGGAGAAAGGCATAACAAACAAGAGCTACGGATATGGTATGCCGCTCAGAGTTTCTTGCAATGAAAAATTTCAAACAATGACAAAGACAAAGGATGCAACAAGCATCATCAAGAAACAGCCATTGTCAACGCAATCCGCGCCATGCACGAAACGGTGCATGTTATATGGGCTGACCAGGGCAAAATGTTCAAACCTAGGTTAGAGAATGTTCCGCGGTGTTTTTGCTTCCCTCGCCCCGCTCATTCCATTGCTACTAGAGCCATTACGTACCTGCTGTAGCATTTTGAGGATTCCATCTGTCACAATTGCGAGGTCACAAACATTCAACCACGTGATATTCGTCGCATGCTAGCGTTTCTTCTTGTACAACCGCGACCCCGCTTGTCCGGCACACGTAATCATGGATTTTGGCTGAAAATTGTCAAATGGTTTTTTATAGTCCTCTTTGGTGATAGTTTAGGCCATTTTACCCGCCACCCATGGACACCATTTTGATCGCAAGGAGGGCCGCAAGCGACAACTTTTGGCACCTATCCCATGACCTGCTAGAAAAAGCCGCTGGCATTCGAACTTCGGCGCAGTAATAAGCTCGAATCAATTGGAAAATATTATCCAAAAAACCAATATACTCATGGGTGGACCATTCTCCGCCCAAAGCGCAAACCTGCTTCCCTCATGGAAGGTCAAATGAGCAGGCCAAGTACTGCGTCGGTGGGGGGGGGGGGGGGGGGGCTACAAGGTTTGGGCGACTACAATGGAAATGACATGTAGTTTTTGTTGGCACAGTTTCATCATGACGTTTTGGTGGCAATAAAGGTCCCTCCATGAAGCACACCTACACTCCTCCAAATCATTTATGACACACTGAGCGAAGTATGGGACTTTGAGGAACTTTGTGACTCTATCGCAGAAACAAAGTGTGTGTCGGTGCATGCTTTTCCCACTCTATGAGAGCTTTGGGGCGGTCCCTGACCGTTGGAGGGGGGGGTGGGACTCGCAGCATGCTGCCCTTCAGCCTTGAAGAGCGACTAGTCGTTGAGGAATGGAAAATTCCTCATCACGCTAGGAAGAGCCCCGCCTTCATAGTTGTCATGTATTTTTAGAAGCATTCTTATAACTGGGCTACCATGGCGGCTGACGTGCAGCAGCCAAATCAGGACTGTGCTGGCTTGGGGGCAGGTGGCAATGTCCAATGTGTATACAAGTGGATGATGAGGCGAGCGAGAGGGCATGAAACCCGCGCAAGGTGGGACAGACAGATGGGGAGGATGTGGAAAGAGTGGGTGGCGCAGTGGGGAATCACGAGGAAGAAGCAAAGGCGCGGGGGAGGGGAAACGGCAGTGCAAGAGAAGGTGCTGGACAGGGGAGAAAGAGAAAAGGCCAGGCCAGGCATACTGTTGTGTGCTCCGCTGGGACTCAAGGGGCCCAGGGGGAAGGTACAAAGTACGCGCGGGCAGTGGTACGATGTCCATGCCGATATGTTCCGGAGAGACAACATCCCGGTGGGGACAAGGCATGGGGAGCAGTGCTGGAGATGCACAAAGGCTCCCGTGTAGGTTGTCAATGTATCCTTGACACCACGAATGCCATATGGCAAGGGCTTTTTGGCAATTTCAACGTTTTGCTTTGGCGCAGGTTTGGCTGGATCGGTCTCTCGTCGGCCACGTCCCCGGTTGCTTGGCTGGACTTCGGCATGTTGTTGCCCTTTGCTGGATTTCCCCTGGGTTTTCCTCACTGCGTCAAAAAAGGACAACCCTAGTAAGAAAAAGTGTATTTCCCTGCCAAAAGGTAAGCTTTAGTTGTTTTAGAGATGCCTAAAGGCATACTACATTTTTATCTTAGTATTGGCCTATCCAAAAAGGGGTGATATAGCATTTTGACTTATAAAACCAAGCATTGATCTTAGGATGTTGTGTGGACCCCTGACCCCCCAACTGAGTGGACTTATGCACCATTTTCTGGACTGACTGAGGCGCTGACATTGATCTAGAGCCTATACATTTTTCTATCTTTTCTCATGTGTGTATAGCTATCCTAGTGGTTTGCACCCTAGGAGGCGGGGGCACCTCTTTTTGAGAGGTCCTGGGTTCAATTCCCAGTCAGCCTAGCTAAGTAGGAAGATCCCATGTGACATGGCAGTGACCTCAGCGCCACAAGCCATGCCACCTCAGCACCTATGGGACCCAAAACAAAGAGTGCACATCTCTAGATGGCACTATAAGAGAGAGAGTGCCCATGTGGGCAGTTTTCACATGATTGTAGCATATTTTCTAACTATCTTTTCATAAATGTAGTTATTGTGAGTTTCTTTGTTGATACACGATCTCCTTTGACTGCAGCCCTTCATATTGTGGATTTGATCCTGTGGTTCCTTGCTTGCACTGTGGGTACTTGGAGTTCTGGTTGATTTCATCAAAACATTTATATTTGGGAAACCTGAGCTACACCAAGAAGCAGCAAGAGCAAGCAGAGGCACAAACAAAAACAATATCATCAAAGCAATCAATAGTGAAAGGCTGTTTTAACTTTCTGGTAGCAGAGATTTTCAGTCTTTGCGTACCTGCAACCCCGTGCAGTACAACCAGTACGTGGAGATTGACTACACGTCTGAAGGGCGGAAGAAATACAACATGGACACCAACGACACTGCCGAGAAGACAGCGCCCTCAGTGGCACCAGCCAAGCCAGCGCCAACGCCCAAACCTAATGGTGAACCTGAACCTGAGGTGCCTGTACCTTCAGTGCCCTTAAGTGGGCTTGGCCGGTCTTGAGAATGACGGCATGGGCGTTCCCGACCACGACCATGCGCACTACGGACGTCAGGGGACAGTGGTGGGGAACGGTGCTAAGGCTGCCCAGGGAGGTGCATGAGGACTTGGAGGCCCAGGCGGACGTGGAGGTTTGGTGGGGGGAGGAGCAGGAGGGGAAAAGGACAGGGGTCCAGATAGGCTGGGACACGGTGAGGGGGCTGCGGGAGGAGGATGATGGGGTAGCGGTGAGCTTCCGGATGACGGACACGGGCCGGCCCGAGGAGGAGGCGCCCTTGGTGCCCGTGGGCCACAAGTTTGGGAACAGCGCGAGGAGGATCAGGCTGACGGTGTACAGGTTGCCGGCGGACAGGGTGCGGTACCTGGTTCTGGTACAAGTGCACCTGGAGCAGGGCAGGGCGAAAGGGGACAGGGCATGGTGTCACGGGGTAGTAGTGACGAATGGCTGGAAAGCATGGACAGACAATAAGTGGGCGTTGTACCGGGTTGTGAAAGAACTGAGCTTCGAGGCAGGGGTGCGGACGTATGACATCGGCCGGCACATGGTGTACTGCCACTACACGAGGGAGGTGGTACGCATACCGGAGCCCACGGAGGGTAGGGTGGTGGTGTCTCTGGACGGGTCAGGGGTGGAAGGGCAGCCGCCCAAGGCAGGGGCGGGGGCTGTACGGGTCAAGCGGGTAGGACAGACGACAGAAAGCATCGTTGACAAGGTGGTGTACGGGGCGGCGTTCCATGGAGAGGTGCAAACGGTGGCGAATGTAGTTGGGAAGCTGGTGCAGGAGGTGACGGAAGTGTGGATGGTGGTGGACGCAGAGGCAGACATGGCATCCCTCAGGAGACTAGCCACCGGGCCGCTGCATGAAGCCCTGGTTACGGGACTGGCGTCGCAGGTATACACTATATGGCACGGGCTGGAGATGAGGAGGGTGCCACTGGTCATACACGTGGTGAAGCAGGAGTCTCATCGAGCAGGCGTAGGGAATCATGAGGCGGATGGAGCGGCGCAAGCGGTGGACAAGGAACACGAACCGGAGCGGAGGGTACCAGAGAGAAGGAAGCACCTCCACATGATGCACATACCGCCAAGGGTGGGGGACGAAGAGAGAGCTAGATCAGTGGTGGAGGAGGACAGGGGCAGGCGGGAGTTAAGAGTGTACCCGCAGCCAGTGCACATGCTGGCCCAGGTGCGAGGGGGGCCGGAAGTGGTGGAGCTGAGCAGGTACTTGGAGGGCAAGGTGGGACATCAGGTCCACTTCTCCAACGTGCTGAGGCCGGAAACGCTGCCCAAAAGACTGCAAACCAGGCGGCTTCAGGCCATCACGGGTCAGGTGCCCGTGAGAGAGACGATCATGAGGTGGTACAGGCATAGGGGTATGGATCTGCCGGAGGAGTACATGCAATGCCACTGTAGTCGCGAACTGGAAACGTACGAGCACTTCATGCGATGTGAGCGGTATAAGGAGATGGCCGGGCCGTTGGTAAGGGACCACTAAATTCCACTGCTCAAGAAGGGTGAGAAAGGAGGAAGAGAGATGGAGAGGGAGCTGGGGAGGGAAGAGCATCGCAAGGGGTTATGATACATGGTGATCGTGAAGTCACTTTGGTGGGGGCTCCGGGAGCATACGGTAGCGCTGGAAGTCGTGGCCCACATGCTGTTGAGGCGTACGTTGGAACATCTACAGGAGCGCATGGCGTGCAAGAAGGCGCAATTGGAGGCGCGGGCTGAGGACATGGGAAACCCGGTCACCAAACGGGTGGTGATGGCGTTGATCAGGTACAGACGGCAAGTAACCAGGATGGAAGTGCGGCCACAGCCAGACTGGCGGCTGCAGCAGTCGGAGGAACAGCGAGATGAGGAGGGACAAGTGGGCGACGAACAAAGGGAACGCCTGATGGCGCGCAGGCGGAAGAGAGTCCGGCAGGTATGAGAGTAGGGGAGAACAAGAGGCACGGCGTGGGGTATGAAGGGGCCCAGTGAAGAGACAGCTGGTGGCGGGTCGCCTCAAGGGCGAAGAGTCACCAACAACTCGGACTGGAACAATCCGGGACAGAGCGTGGTCCGAGCCACCACCCATATATGCAAGTAATGCGCCTTACACAAGGTAGTGCACCGTGTATTTGCAACCTCACTGCCGGGTAGGGACGAGCCAAATATGCTCCCGACTTTCACGTGTTATGCTTTTATTTATGCCCCTATTATGCTCACTTTATGACCGGTGGTCCCTTTGATATGCCTCGTGCTCTTGTGCTCCCTCGAGGTCCCCCGGCCCCTCCTGTACAAGTCTCTCAACACGTGAGTCCTTGTGTGGTACCCGGGCAAGTGGGTTCTTTGCTTGCGTGCAAGGCTTCTAATTGTTCCCTGTTGCTTCATCCCTACAAGACACACAAACACAGGCCAACTACAATCTGCTAGTTGAACTAGAGGGACTCGCACTGAAGAAGTCCAATATTGCAAATACAGGTTCTTTGTTGCAAAGGGTGCGTGTTGATCTAAGCCGTAAGGCTAATCTCCATGTAATCCGAGTTGGTGTTGTCGTGCAAGTGTCCGAAGGAGAGTTTGACGACATTCAAGACACCCTCAGAGCCCCACAGCACACTTGGTGGGTGAGGACTTTAGCTACTACAGGGGCCCAAGCTGGCAAGTTGTCTTCATATGCTTGCCAAAACTCCAAGACATCAACCGTTGGGGCCACATCATCAACTAAGCTCAAATAAGTCGGAAGTTCAACAACGCTGTTGTCGATGTCATCCTGTGTGACAATGGGCAAAATAGACAATGGGTCCAAGTCAACAGCCGTTGGTTACAACTCCTTGGCACGGAAAGGGGGGCACAGCTGAGCAGCCTTGAGAAATTGCATGGACTGACTGTACTTATGACCAACCTCAACAAATGTGGACATATTCCTTTGTCTACCACGCGCAGAACGGAATCAACGTTTTTTGTTCGTCAAAAATGAATCCATAAAGTTTTGTTGTTTCGGGGGGTTTTCGAGCGTGCCGGACGTCGTGGAAGCATCCGTTTTGTTCCTTTCCACCGTTTTCCATGTGAGAAGCGTATCGTGCCGTTGCCTCTACCTTGGCTTTCTTGCTCCGTGTGCCGCGCGTCTTACACGTGTTACGTGTTTTAGGCTTCGATTCTAGGTGTGCCTCTGGAAACCGAATAACAGCTGTTGCATATCCGTGCAAGGCGTGTTCCGCGTGCCGCGCGTAACGAACACCATGCTTCTCGAGGACGGAACCCACGTTTTGCGCGAGCTACGCATCCTCCTATACCTCAGCCCTTTCTTTATGCCCGCACCCCTTTTCCTGGACAGCCACAAGCAGTGGCTTGCCAAGGGGGGCCACTTGGGCAGTTGGGGGAACGCGGTCACGCTGAAGCACAACGCGTTCGTCGTGTTCCAGATCAAACAGCAAACATGTATGTGATTGTTCAATGGGGTGGAGTACGGGTGTTGTGCCTTTTGATGTCTCCCACGTCGATGCCGTTCGTTTCGCTTTTTTGTTTCTGCTTCTGGGGCCGTGCCACACATTTCTTCACAGCTCGGTGGCACGCAGCCTTGGTGAACCACAAGAAGGTGGACACCAAGGATCGTTGAGAGGATGCGATGTTCCTCACCAACTCGACCGCATATCAAGTATCCATGCATGACACGTGCCATGTTGTTTTGTATGGTCGCACCGTGCCAGTCCCCAGTGCCCATTTTCAATAAGCTGCTTAACCCACCAACTGCCTGCCGATTGAGACGAAGAAAGGAAACCCGCGCGATCCCGCGAAAGTCCAAGATAGCCGCGCCTAGATGGATGGATGGTTCGAGTACACAAAGGTTGTACTGCGCGTGCTGCGTGTTGCATGTGCAAGTGATTCTGCCCCATGTCATACGCGTGTTGCGCGTGTTGCGCGTTCTGCGCGTTCCGGTGATGTGCCTCTCATTACGCCTCAGGGGGCGCCGCCATCGTGCTATACGTGCTGCGTGTTCTGCAGATCCAAGCGAACCGATTGTGGACCTGGTTGGAGGGCGAAGAAGAAAAGAGTGAGGAGGAAGAGGAGGAGGAGGCATCAGCAGACGACGGAGAGGAGGAGGAGGAAGAGGAGACCGAGGAGGAAGACGAGGACGATCCAGCCCATGGCAAGAAGCAGGCCCGAGGCGCACCGAAGAAGGAGCATTCCAAGGACGAGCCAGAGGACCCCGTTGTGCCGGAGAAACACTCTTCTTCTTGCGCGAAGGCAGCACGTTCCACCCTGCTGGAGGTCAAGCAGGAGCCGCAGACAATGGCAGAGAAGAAGAAGCGGAAGTCCGAGGAGCGGAGCCTGCCCAAGGTGCCACCGAAGAAGTCCGAGGCGGAGACGCCCAAGAAAAAGAAGGACAAGGACAAGCCGGCCCGTGGTAAAGTGTTCTTTGCGATTGCCGGGAAGGGCCCGCAGAAGAGCATCGTCGCCGCACCGACAAGAGCAGAGAGGTTCCAGCATGAAGGCGGGTACAACCGTGAACTGGAAACAATGCAGAGAATCTTGGAGACGGACTTTAATGCGACCGTGGCCCCTTGGTGATGCACTACAAGGACTACTTGTCGGAGGAACCCAAGTCCAGGCAAGAGATCGGTTTGGCAGTTCTGCTACACACCAGTGTCCGGGCCCTGAGCGTGCAAAGCGTGCTGAGATGCGGGACCAAGAACGCCCAATCGGCTGCAGTAGCCCGTGACTATTTCGAAAAGCGGTATCCCTCGGGTACCCCGCGGCAAGTGGCGGAGGGGATTTTGAAGGGCCTTTCGGTTTGTACGGGTTGCGCCGCCGCACCACAATGGCCGCTGGACCTCAGCCCGCCATCGGAGGGTATCAGTCTGCCCAAGCTGAAGATGGAGGGCCTGTTCACCGATGTGGCACAGATCAAGAAGGTGCGTGGGCGGCTGCGGAACCAACCCGATTGTACGTCCTGCGTTGCGGCTTTCAATGCGTGGTTTGTACGGAGCCGTAAGTCACATGTATGTGGACCCCCGGTCTAGTCTGCCCAGTGTCTTGCACCTCGGTGGCCCCCCTTGTGTTTCCACAGGATCCGCAGGATACCGGCGAGACGCGGGACGATCAGCCCCCTCGCGGAACAGGAGGATCTAGCGCCGGTGCCATGGAGGAGCAGCAGGTCGCTGTGTTGGGTGTTCTCGCGTGTGCTTCTTCGTCACCTTCAGAGGCCGCTGCGCTCTGTGTTGCGCGTGTTGCGCGTCCTGCGCGTCCTACATGTCGTGCCTCCGCGTTGCCTTTGGAGGAGAGACATCAAGTCGTTCGCGTTCTGCAGAAGACTCCCCCGGAGACCAAAGGTGAGGAGGCCAAACAAGGGCCCAAGGAGGCCGCAAGGAAGGCGCTGCAGAAGGCGCTGCAGCGGGTGCCGAGGTCTCAGCAGGCGGCGATGGTGGTCCGGTAGGTGAGCAGGTGCGCGTTGTGGTGCCACTGCGATTTGCGCGTCATGCCCGTATGGTTCTTATGTGCCTCTAGAATCCGCCCCGGCGTGTGTTGCGCGTTCTGCGCGTGTTACGCGTTACATGTGTCTCGATTCTGGCCCTCCAGTGGACGATAGCACCCCGTTTTCCGTGTTCTGCAGACGCCTGTGCGAGTGAAGGAGGAGCCCCCCGACTCCCCGGAACGCGGTTCCGAACCGGAAGGGGCTCAAGATACGGAGACGGCAGCCGAGGGCAAGATGATGGACGGCGACATCCAGGAATTGTAGAGGGGTGGGAGGGCTGGGAGGGGGAGGACGGGTGGGAGGGTGAGGGGTCAGAGGGTTTTGTCTCCCCGCCTGGGGAACCGAGTCTGGAATGGCCGGACCCTGACGAGTCCCGGGGGCGTCAGAGTTCGCAGCCCGCTTTGCGGGCTCCCCCTTGGGAAGTTTCAGCGTAGACAGGCTCTTTTCCTCAACAGGCGCCGGACTGGTGGCGTCGCAATATGTGGTAGTTATACCGGTTTCTTGGCTGTACAATAATGGAGTATTATGGCGATCGGACATGTAGTGCCCGGTGTGCGCCCAGCACAAGCAAACTGGTGGTGTCCCGCAAAAAAAGATACCAAACCTGTTGCCAATTGCTCTGTGGTCGGGGAATCGAGGTTGAAAGCCCCCCCCCCCCCCCGCTGCAGATTGCTGTGTGGTAGGGGAATCGAGGCTCAACCCCTCCCCCCCAAAAGAAACACATACACTGCCTTGAGCTACGTTTGCTGCGTGTTGCCTCTGGCTATGCCTGTGGACTGTGTGTGGCGCGTTCTGCGCGTTTTGCGCGTTTTCGGCGTTGCCTCCAGTACTGCCTCTGGAGTTTGAATGTACGTGTTCCGTTTTAAGCAGACACACCGCTCTTCGAAAATGCCATTTCCCACGAATCTTTATGCGGGTGCACTCCCCCTGGAGGATTGTGCAGCAAATATCATGCATGGAGTTCAACCAGGCCGAACTGAACTAGTCAGTTACACCGAGGATGATCCCTCCGAAAGGCGAACCTCTCCCACTTGATCCCCCTAGTACCAAGGTGTGTCCCACTTGATTCTAGCGGTTCGGCCAATCGATTGTAGTGTTTGCCCGAATCGATTCTAGCGGTGGCTCCCATTTCCGTAGGTACAACGCCTTCATCCTCCTACTAGGCATGGTACGACCCATGCAAGTAGATGGCATCTTGGAACGGGACGGGTTACTACACAACCCCTTCATGGCACGATTGCTAAGCCGCAAGGAGTACTACGTCTTGCGCCGTAACATCCGGCCCGACATTGTTGAGCTACTGGAGGAGTGCAACGGGCAGTGAGTGGGCTGGTGCCTGGCGGTTGGGTGACGCAGCTTGTGGGGATGAGTCCGTGGTGCCGCACAAAGGCATACGTGCCGGCCCACTACGGATGTTCATCGCCCGCACGCCCCACTCAACCGGCATCAAGCTCTATTGCCTTGCCGATGCCACTAGTGGGTACGTGGTGGACATGTACCTGTACACAGGTAGAAGCGGGCACCTGCGGCGGTTTGGCAACAGTGCGGGCAATTTCAATGCCCAGCAGATCATGACCATGTGGGCAGGTCTCCTCCCTTCCGGGACCATCCTATGTGCGGATTCCTTTTTTGGATCGCACAAACTAGCGCGTGACCTCGCTGCGGAGAGGCACGCCTTCTTGATGATGACGAAGCGCTCCACATATGGGGTGGACAAGGTAGGAGAACTTCTAGCAGAAGGGCAAACCGCCACGTGCACTGTGGACGGCGCGAGGTACGCCATGGTGGTCTTCTCGAACCCAAAGGTTTGGGTCACAAGCCGCCCCGCGTAGTGGCAATGCTCACGAACGTCCACTTCCCACAAGCCGGACCTGTGCATGCCGCAGCGGGAATGAGGTGAACCCGGTGGTCGCCAGCTACCGCCAGTTATCGCGTGGGGTGGATGGCGTCAACCAGATGGCCCTCCAAATGCGCCAGATGGGACGTCAGATGACTTGGTCGCATGCGGTGCGTGCGTTCGTCCTCCGGTACGCCGCGGTCAACGCATCCGCGACTTGCCGGTCCCTCGGGGGGGGGGCAAACGGGTACCATGTTTGACTGGCAGTGGGACCTTATCCGGCGCCGCTTTTGTAAAGTGGCAGTGGCCAAGGCCATCCACGTGCCGGTGCGGATGCCGGGCCGCCGGGTGTGCACCCATTGCAACCGGGGCAAGACCCACTACGTTTGTTGTGGGTGCGGCAAGTGGTACCATGTGGGGTGCTTTGCCGTGGCACATGGGGTGACCGGGGTGGTAGAGGCGGATGTGGAGGAGGAGAGCGAGGTGGCCGAGGAGGATGGAAGCAAGAGGGAGGAGAGTGAGGATGACACGGAGGAGGAGAGTGAGGGGGAGGGGGAGGAGGATGAGGAGGGAGAGAGTGAGGAGGAGGAGGAGAGTGACGGGGAAGAAGACGAGGACATGGAGGATGACGAAGATTAGGAAGGAGAAGGTGGTGGAGGGCGGGCGTGGTGGAATCGTGGGCTTCATGGCCGCCAAGCCTCTGCCATCCCTACCCATGGGACCAGTGCGAACCCTAGGGGACAACCGCGTAGGCAGGATACCCAAACCGTGAGGACGCGGCCCCCCAAAAGTGCGCGCGTGGGCAATAATGACGTGCTCCGTGTGCTACACGTTTTGCGCGTGCCAGAAGTCTGCTTCTAGGTAGTCTGCCTCTAGAACGCCGTGTTGCGCGTTTTGCGCGTTCTGCGCGTTATGCGTGTGTTGTTTGTGTTGTGTACGTGCTGCGCGTGCTGCGTGTAATGAAGCAACACGCGCAGCACGTATTGTGCCGCGCGGAGCGCTTCCGGACAGAAATGTCCCCTCTGTAGACAATGGAATATAAAAAAGGCGTGCAAGTTGCACGCAACAATCGATGTATTGCACCAGTGTTGCATGCGTGTTTGGGTTTGCCCACTTGTTCAACAAGGCATGAACATTGGGGAGAGTGTCAACAGGGCAATGCAACTGTGCTTCACATCCTTTCAGAAACTCATAGGCCTCAACAACCAACAGGCCATCTCCCTCTAGGGTATACGTACCGTTGACAAGAGTGACACACACATCAACCACAACACCAAGTCCCACTTCTGTGGGGCAATGGTTTTGGGCAACCACGTTGATCAAACTCGTCTTGGCCATACTATCCTTCTCCTTCAAATCTACTCAAACAAAAGGCAAGAGGTCACCAAATTGTGTACACAACTCATTAAGGCATTCCCATTTTGACCACCACTTGGTTTTGATGCGAGACTTGGGCTTATGGCCTGTCCTTCCCTTCCAAGCACCACTTGTCTTCGGGCTATTTAGAAAGAGAGCAAACCAGTTCAGCTTCAATTGGTGGAGGTGTGGAGTAGCAAACTTCTCACCTACCAAGTCAAGACCATGCGAAAGACACGTGAAATCAAACTAGTTCTTGAAAAGAGGTTTGAGGACCTTTGCCGCCTTCGAACTTACAGAGGCACAACAATCGATGTATTGCACCAGTGTTGCATGCGTGTTTGGGTTTGCCCACTTGTTCAACAAGGCATGAACATTGGGGAGAGTGTCAACAGGGCAATGCAACTGTGCTTCACATCCTTTCAGAATATCATATTGTGGGACCTTAGGTGGGAGCACTGCGTAAGGTTGTGCGCGTGCTTTTCAAGGACTAATCGCAGTCAATCCACCTTTGCCATAGGAAAACCACCAAAAAGGGGGGCCTCTAGAATTTGTAGCTTGTAAATTTGCGATTTTGGAGGCACATTCTCACCCTGCACATTCTTCTGCACGACGAACTTCCTAAACTTGTCCAACAAAGAGTCTTCGTTGCGTTTGCCAGCAGCCTCTAAAGCAGCTTTCTTTTGCATGTGCTTGCCACAATCAATATGGGTCTTCACAATGCTAAGTTTCGAACCAACCTCATGCCTACAACACTCGCAAAACAGCTCACCCAAATGTACACAAAAATGCTCACCAGGAAATTCTTCTACCCTTTGTTTTGGGTCAATTGTTTGTAGCTTGACGCTCCACTTGGGCTTCGCTGTTTTCGTCGACTTTGGCGGCACCTTTTTGGGCACAGATCTCGACCTCGCCTTGTCGCATTATGTGGGTGCACGTTGAACTACATCTAGCAGGCTTTTTGGACCTCCACTACCACTGTCCACTGACATGTGAACTGACAAAAACAAAAAAATTTTCAAACCAGCAGAACCCCCAAATTTGACACCTACCCAATGCAGCAAACAACTTGGACACATTAGCACGACCAAGCAGAACAACAACCTCCAAATGCACGTTCGACGAAACGCAGTCGTGTTGATGCGAATAAAAAAGACAAGATTGATAGACTGTGATGTTCAAATGTTCAATTGGGCAACAGAATCTCTGGCCCTGCTGCATAACGACAAAAGACAAACAAGCAGATCTCACCTGCAAGTAACAGCGATCAGTGGCAATCGGAAAAGTCACCTATTATGCCGGCATATTTTCGGCCCAAAATCGACCTATTATGCCCGTGAGCACTGCCAGCATTTTCCACTCAGCCCTACCATGGGGGGCAAAGAGTACTATGTGCGCCGTGTACGCCCTAGCACATCAGCTGCATGTGCATGCGCTAATGCTGTTGCTTGGGTCGTAAACTAGTCAAAAACGAAAGTTGTTGGAAGGGGACACTCTACACCCATTGCCATATCCCCAAGGAGTTCCGACCAAAGGGCCTTGAACGCATCCGGGTTTTTGGCTTCTTCACTACTCCTCTCCCTAAGGGCCAAATCAGTTTTGGGGTACCCTCCTATCCCGCCCTTTTTGTGTGTGTGGTTAGGTGGTTGCACTCAACACTGTATGTCTTATTTGGTATTAGTTGGCAATACAAAACATGGTATTCTCCAAGATCAATTTAGGTTTGAGGTGGGTAGGAAGGGGCGCATTGCGCTTTGCACTTCATCGCCGCACTCCATCCAACTTCAATAGACCGAAAGACGTCTAGGACAGCTCTGATGTCCCTAAGGAGTTTCCTCCAACCGCTTTTCTTGCTTTGTTCTTGTTTGTGCGGTCCCAACATGTGTGTGTGCGTGTGTGCGTGTGTGTGTGTGTGTGTGTGTGTGTGTGTGTGTGTGTGTGCATGTGCGTGCACAATATGCAATATGCAATATCGGGGGCAACATACCGGTTACAGTGTGCTACAAGTGTGCTATGTCCACGGTGCTGCTCGCACCTCTATGCTGTGTGTACTGAGCGACTGGACCCTTGGTGCAGCGCTTTACCCCTCCAAGCAGTTAGCGATGTCAGTGAGACGTCACACCAAGGTGCTCGCTAATGGAGAGGGATGGCCTGGTTGAACCCAAGTTGTAGTGAGCCTTGAGCACCGGTCGCTGCATTTGTCCCGTCTGCATGTCAGTGTCTGGTCCTGGCTTGCGCTGCAATTTGCACTGCAGAACCTAACCTAACCTGAAGATAGCTTTAATAGCAATGCTCCTAGTGTACACTCACTATTTGTACGGTACTGTATGGTATTTTATTTATAAGCATGTGTGTGTGCGTATGTGTGCGTGCATGCACAGTATTGCATGTGACCTCCTGCCGGTGGTCCACATTGAATTCAACGGAGCATCCCGAACGAGTCTATTCCGCTTGCTCCATTGTGTAGTGTGTCTCAGGTTGGTCATGCCACTACTAGCCCACAACCATGGACCATGACCTTCATGCGCCTCTCTTGGTCCTCCAACTTAGCCATTCAAGCATTTGAACTGAGGCGTAAGTACACCAAGTTGGCTCGTTGGGCAAGTCACGAAGGAGGACAGGATATCCAATTCACAACCCAAGACATGTACAAAACCCAGGCAACAAACTTCAAACCACTACTTGCCTCCATGCGGTAGCGGTCTTTAGTGCATCCCACGGGACTGGGATGGTTGATGTTAGCAGATGAATTTATCACATGCCCATGGTATTCAGCACCCTCTAGCCCATCAAGTGGGCATGGTCCATGCACGAGGGTGCTTGTAGCACGTCTACAGTGTGCTGCAAGCGCCGTGTGTATTGTGTCTAGTGTTTGGTGGACCTGTTGCTACGTTGATGGCCTACCCCATGCCCTCTCCGGAAGCCCTTTTTCAGGAGAGCACCGAGGGAGTCGAGTTCACAATTGGCAGGGGGGGGGGGTCAATAGAGCCCTGAAAGCGGGGGGTATGGGGGCCTGGGAAGGCTCAATGGACAGGGACATTGATCAGTCAGCAGCCACAGGCCCCAAACAATTCTCTTTTTTTTGGGCGGGGGGGTTCAATAGTCATTTCTTTTTGCACTGAAGATAAGGCAAATAATGACTTTTCTGGTGCCTTGCAATGCGCTGATTCCAAAAATACCATTTTCTTGTTTTTTCAAATTATGTGGTCCGGATGACCTCCAGGTCCCGGGGGGTCAGTCACAGTTGGATTTTGGGGCCCCATCAAGTGACCCTTTTCCGGGGAAGAGTAGGGGGTGCAGCCAGGCAGGAAATGAAAATCTGCCCACCCTTTCACTGGTGCACACTGCCTTGAGGGGGATATCCTGGATGCCTTCTGGAGCCTAGTTCCACCTGCAGACTTGCATGGCTGTACGCCCAACGTACTTGAGCCCGCCCAGGTTGGTGCTGTGTGTTGCAGGTCGTCACCGAGCCGGTGCGAGTTGAGAAGGAAGGTGTGTCAGTGTGTCATTTCTACGCACTGTGGGCATTAACAACCTCCACCATCGACACAGGCCTGACTAGAGACTTCTTGCAGAGCAGTCGTTCTGAAGCCTGGATGTTCTTTCTCTTTTTCGAAAACCATCTCCTCATGACCATATGTGCCGTTCAACAGTATGCTGTTTGTAACCCTGCACCATTGGTGGCCCCTTAGAGGTTCAAGGAAATGGCATCCCACATGCAGCTCCCATGGAGACACAGCTGGTGGCTATGCAAAGGTGTGTGACATCACATACAGATCAAGCTTCCAGAGGACTGCTGGCTGAAACTTGTCAAATTCATCGGTGCGCCACACTCACAACTCTGCTGGTGATTGAGTATCATACCTCTGAGAGGCAAGTGACCATTGTCTATGCTGAGCTGAAAGACAAAAGCGTACAGTAAACACCAGCTGGGTTGTGGCTGTCTTTCGTTTTGGCACCTAGTGCCACTTGCGGCTGATGTTAAGGGCTGGTCGAGGTGAATTCCCGACTAGACTAGACCTCTGTCATCTGGTGCCCCCACCATCCTGTGCAGCAAGGGAAATTCCCTGCACAATGGCTTGCAACCGCGGCATATGAAAACCCACTGCCTTGCTTTTACGTCCCTTGCTGGGATTGTGCACCAGTGGTGCAATCAGCACACTACACATCGCTGTGTGCAGTACCTTTCCAAGTTCCCGCTGGCGTTCTCTACGTCCTTTGTGCAGTGTCGTACTATGCACCCAGTTTCTCCTCTGGCCTCTCCCCCACGCCACATGGGTCACTAGTTGCTTCCTCCCTGGCCCTCCGAACATGCCATGCAGTATGGTCCCAGGATGGCCTCAGGCAAATCAAAATGGGTCAAACCAGGCTTGAATGCTTAGAATACACCTGTTGATGCAGCCCCAGTATTTTTTGATCACTTTTGAAAAGAGATTTTTTGACCCATTTTCGAGGCAACCCTGATGCCCCCCCCCCCCAAACAAAAATTACCCATCAACATGGGCTGGAAACACTAATTTGCACAACCCAAGCGATACTTGTTCATTATTTAGCTAATGTATGGAGATGCATGTGGCTTTATGTGGCAATATTCCAAGTTAGAAGGTGCCCTCCCACATCAGCATGGTTTTGGGCAAGGTTTTGGAACAACTCTGGGCATTTTTGGAGCAAAATAGTCCCAGAGCGACCTAACAAAACGACAAACACAGGAAACCAGATTCTGCTGGTGTAAAGGAAGCCTTGCTCGTTAAAACCCACAACATGTGCGAGACATAGGTTCGAAAGTGCCCCAAAAGGCTCAAAATCTCCTTAGTTTGGACCTTATTACCCTTGGTACACGCTACAAGGCCCAATTCTGTTCTAGCCTAGATGGCGCTAGAAGGCTAGAACGGAAAAAAGGGGGGGTTACCCCCCCCTGTGGGGGTAAGTGGTGGGTACTTTCGGGGGTCTAATCTGGACCCCCCTATCAGTACTAGGGGGCCCATGCTTTGTTTTTCACAATTTCACTGTTTTCACTTGAATTCGGAGTGGAAAATTTTTTTCGTTCTAGCGGCGCTCTAGCGACGTTCTAGCGAGCACCGCCAGCGCTCGCTCGAACTTTGCTAGAACAGTACAAATTGATGGTCCGCCAATGCTCAAAGAGAAGCTGCCCCGGCTACCATGGCCAGCCGTGGCCAATCACAGGGTTGCGATGCTCGAACCGACTCACGGAGCGCCGGGTTCCCCCCCCCCCCCCCACCGCCCGGTTAGCCCGCTTAGCCCCTCACCCCATAGGTCAGTTGGAAGGTCACTTGGCAGGCCGGCGCCAGGTCACTTGGTTGTGGGTTAGCCCGATTAGCCCGCTTAGCCCAATTAGCCCCCCAACCCCCCAGTCCCCCTTTCGCAAGTCACGACACACAGGCTACCCCTCCTGCGTGGTGGGGGGTTGCCGGGGCGCATCCTTGCTCCCGGCACCTTCCTTCTCACCCCCCGTGTCCCCTTCCTTCTCACCCCCCGTGTCCCCTTCCTTCTCACCCCCCGTGTCCCCTTCCTTCTCACCCCCCGTGTCCCCTTCCTTCTCACCTCCCTTGTCACCCCCCTCCTCACCCCCCTTGTCACCCTGGTGACCTGACACCAGTCTAAAAACCCTCAAGATGGTACCTATGGGACGGGTAGCCCACACGCAGTGCCACCCGTGTAATCAGTCGTGATACGTCGTGTTTGCCGTGTCACCGCGTGACTCCTCTCCTACCATCGTGGCCCTTGTTCCAGCTCTACTCCACCCGTGCGGTGCACTCTCTCTCCTCGTCGCCGTGTCTCCAAGGGTTGAGTGCCGCACCTCAGGTGCGACCCTCCCCCTTGCGCAGCCCTCTCCTATTCACAGTGGGCGCGTCGTCCTGCTGCCGAATCTGGCCAGACGTGGACCTTGCCGTGGCATTCTTCCAGGCCGCTATGCGGAGAGTTGCGACGGGGACTGCATTCGACGTATCCGCCACTCTACGTGACACCTTGTGCAGGGTTATCATGAACCATTTCCCGTGACACTCCACCGGTGGGCCCCGCTCGCCTAGACGCCCTGTGGGTCGCAGACCCGCGCACCGGCGCGGCGCTCCCCTTGCGCCCCCGTCCTCGTGAGTGCCGGGGCCCCAACCCGTTGACGCGCTCCGTCGGGCGGCCCCGCGTTGATCTGCGCTCTCGCGCCATGGATTTTGTTTCTTTGCACCATGGCCACACTCGTGGCACACTATGCTTTTCTTTGGCACCTAGACCACTGGCTGCCACCCCCGCCATCCTGTGTTGTTCTCGCAACCCCTCTACCACGCCCCCTCTTCTGTGTCTCGCGGCCGCAGGCCACCCGCTCCCTTCTCGCTACAGCGTACCATGTTTGAACACTCCTCGCACCCCAGGATCCCCCCCCCCCCCCAGCTCCTGAAGCTAATCCACGCGGAGCCCTCCGCCGGGGGCCATTCCCAGTCCGACGACGCCGACCGGTTGCTACGAAACCTGGACATGTTGAAGGACGACGCGCTAGAAGCAGCGGACGCGGCCGTACGGGCCCCCGACCCCGCCCTATCCGACTTGTGCGATGCCCTACGCTGGACTGCGGTGGATGGTACCATCCAAGCTATCACCGCCGTGACAGGAGCACTGACGCCCAGGGGACTCCTGCTTACGGCCACCGTCACGGTCGCCACGGGTCCGTCGGAGGTGAAGATTATCGAGCATGCCCCCTTGGCGCTTACGCAAGGAGGCCCCCTACTCGAATATGTCTCCAAGGACCCAGACACCCTCACCGCCGCCTTGATCACGAGGTGGAGCCCCGGACACTCCCCCCTCAGCTGCCCGCCTCCGGCACATCGTTTTCCGTAACCTCTACTCCACCCGGGAGAAGGCCCCGCCCATCGACACCCTGGCGGCCCCAGAGACACAGAACCAAAAGGTCTCCTTCAAGCTCCAAAAGCCCATTAGCCAGTTCCTGCCACCCCACCTGAGGCCAACGAGGGACCACCTACGGGTCCGGGAGGTGGTAGCGGCTTTTCAGGCACTACCCAATGATGTGCACGTCGTCTTGCAGACAGCCCAAATCGCGACAGCGAAGCTCATCCCCCTGAAATCCGGCCTCTTGGCGTGGGCCTCCTCCATCTGCCTCTCGGGGTAGCTCACGTCGGGCCTAGTCGCCAGCCCCCCTCCGCTGGTCAACAAGGGCATGTGGCCCCCTTGCCATTTGCGCCCACTGCAAGAGTGTTCTATCCTCCCAGTCCGCAGTGTGGAACTGCTACACCAAATTGAGCAAGCAGGGGCACACTCGTGGCTCCCACCATCGTCCTCCTGCAGGCTGGCATCCAAGACACCGCCAGCCCCCCCCCCCCTCCCCCCCCCCTTAGCCATGCGCCCTACCTCGCAAAGGGGCAGCAAGCCCCCAGTCCAGTGGGATCCTTGTTTGCGACCACCTCTTTCACCCCGGCGTCGGCACTGTACCGCGCAGACAACAACACCCCCCCGACGGCTGGTGGCCATTCCCCCTCATTGTTGCTACCCGAACCCCCCAAGTTGTCTTTCACTATCCCCGAGCCAGCTTCCCAGGCCAAGCCGGTCGCCACCCCGGGGGGGGGGGGGGGGGCGACTCCGCGGGTCCTAGGACGCCAACTACCCCCCCCCCCCCCCCTAGGGGCCTCCGGCCGACAGTTAGTTGTCAAAGGTATGAGCCCAAGGAGCCAACGAGCGCCGAAGGCGCCCCGGCGCCGATGGCGCTCAACGGGGTTATGTAGCCATCTCCCCCACTTGTGGGCCTTTTTCTGATTCTGCCCCCCGCTCTGAGGCGGTGGGGATCCCCTAGGCGGCAGGGGTTATGTAGCCACCTTGCCCACAAGTGGGCCAATTCTGATTCTGCCCCCCAGCTCTATAGCGGTGGGGATCCCCGAGACGGCAGGGGTGACGTAGCCAGTTTGCCCACAAGTGGGCCAATTCTGTCCGGTGCTATTGAGGAAACCGGGACAATCTTTGAATCCACGCTTCGTTGCGTGGTGCATCATGGTGCCCCCCGGCGTAGGTTTTGAGTTCTGATTTTGTTCCCTTTGTTGGGGACCCCCGAGAATGCAGGGGTGATGTAGCATTTCCGCCCTCTTTTGGGCCCCAACCGTCCGGTGCTATTGAGGAAACCGGGACAATCTTTGAATCCACGCTTCGTTGCGTGGTGCATCAGGGTGCCCCCCGGCGTAGGTTTTGAGTTCTGAAGCAAAGCGAACCACGGAGGAGAAGAAGTTGTTGGCCGGCCCTTGCTACATCTGTGAGAAGAAGGGCTGCCAAATGGCTTGCCTCCACTGCGGCATAGCATTCCACCCGCATTGTGACATGCAGGACCACTGCCCCAACGCCCCGTCTCAAGACGGTGACGGCGAGCAGGACATGGGTGGGGTGGGCCCGGCGATGCCACCTTGCGACGGCAAATGTGGCGGTATGTACGCCAACACCGGAGAATGCGGCTGTACGGACGAGATGTGTGCATGCGGGTATAAATTTCAAACCCCGCCCGACGATTTCCAAAGGCAGCAACATTTCAATGGGAAGGCACATCAGTCTTGGATGGCTGCCCCACGTTCAGAGCAACCATCCGTTGCCGCTTTTTTGGAAGTTGGTGCTGTCCCCGCCATACCAGAGGATGACCCTCTGCCACCACCAAGTGATGTTCCAATTCTTCTTGGGGCGCCACCCATCGCATCTCAGTCCTGCCACACGCCCTGTCATGGCTTTAGGCCCCCTGAGACACCCCCTGAGTATACACCCCTAAACTATCCCATCCAGTTGCATGCCCACAAACATCGGCAGCTGCATGGGCGCAAGATGGAGTGGCATTTCCCGTCCGACATGTTGCACTTCAAGTCGAACCAATGTTCCGACTGTGGGGTTGATGGACAACCGTGCGATGCGTGTACTCAACTACGCTCCAACCAAGAGTTGAAAGGGCTGATGGCAGTTGCAACCAACCCCAAGCCAAACACCCCTCTCCAGTACCTAGGCTTTGAGGCTTTGAGGCAAAGGTACGAGGCTGCCCTTAAGGGTCGGGGTGCTAGTTTTTTCGAAATCAAAAAACTACAAAAGCAGGTCCTTCCCATGCAGGAGCGCTTAACATTGTTTGACCGAATGGTCACTGCGATGCGCACTAATGACTTGCCACGATTGGCGGCCATAATGCGCAAAACACATGAATGGGGCTGGGGGTTGAAGAGGCTTGTGCCCCTCTTGGAGGATGCGTCGCGGGCCAACCGCATGCATTTCAGTGCAGATGAAAGACGTTTGGCAATCTTGTTATATCGGTTGGCCGGTCCAGCAGGACTAAACACCCTCAATGCTGAAAAGCTTTTGCCCTCCATCTACCACAGCCGCTCGCTGGCTCGCCGAGATTGCATACCTGTCTCTCACTCCATTTCTATCAAGGGCCCAAAGGCTGCTTTCCAGCCTTTGGAACGTGCCCCAATTTGTGTGCATACGGATGAGATGTCCATCGTGCGCAAGTTGATTGCCGGCCCAAACAACACGTTGGAGGGTGTGTGCGATTGTGCGAGGATGGAGGGGACGTGGCTGAGGGCCCTCCCCGTGCCAGCACAGCACCAGCCCCGCACCCCAAGAGGATCAAGTCCTCCTCCTCCTCCTCCTCCTCCTCCTCCTCCTCCTCCTCCTCCTCCTCCTCCTCCTCCTCTTCCTCCTTTGAGGCATCTTCTGGGGCGGAGCGTTCTCGCCCGTTGCAGAGTGTAGGGAGGAGGAACCAGGTGTTTAGTTGGCAGCCAAAGAAGAGGCCAGCCACTACAGCATATGATTCTGATAGCTCATCAAGTGAAGGTGAGTTATTTAAATGAGGGCTTTTTCCTCTGCCCTTGTTTGCCGGAGCCCCCCCCCCCCTACCCCTGTTAGGTCGATGCGTAGAAGGTGTTCCAAGGAGCCACTCTTGGTCTTAGGCCCCTCCCTCTGTTAGGTTTGCGCCGGACAGAGATGCCCTTGCTTTCTGCTTGTTGCGATGCTGCTGCGCTGCTTTGCCTTGCCCCCTTACCCCCGGCGAACAAACGGGCCAGCGCCCGTCGCCGTTGCTAATGCTAACGCTTTGCAGTTGCCACTGCCCCCAAAGCCTGGTTGACCGGTATCCCCGGTCCTCTGGGTCCTCCGTCATGCTGTGGGCCACCTGAGGCAGCCCTGGGACCCACGGGATCGAGCGAGGCAGGAACCACCTGTTGGCGCGAGATGCCCGGTAACTCCAGTAGACGGCATGATAAGTGGTTATGACTATGACTATGACTATATATATATATATATATATATATATATATATATATATATATATATATATATATATATATATATATATATACATATATATATATATATATATACATATATATATATATATATATAATATATATATATATATATATATATATATATATATATATATATATATATATATATATATATATATATATATATATATATATATATATATATATATATATATATATATATATATATATATATATATATATATATATATATATTACTACACCCCTCTCCCCTTAAATCTAGCTAACAAGCAACAACAAGCAAGCAAGCAAGCACTTCTCCTTTCCGTTTTGGCCATTGCTCGGCCTCATCGCTCCGGGCTCTACTTTACTCTAGCCATCCTAGAGCCTAGGTGGTGCCCCTGCCAAATCCAAGTTTTGAGCCAAAAAATCACCGGTGGCGCCCCGGGGCGGGGGCGCCAAGTCGGGAGGTGCCCTCCTCAATCTGCGCATTTTGTGCCCCAAAACAGCCTTTTTTGGCCCAAAACCGCCCCAAAACCCCGGCAAAAGGGCCAAATGAAGACAAACACTTGCTACACTCCACGTGCGGCTTGACTTCACCGTCACCAAGAGCTCTTTGTTGCCCCCTAAATCCACAATATGTCCGAGAGACGGCCCAAAAAGGCGCCAAAAAGCCCCAAAATCTGCGCCATGTGCACCAACACCCCGAAACCAAGAACGGGCCGTATCTTGGGCTACGTGGCTCAAATCCGAATTCCGAGGGCACCTAGTCCACCCGCAACCCCCCACTTTTTGTGGTTTCCAAGTCTCACAATCGCCCAACAAGCCACCTAGACCCCTGTACCAGTGGTCACTTGGTGGAGCCGGAGGGCAGCCCGGCCCGCGCATGGCCGGGGCCACCGGTGGGTCCACCCGGGTCCCCGGGGCGAAAAAAATCATTTTTTCCAAAGTTGTTCCCGGACCACGTGGGATGCCCAAACAAGTGTTTTTAGGCCGTTTTCAGCCCCTGGTGGCTCGTTTTGGGCCATGGAACATCCCAAAATGCCTTGAAAATGGGCCATTTTGGGACCAAAAATGGGTCCAAAATGGGTCAAAAACGCGTTTTTCCAAAAGTGATCGCCGACCATTTGGGGTGCTCAAATAAGTGTTTTGAGCCCGTTTTGAGCCCGTTTTGAAAGAGTTTAGCCCTTTCCACCACATGTATGCACCACTTTGTGCCCTTTGCACGTACCTTAGAGCCGTGTGGTGGAGCCACCTAGAGTTGGGAGAGGGGTGTAGATTGGAGGATATATATATATATATATATATATATATATATATATATATATATATGTATATATATATATATATATATATATATGTATATATATATATATATATATATGTATATATATATATACATATATATATATGTATATATATATATATATATATATATATATGTATATATATATATATATATATGTATATATATGTATATATATATATATGTATATATATATATATATATATATATGTATATATATATATTTATATATATATATATATATGTATATATATATATATATATATATGTATATATATATATATATATATATATATATATATATATATATATATATATATATATATATATATATATATATATATATATATATTTGTGTGTATGTACGTATGTCTTGTGGCATGGTGTAACTCTAATCCCATGGGCGCCTCAGGAGCCCACCCCCCTGAGGTTCCCAGTGTGGCTGGGAATACCCAACCCGATGATACCCTACCCTCTATTGTGGGAAGGGGCGGTGCGAACTGTCAGTTCACACCTGGGCCGCATACCCAACTGTTCGGAGGTGCCCGACACCCCCCCCCCCCCGGGAACCGCCCTCCCCGGTGCCCCTACCAAAACCATCCCCTCCAAGAACCCCACCCACTCCCAAAGCGGAGTCCCCCCCGGCGAATCCGAGGTTCTTCCTCGAAGGGGCCCACGAGCCCAGGGGACGCCACCGGGTTTTTTCGGCCATGCCGGACGGAGCTCCCACCGGCGACCCCCCCCGCATGGGAGGGTGCACACAACAACCGCCAGCCCCCCCCCCCCCCCTCAGCCCCCCCAAAAAAGGGACTCCGGCGCGGAGGGTTGGGGATATAGTCCCATGCCGCGCGGCCATGAAACGACATGGCCCTACACCGGGCGATACACGCCCGCCCCCCCCCCTCGCTCAAGAGGGGCCCCCGTCGTCCCCCGGGCAGGGAGCACCCCCCCCATGGAGCGGCCGCCCTCGGGGGCCCTCGCCCAGCCCCCGGAGGCCACTCGGGATTCGGCCCCGAGCCAGCACAGCCCTCCCGCCCCTCCCCCCCCCAGCCGCAGCCCCAGGGCCCGCCCGGTCTCCCCCGCGCCAGCCCACGCACTACCGGGACCCGGGCCTCGGAGCCCCAGTGCCCAGCCCCGCCCGCCCCCCCGGTATCCATCCGGCGGGGCCCGTCCCGGTCCGGTTCGGCCGCGAGGGGACGGTGCGGCACTCCCCCCGCCTCCACCAGGATTCGCCCCCGTGGATGATGCTCGGCGGGATTCGTCCCCGCCGAGCAGGGTGCGGGCCCCATCGCTGACCGCGGCCCCCAGCACCACGAGCGCCCCGGGCTCCCCGGCCGACTTAGGCCAGCCCCAGCCGCTCCTCTGCCCCGGTCAGCCGCACGGTGGCGCTCGCGGCTGAGCTCACCGCACCCCCACCCGCTCGCGCGCACGCCCACCCTCACGCTCACAGCCCCCACCCCCCCCACGCGCTTGCCATGCCCCCGCAGCCACACTCGCGCCCGCCGCCCCTCCACGCCCCCCACCTCCTTTCACAGGTAGCCAACGCCACTGAGGTCTGCTGCCGTAGTAGCCGACGGGAAGACGCGAGGCTGACAGAGGGACCCCCCATACACGGCGGGGGTCGAGGCCTTGCCCCCCCTTCCTCATGTGCATGCACCATGCGTCATGGCCGTGAGAGGCCTTTGCCTCCCCCCCCTCCCTGCCCCTACCCCAGCCCCAGCCTTGTTCACAAGACACAAACCCCCTCTCCCGACACCCCGCAAACCCCCCAGACCTCCCACTGGACCCCGACCCCCCCCAGGCATGGGCAGCGCGGCCCGCACGTGCGGTTCGGGCCCGCACCGCCCTCTGACGTTGTATACGGGCAGTACGGTCCGCCAGGAGAGCCGATGGGCGCCGCACTGCCCCAACGCTATGTGCAAATGCGCTCTGGCGCCCCCCAAGCGCTTTGGCGCTCCCGGCGCCCCCCCAACGCTCCAGCGCACTACGGCACACCGCTTTAGAGCGGTCCCGTGCTCCCCCAAGCGCCGCCCCCCGCTGTGCGGCCACATGCTGTGCCCTGACACAGCCCTATGCTGTGCCCCTATGCCCTGACACAACCCTGCGCTGTGCCCCTGCACATCCCAGCGCTGTACCCCTGCACAGTCATGTGCAGTGGCCCTGCCCAGCCCGCCCTCCGCGTGTGCCCCGCCTCAGACTGCGCCCCTGCGCATTCCCCGCCAATCGCGCGGTTGACGTGCGCTTAAGGCCCGTGGCCTTCTCAGCGCAGCCCCCTGGCCCACTCCAGCCCGACGCCGCCTCCCCGGCCTTGCAAGCCAGCGCCCCACCAACCACGTCGCATGGCCTGCGCAGGCCCATTGGGGTCCGCCCTCTGCGCCCGCGCCCGCCTGGCTCCGGGGCACACGGGCAGAACGCCCCCCCCGCCCCCGCCCCCCGCGAGGCCCCGACCCAACGGCCGCTACTCCAGCAGCGGGTCGCGAAGCCGTGCTCCGACCCCGCCCTGTGGGGCACGCCACTCTCGCGGACGACGCGACCCCCGCAGGACCACGACCACTCCCCCGTGCCACCAGGTCCCACTCCCCGCTACAGGGGTCCGTAGCGCGTCCCGCGCCGACCGAACACAGGGGAACCGGGACGCAGGGGAATAGACCATACATATTCCCTTCCCCCACCACCCCCCTACGCCGCTTTTGGCACAGGAAGTAGCCCCCTCCCCTGTCGCGGGGGAGAGGAGGCCAGAAGCAAGGGGAGCCGGGGCCCCGCAGGTCCCCGGACAGGTGGTCCCTCCCGCCCGCCCCCCATCCCGCCACCGTCTCTCACAGGTGCACGAGCCCTCCCCCCCGCAGCGGGGGAGGGAACATGGGTCACACATACAGGTAGTCCCTCCCTCAGCGACGCGCGCCCCCCTTCCCCCCGGACAGAAGGTGGAACCCCCCCCCCCCCTCGGTTGTTGTCGGCACACGCCCGGCCAGCGTGACGCCGGCCGACTGCTCCCTTGCGCCCTGCCCAGGGAGAGCGTGTCTGGCAATTTCTCCCGCCGGCACGTGCTGGGTGCCTTCACAACAACAACAACAACAACAACAACCCACCCCCTCCCAACGCCCCCCCTCCTAGCCCCCCCCCCCCCCCCCCCCAAAGGGGCCTCCGGCCGACAGTTAGTTGGGGGGGTAGTTGGCGTCCAGAACCGAGGGGTCGCCCCCCCCGGGGTCGCCACCGACCCCACACCACCTGAGTCCCCGATCCCAACCACCGGGTTCGCCCCCCCCCCCCCGAGCCCCTCGCAACCAGGACAGCCTTTTGTCCCGGACTTGGACGTCCCAGCCTACTCCTCCGACTATGCCCGCCTGCGCGACAGATATGAAGCCCAGATGCAGGCACCACGCGCGGCTTTTGCGTAGCGGCAAGCTGAAGCCGTCAAGCTAGGCGGCTTCATCTGGTCCCTCCCTCCCCTCCTGTCTATCGCCACCAGACTCCGAGGTCTCCAGGCCACTCCGGCGGCATTTGCCAATGCCGTGCGCAGTGCGGTACTGGCCATGTTCAAGTTGCCGCCGCCCAGCTCCCCGCAGTTCCTGGCCCTCGTGCCGTTTATCCTCGCGGCCGCCGTCCTGACCTCACCCCAAGCGCTTGACCTTGAAGCCCTGACTGGTGTGCTCAGGTAGGCTGTTGCAAGCCCTGCGGCCCCTACTGAGGCATCCAACATCTCCTTTGCTATCCCGGCCCCGGTTCCCAAACACCCACGGGTAGCTGCCCCACCTTGGGTCCCGGAAGCTCCTCCCCAGCCGCAGTCGCCAACCCCCTCCCCCGCCTACGCTGCGCTGGCGTGTCTTGTGGCATGGATCCCCACGATCCCACGGGGTTGCGAAGACAAGGTCGCCCACGCCTTCCACCTCCATGTATTCCGCCATTGGAGCGGTTGCCAGCTCCCTCCCGCGGTCGCAGAATCAAGAGCAATGGACGTGGGTCCGCAACCACGCGCCGAGCCTACCCGGTATCGCTAAGGTTCTGCGTGCTTTCCTCACCAGCCCGCCCCCAGTCCAGGAGATCACGGACAGTCCCGCCGCCTTGCCCGCCGATGCGGAAGCCGCCAATCAAGCGGCGGGGGCGGCCAATAAGAAGGGGTACACCCCCCAGAAAGTGGACCCCCAGGTTTTTTCCAAGGCACTCTGGGTGGGGTGGCCAGAGCTGGACGACCCCCCGGCGGGGGAGGTGCGCGCGGGGCTGCTGGGAGGCATCCTCCGCGACAAGTTCTGGGCAGGGCTCTTGTCAATTTAGGACGCGCAGCTTAATCACACGGCTAAATTCACCATCGCGGGCGTCAAGCCCGTCAATTACGACAAGGGTATGAAGCTGACCCGGCATCACATTGCCTGGGGTTGGAAGATATCTTGGGCGGGGTCCAAGAAGCAACCCTACACCCCATGGGCCCCTGACCCCGATAGGGAGTACCCCGCTCGCAAAGCCCACCGTGGAGGACAAGGACAGAAGCAGAGGCGCAAGCATGACCCAGAAGAAGAAGTGGACCTCACCGGAGCCTCTGATTCTGACAAGGAGCCGGAAGCCAAGCACCGGCGTGGACAGCCCGCGTCGCCCTAGGAGATCCCCGCCTCGCCCGGCGCAGCCCCGGGTACCGCCACGACAACCTGCCAGTAAGGCGTTGCAGTACCTACCGGGACGGGCGGCCCGACCCTCGTGACCGCCACCCCCCGGCCCCTCTTCTGCCCTATCCCTACCCGGGGGACCAACACGACCCACAAGTTGCCATGGCCCACAATCCCCCCGCCCCCCCCCCCCCGCCTTGGAGCCCCCCAGCCGACCCGCATAGGTACCAGCCGTACTTCGGAAACCCCTGAGGGACCGCTATTAGGTCAAGGCTACTAGGGCAAGAGACGACAGCCCACAACGAGGACGTCTCCGGCCCAATCACCATCGGCAGACCACTCACAAACCTTGCCACGGTATGGAAGCTCACCACCGCTCTGCTCAAAAACCACTACCAGGCTCGCCTGGTGACGAGCGGCATCCTACCGCCCCACCGGTTCGGGATGTCCCCCCAATGCTCCTCTGTGGAGCTCCTCCGCGTCCTGCACAACGTGTGGTGGGGCCGCTGGAGGCCGCGCCTCGAGGCGTGGGTCCTATCGGACGATGTCCGCCATGCGTACGGGTCCCTCAACCATGACACCGAGTACGCCGTTTTGAATGCCGCTGGAATGTCCAAAGCCGACGCCCGGACCCTGCAGTGCCACGACCGCACCCTGGAAGTCCACATGGGGGGGGGCTGATGGCCGGGCCCCGTCCTCCACATGCCTGTGTGCCACCACGGGGCAAGGGTGCCCGGTATCGGGCATAAAGTATTGCATCTATGGAGAAGTCAGGGGGCACGAACCCTGCCGCACTATCCCGCCCGTCATTACCCCCCCAAGAAAGCTGAGCCGGGTGCTCCTGATGGATGATACACAGTGGCTCCCAGGCGACCGTGTCCACCTTCACACCCTGGCCCACGGGATTGAGCGTGCCGGACGTCTCACCAACCTCCATTCGGATCCTACCAAGACCATCCTTAGCGGCACGGAGATGCGCGATGGCAAGATCCACTTCCTCAGTGACACACTGTATCTGAACGGTCACCCCGTGCGGTGTGCCACGAGTCTGGACTACGTCCGCGTCCTCAGCCGTCACGCCCTGCCCCACCTCTTCCACCCTGTTGACTCCCGCAAGCTGTTCTCTGGCACCAGATCGGCATGTCGAGCACTTCGCGCCTCCAAGCTACCGGCCAACTACCCCCTCGCCATGTTTGTTGCCAAGTGCCACGGCACGCTGAACTGGTTCACCAGTGTGCGGCCCCCCTCCTTACGGGCCATGCGCGTGCTGGACGCCATGGCCGTCTCGGCCATGCGGGCCACCGCAGGCTCGGCCCTTTTCCTCCGGGACGTCCCGGAAGGAGGAATTGGCATCCCCCCAGCTCCGGTTACAAGATATGCCAACTTCCTCAGTGTCTACATCCGGCACCTCAATCACCAGAACTCCTTGGTCCGTTGTTCTACGCGCCATGGGCTCCTCACCGCCCTTTGGCGTTTCCATCCCCGGCAACCGTGCCTCACCGCGGACCTCGGGCTTCGATGTGCCAACCACCCCACTCACCATGACCTGTTCATCACCCTATGCCACCAATGTGACATCTCCATCCACCTCCCCGCCGCAGAGGTTCTACCCAAGCACCCCCCTCACGTGATGGCCCTATCCTCCTCCGAGCTCGACGTCCACGACACTCATGCGGGGATGATCGTAGGCCACTGCGACACGTGCGACGCGCACACGGCAGGTTGGCCGCGAGTGTCTTCCCGCCCCAACCCCCCGACCGGCACAGCCCCCCCCCATTGCCCGTTGCCACGCGATTCCCGCCGACATCCCCATGTTTTCCTGGATCCTGGAGAACTACGGCATCCTCCATGATGCTTCATGGTGCCCAAAGTCCCGACAGTGTGGTGGAGCCATGACGGTGTTCTGCTCCAATACGCTGCGGATATACCCCGTCAACATCCCCAAGAGAGTAGACAACGCCTACACGGCGGAGTTGTACACGGCATGGGTCACCCTCTCCGCCCGAGGTCCCTCTACTGACCCTACCTTCACCTTTTGATCCAGCTCGTGGCACTTTGCCGATTGCAAAGGGTGGATAACGGCTCAAGAGGGGCGGCAAGAGCCTGACGACTAATTACAAGGAGACCTGATACGTGTGTGGTGCGCGTTAGCCAGCGGTCAGCCTCCCCCTCGCCACCTCTACTCCCACATCACTGGCTCCTGGCTCAACACCCTACTGGACTAGGAGGACGAAGCCGCAGGGCTCTCCGCGAAGGACTGCCCGGCCACGGTGGGATGGCTGGCCCCCATACAGGAGCCCGAGATGTGCTTCTCCCATGTTGGTCTCCAAGTCCACAACGCCCTCCCCCATGCCCACCAAACCCTTCTCGTCTCCCACCACGCCTCCTCCGGATCCCCCCCCACCACAACGCAACCCTGCCCTCGCTGAATACACCACTGCCGTGAGTCATGGCCTCCCATCATGGGGCGACCACCTGGCTACCACTGGCCTTCGCCTTTCCTTGTACACCCCCCCCCCCGGGACACGCCGTGCCCCATCTGTCTCCAGCCCGCCCCTGGTGACCATGTCTTGTCTTGCCCGCTCAGCCCTCTGCTCCGCGCCCACTACCATCGGTGGATCGCGGCCCGACTCTCCCAGCAATGTCATGCCTAGCGCCACTCTGCGTCCACGGCAGGGGGTCCCCATCCTGTGGGGCAACGAGCCCTTCCTGCTGGCCGTAGATAGCTCCCCAGCCCACGACTCTCTCCCTACCTATACCGTCGGGCGCTTTGGTGCTATCTCCTCGTCACACCGCGATGCCCTCCAGCAACAGGAGTTACGACCAGCCAACCTACGTCGCCTCCTTTGCGACGTCGTGCTCACCACCATCCTCCTACACAAGCGGCATGTGTTGCCCATCCTGCCCCTCGCTGGCAACTACTCCCCCCAGAAGGGGGGCCCCGTGGACAAGACCCTCGTTAACGACCCTCCACCAGAATGGTACCACGTTGCCAAATGGTCCCCGACGCCTAGGGCTACCAGGTGGCCAGCCTGGGACGTCATCCTCGGCCTATGGTTATCGGGAGACCTCCTCCTGACCCCCGACGTGCAGTCCACCGTGGCCACCCGTCGAAGGCGAAGCCCATACCGAGTCCTTTATGTACACCTCAAGTACAACCGGATCCCGCTGCACACGCGAGAAGAAATTGAGTTGGGGGCACTCGACGTAATCATCTTGGACGGCCTCAGCTGGCATGGGCTTGCCCCCCATTTCCCAGACCGGCGCCGCCTCTGGGCCATCCATTACGGTGGCGAAGGACGGAGCCTAGAGGCTGGCCTCTGTGGAGATGAGATCCCCTCTTGGTGTGCCGCACTTCATTCGGCCTTCTTGGCCATCCTCAGTGCGGCTTCCGGGGGCCCCGCACGGTCTTCAAGGACGAGCAGGTGGCTCTAGGCTGGCCCTCCCCGTGGCCCTATCCACGTGCGTGATCACGTCCTCGAACTCGCGCGCCCAGATCCTTCCGGTACACCGCTTAGCCAGACCGCGCTCCTTGTCTGGCGAGGTTTTAAGTCGGGGTGATGGCCCGGGGAGACCCACGCCTTCACGCGCTAGACGATTCAGGGACGTTGCCTGGGGTGGATCCGGGGCCTTCAGACGGTTGGTGACAGGGACCCGGAGGCAAATCGGACCGTGGCGTTGTCGTACACCTGCGCTGGGACCCGGACGGCCTGCCGGGAGGAGCGTCTTGAGTTGTGCGGCGAGATCCGTCTTGCTCTTGCAGAGGTAAGACAGAGGACTCCCCTGGCGGGTCTGCGTGGGACCCCCGGGGGACGATGCTTAGGCCCATCGTCCATGGGACCGCAGCAGGCGCTCCTCCTCCTCCTCGTCCTCCTCCTCCTCCTTGTCACCCCCCTTATCGACCCCCCTTCCCCTTGTCGTCACCCTCGTCATCCCTGTCATCCCCATCGTCCCCCTCCTCCAAGGCCTGCTGGAGGTGTGTCTCCGCCTCCTCCTGGGTGTGGAAGAGGAGCTCCCCCGCGACCCGGAAGGTGCCCCCCTTCTTCTCTTCCTCTTCTTCCCCTTCTTCCCCTTCTTCCCCCCCTCCCCGTTGGACCCCTGCGACACCACCCACCAGTCCCCCGGGTCCAGCTCCTCATCCGAATCCCCCAACACCGTCACTTGGCTGACGGTCCCCCCGTTGCCCCCCTCCGCCCAAGGGACATACCGGGTGTCCCCCACAAGTGGCACATCCCCGTAGGGGTCCCGGCCCCTACTTGCCAAGGGGGGGGGGGGGGCTAGGGTTTTGGGGGGGGGGGGCTTGGCCTTGGCCTTGGGATAGGGTTCGGGGTGGGCGCCTTCTTCCACGCTACTTTCGAAGCGGGGCTTTTTGGGGGCCTTGGGGGGGGGGGGCTTGGGGGGGGTCCTCGCCCCGCTAGTGGTGGTGGTGGTGCTGCTGCTGCTCCTCCGCCTGCTGCTGCTTTGCCTATTGCTGCTGCTGCCCACCTCCTCCCCTACCCTCGTTCAACCCCTGCGCCGCGGGTCCATCCCTCCCCCCCCCGCTCCTCCCCGCCTCCCACCTACCCAAGCCGTACAACACCGAGAGGGCCATGGTGGGGTCACTCCCCAACATGCGGCCCAACTCGGTGACCCCCATTAGGTGCGTCCGGCCCCCTCCGACGCGCCACTCCATCCGCACCCCGCGGGGGTCCGCACCACACGACTGTAGGCTGATGACGTGTGAGAAGAGAAACAAGAGGCACGTGTGTTCTAGCGACGTTCTAGCGACGGCGGCGGCTGTTTGGCTAGATCAACGCTAGAACGCTTTCCTAGATCAACCCTAGAATGCACACAGCATACCGTGCCTTGCGTGTCGAGGGTGGGGCGGATTGCCCCCAAGGCCGTGGTGAAGGCGTCCCGGGGGTTGGCGGGGTGCGGCTGCGGGGTCCCTGGGTTGCGGGGGCTGCGGGGCTCTTGGGCTTTGCGTTGGGGCGGGAGGCGATGCCGTGCACCAATCCGGCATCCGCCCCCCAGTTGGCGGCCGACGGTCGAAGCCCCCAACTCCCATGATCTCCGACCATGTCAGGGACCACTCCCGCGTCCTCCCAACTAACTGCATACGCCCTAGCCCCATGGCCTGCCAACGCATGCACACAAACCGGCGGAAATGCCTTGCCCCCGCCTTCTTGACGTCGGGGGCGAAGATGTTGAATAGCGCCAATTCAAACATCTTCACCCCCTTGTCGGAAGGGGGGCCCGGTTGGCCTTTCTTCCCCCCGGGCATTTCCGGCGGCCACCACCAGTCCCCTGGAACCCCCCCCAGCGGCAGGGGTTTGTCCTTGTGGACCCCCCCTGCATGCGCCCACACCCACCTCCCCTACCCCAAAATTTTGTTATGCACGCGGTGCATCACAAAAACAGAGAGTCCAAATCGGACTCTCTAGGCTGACGAGGAGAGGGTGGTCGAGGTTGGGGGGGTGGGGGCCAGCCAGGACGGCGGGGTCCCAGGGCAGGTCCATGATGGCCCCCGCCTCCCGGCTGCCCAAAAAACCTATCAACCCCCTCCCCCCCCCTCTCCCTTCTCCACCACCACCTTCTCCGTCTCGTCCTTCACCCTCTCCCCACCTTCTCCTCCCTCACCTCATCCACCTGTTCCTCCTTCACCTTCCTACCCTGACCAACCCACTCCTCCAACCGCTGCACCGACCTCTCCAGCTGCTCGACGTTCTCCTTCCGCCCCTTCACCTTCTGCTGCGCCTTCTCCAGACTTGCCCTTGCCCACTACACCCGCTCCTCGTGCCCCTCCCGCCCACACAGCTCCTCCACCTTTGCCTCCCACTGCCTCACCTACCCCTCCGCCCTTGTCCTCCCCGCCCGCTGGGCCGCCAACGAACTGGAGAGCCTTCGGAGGTCGGCCCGCAGGCTCTCTCGTTCATTGTCGGCGGGGGACACCCTTCCCTTTCCCTTCCCTTCGCCCTCCTCCACCACGTCCTCCACGTCCTCCACCTCCACCAAGTCTGCCAGCAATTCGGCGGTTTGGCTTTGCTAAGGAAAAAGAGCGACGGCGTTCTAGCGACGTTCTAGGCAACCAATCGCGCTGCCTAGATCAACGCTAGAACGCACGCCACCACCTGTTCCATGATCTGGTCGATCAACCCCTAGGTCGGATCGGCGGCCATGATGATGAAGAGTCTATCCAAGGGAAGCTTGCATGTGGCCCCTCCTCACGTCCATGGCATCCCTGCCCGAGCATGGAACTTGCGACCGTGCCCCCCCGTGCACAACCCATGACACATCGAAATATGCAAAAAGCCACGTCATACATTGTGCTTGCACACCGGCCTCCCTGTGGATGGCCGACCATTTACGCCCTGACACCTCATCCACCCCCTCCACCTAACACCCCCCCCCCCCCCCCGAGTGCTGTACTCGTTATGGCCATGTTTCATAGAAAGCGGTTGATGCTTTCTGAAATGCAACCACAAAACATGGCCAACCCAAATGGCCAAATGTTCTGCAACATGGCATCTACATCATGCTCAAGGCTCAATAGATACCATGATGCGGTACCAATTGTGCAATGACGGCGGAAATCCCGCGCCGTTGCGGCACAGTTCAACGGGTCACGACCCTGATATGTACCATAGAGGGATTGCAGCAGGTCCCACATGTTCGTGATGGCCTTGTACTTGGCCAAGTTCGACCTAATTCCAAGGCACCTAGCAATATCTGGCCATGCCTCAAAAAAATTGGCCGTTTCTTCCCCATCCGGGGAAGATGACCCGTAAACACTCCAACCTGCACGCCTCTCCGACAGGAGGTTTTGCAGGTCTTGACGGAGCGAAGGTGTGACCCCCCTAGCCCCCCGGTCCACAAACTCCCCCAACAAGCGGCCCATGGCCATTGTCAAGTGCAAAATGTACAAGACGGCCTAGGCACGTGGCAATTTCAAAATACATTGCATACTGCAACCAGCGGCTTGCAAAGAAGGCGTCCCAAGGAGGAAGGCCGTGTGGTGGGCCTCATCACCCTCCAAGGTACGCCGGATAGCACTCCCCTCCCAAGTCTTCGTTTGGGCGTTCCATATGCCCTCATTGAACATGGAGCCCACTTGGGGGCATGTGGACACCCCGATCACCACCCGTGTCCACGGTTGATCCCCCCCGAGGATCACCTTTGCCTCCTCCTTGGAGGACCCCCATTGGACGAGCCCCGTGTCGATGATCTCTTGAATCACCTAAACACGAGACATTGGGGGTGGTTCATTTCGTTCTAGTCTAGTCTAGCCTAGCTTCTAGAGAGCGGTGTCCGAGGCTAACTAGGACAAAACTAGAACGAGTGAAAGGCACTAGGTGAGAGGAGTACCTCGCAATTGCTCTTCCACAATGTCCCAAGGGTGTCCATGGCGTTGGCATCGCCATTGACCATGCTCAACACCCAAAGGCCCGCAGGGGAGCGGGCCAAGCGGTCAAAATTGGCCAAGGAGATGGTGAGTTGGGTCCAATTGCCCCCGGCCACGGGGTAGGCATCCCCCTGGACAATGAATGTCAACGGGAAAGAGCAGTTGATTGACCGCACCAAGCCCGGCCGGGAGAGAATGTATGTGACCCATGAGGCGAAGGGCCATGAGATCCTGGTGGCCTTGGGCAACACCGTGGCAACGGGTCATCCAATTGCACGGGGGCGACCAACTCCTTCCAACGGGCTTGGAAGTCCCGCTCGGTGCAAATTGGACGGGAGTAGGGGCCACCGGGGATGGTGCGGTGATACTCCAACTTACGGAGCGTGTAGTGCTCCGAGAGGGTCCTCCACGAGGACTGAAGGGCCCTCATGTTGAGCACAAGTTCACACATGGCGGTGGGGGGGAGTAGGGAGGCGGCGTATGCCTCAACGGCGGCCTTGCATGCCTCACCCGTGGTATGGGTGGAAGTGGTGGAGTTCACATATTGGACGGCGTTGTTGAATTGCCGCCGTGCTAGGGGGCATGATAGCGCCCATGTGGCCAAGTAATGGCCCACCCGCTCATCCTTGAGGCTAGAAGCCCCACTCAAGTTCCGTCGTGCCTTAGACAATAGGGAAGTATCCTCCCCGGTTGAGGAGGGAGCAAGGGGGAAAGTGGAGGGGCATTTCATTGCAAAGGAATGCGAAATATCTAAGCGTGAGAGAAGGAACCATGGCACAATGCACTATGAGCAATAGCAAGCATGCACGGCGCAACAATGAAGGAAATGGCACTTCTTGGTGGACATTATATCGTTCTAGTATTGATCTAGTCTAGGCTAGAACGTTCCAGCTAGAGCGTTCTAGGCTAGAACGAAATTGGGTCTTCTAGCATGTACCAAGGGTAGCCCCACACCCAAATTGGGCCACATCTTGGGCTGTGTGGCTCAAAATCCAATTACAAGGGTACCCAGTCCACCCCCAAACCCCAGGTAGTTTCCACTGGTGGGAATGGGAAGTTGAGTTTTGAATTTTGGGAAATTGGGGGAGAAGTCAATAGAGTCCCCGAAAACTGAAAACTGGGGGTATATGGGGTTCTGGGAAAGGGGCTCAATGGATAGCGCCATTGATCAGTCAGCAGCTGAAGGCCCCAAAAATTTCTTTCAGGGGGGCTTCAATGGTCGCCTCTTTTTGCATTGAAGGCACATGATGAGTTTCCTGGACCCCCGCGACACGCTGATTCCAAAAATGCCATTCTCAGACTTCTTCGAATTGTGGGGTCGGGTGCTGAGGGGTCAGTCCCAGTTGGATTTTGGGGGGCCATCAATTTCGAGGGAAGACGGGGGGGGGGCGTTTGGGCGAGGAAGCTCAATCGACGCCCTCCCCTCTGCAGTGTAAACCCACTCACCCCATCGGCCAAACACCCTACATCCCTGTAATGCCTGGCCTCTGTGGGCCGGAAGTGCAGCCTACCTACATGAAAGGGGCCCCCAATAGGTGAAAAACATTACAATACTAATAACCTTCAACCAATTGGATGCTCCGACAAGTGATTTAGGATGTGTTGAGGTGCAATTTGAGCTTACCAAAGTTTCTTGAATGCAGTTCTTGAATGCCTTGAAGGTGGGTCAAAAACAGCTTTTTCAACAATACAAAAACACTGCACGCGAGCATGACACCAATGCATACGGCCTGATCTCCACATCTATGCAGTCCCAGTGCAGCATTTGATTGAGAAGTTGGTTCAGGTGGATATCAACCATACCAGGGAAGTCCCAATTGAGCGGGTGGTGGAGAAGATTTTGCAGGTGGATGTGGAGCATGTTAAGGAGATTCCAGTCGAAAGATTCCATGAGAAGGTGCGTCTTCGTTGGAATCATGTGGATATGGCCTTTGCACTTTGCAGAAATTACTTTTTTTTTGCCAAGGCACGTGTTGGCGTGCACGGTTTGTGTGGGATTTGCTTTGAGATCTCTGCCAGATCAGGCACAGGGCCAATCTTGCCACGTGGCCCCACACAAACCCCTCCCATCCCCTCTTGCGCATTTTGTGGTGCAAGCTCAACCACAACACCTTTGCCGTCCCAGCTGTTCAAATTGACTGGGAGTAAAATGGCGGCCAAGGGGCAAACAGGGGCAACAGGGCATCAATAATCAATGCCTTTGCAGCAGACTGCAATCTGTGTCAGACTGTGCACTGCACAACAGGCATGAGGAGCAATCAATGGACAGACAGTGTACTCACGTGCTCCTCAAAGCCATTGCGCAGGACGCTTACTCCCAGAACAAGCCACGCTACCAATGACTTGCAGTGCTTGTTGGATTGGTACAGTCTCATCTTTTCCTCGAACTGCTGCTTCCGGTTCCTGTGCCAACCCTCGTAAACCTCTTCTTTCTGATTTGGGTTGCGCGTGCTGGTATTGGGTGAGCCCTGCTTGTCTGATGAATTCATAAAACCCCAAGTGGCAGCTGCTCTGCATGGGGTCAGCGCTGCCTTGGTCTGGGTATGTCACAGGTGGGAGGCGTTTAGCCTTGTGCACTGCATCATAAGGGGTTAGCAGGCATCGCTGCACAGGAGTCCAACAAATATGTATGGTATACTATCGGCATGCATCCCTGTGCACTGAAGCACAGGGTCTGTTGTGGGGTGTGCAGTCGTGGGCACTACAATGCGAGTCCTACACAGCGTAGTACATAGGACTAACAAGCAGCCCTGTGCACTGAAAAACACACTATGGCGCACTGTGTCACATAGATGTGTACCCACTTTTTTTCCCGCACTTGCTCCCTTCTGTTTTTTTTTTTTTTTGCACCATGGACATATCAAAGAAGACATACTCTTCGGCTCTGTATGACCCCACCTGGTGGTGCTGAGTTGACACCCCCAGGATGCAATGAAAGCAACAAGGCCCAAGTTGGTTTGACTATTGCACCACCTGCACTAGACAGCAGATGACAGGTTTCCAGGGCACAGTTACAGTGTGGTGACCAATGATTTGGGCGATAATGTGCGACACAAGTGGGTGTCTAGTTAGTAACACAACCACGAATGTAGTGCACGACATTATATTCCAAGCCACATTGAGTCGAGTGAGTGGGTAGAGCAATGCAAGGGCCACCCCAAAAATGTGGCTGGGGAAGGGGAATTGGATAACCCACTAATGACGTACCCCCCTGTATATTGTAAATCACGTTTTTTTTGTGTCAATCGCAAGTACAAAAAAAACGTACAGTCATGTATTTTTTTTGTAGTCAACACGAGTACAAAAAAATCGTATTGGCGGATGACGTAAAAACGGTTTTTGTGTTCACCTCATTAAAAAATTATTCAATTGTACGACTTTTTTTGTACTCGCATTTACCGTTGCAAAAAAACCAAAATTGCACCAATTACACGCTTTTTGTATTTGTGGTTACCGCCAAAAGAATAATTACACAACATATGCATTTACCGCGTTTATCGTTAAAAAAAAACAGGACATATGATTGTTTTGTGCTCCCGTTTACCGCAAAAAAAATTCCCCGTGTCTCCAACGAATGTTTTTTTTGGCCCATAGCCACTTCTGATTTCGTCCATGCTTTCGAGACTTGCAAGATGGTAGGGGTTATGTTGCCATTTTACCCATAATTTGGCCCCAAAGAGGGGAGGGGTTATATAGGCATTTTGATTTCGTCTGCAATTTAGGGACCCCCAAAATGGCAGGGTTTATGTAGGTAGTTTGGCTAAGCTTTTATCCACCGGGGGCTCTCTGCAACACCCGGAGTATAGGCTACCCACACACACTTGTTCATTGCTCAGAGCAGCACAAAGAGATGGGCCTTCAAAATGTGCTTGACTAACACCAGTTTGCCCCCCAAACTGGGTTTACCACCGCAACCCTCCCACTGCTCTCTTCTACAGGCTTTTGAAAAATTGTTGCTGGATCATGATGTTTCGTTCCCCCTCTCGACCACAGCAGGCCGCCAACCAGGGTGGTAACGGGGAAGCGGTTCCCGCAGGGACTGCCGCTCCCCCTGCCGCTTCTTCTTTAGTGCCTGAGGATGCCTCCCAGGCGCTGCAAAAGCAACAGATGGAGCTCGAGGGTTTCAGGGCAAGATTCGAAGCCCAAGACTTTCAGACAAGAGTGTGGTGCAGGATTTAGCACTCAATGGCATCGAGGAGTTCCTGGGCAGGGACAACATTCCGTAGTGGATGAGAGCGTCCTCGGTGGCGCTCAAGCAGCTCCTTACCAACTGGAAGTCGCCTATAGGGCCCCTGGATATCAAGGGAGAGGTGCAGGCCCAGCTGCAGCCGGAGGACGCCCTGGCATACTGCATGTGGGCAACCATGAGCCGATCCCAGGGGGCATACCAGCAGAGGTACCACGCTGAGGAGATGAGTGCCACGACGCGTGAGACCGTGGACAGGTTGCCGTGGGACGAGGGTCTGCACCAGAGGGGCGCCACTTTCGTGTACAGGGGCGTCAAGTTCCTCACGGAAGAAGGAATTATGCGGTGGGTGGTGGCTCACGGCAACCACATCTTGGTCAACGCGGTCCCCAGTGGGGACTGCGGAAGTGCACGTCCCTGAGAGTCGAGGAGGGTAAGTGCAGGCACTGGAACTTCCAGTGTCCCCACTGGTCATGACTTTTCGAGTTCGAGAGGGGTGCTTGAGCAGGAGCACATCCCGGCGTCAACCGACCCACCGCCCCGAGAAGAGTCGGGGACTACTGTGTGGGGTTCAGTGGCGGCGTCCTTCGCCTAGGCCCGACAGATGTGGGATGAGGCAGGCAAAGGCGATGGTGAGGGAGGCGTCCGAGACCAGGCGATGCAAGCCTGGCGCCCCTGTACCCGTCAGCGATATTCGTCGGCCATCAGTCCATTGGCGGCTATCGAGGCGCGGGAAAGCCCGGGTTTGAGAATGGCTGAGGTCCTGGCACTGTGCTTTTCCAAGAAGGCCGACGAAGGCCAGTCCGCATCGGGGATGCGGAGGATTTTCTCCGCGGTCCGAGCCCTGGAAGACACCTGCGCTGTCCCTCCCCTTTTTGGAACCATCCACATGCAGTCGGGGACTGCTGTGTGGGGTTCAGTGGCGGCGTCCTTCGCCCAGGCCTGACAAATGTGGGATGAGGCAGGCAAAGGCGATGGTGAGGGAGGCGTCCGAGATCAGGCGGTGCAGGCCTGGCGCCCCTGTACCCATCAGCGATATTCGTCGGCCATCAGTCCATTGGCGGCTATCGAGGTGCGGGAGAGCCCGGATTTGAGAATGGCTGAGGTCCTGGCACTGTGTTTTTCCGTGAAGGCCGACGAAGGCCAATCCGCATCGGGGATGCGGGGGATTTTCTCCGCGGTCCGAGCCCTGGAAGACTGCGCTGTCCCTCCCCTTGTTGGTGCCAGCCACAGGCGTTTTGCGGGAGGAGGCGCCAAGCTAGGGGCACAGGACTATGCAACCCCCGAGATGCTGCGACATCTATGGCAGCGGGCGAACACGGAGGGGGACCACGCATTTGTGGCCCTTGTCTTCCTGACGTGGATCTGTTTCTGGCGCGTTGGAGAAGCGGCGTCGGTCTGCTCGTTCGATGTGCTCGAAGAGGGGGGAGGTATCTTTTCGCCGCACGAAGTTCGGTGGCCCCAAAGACTGGCTCAGGCGGCCTCTATTCAAGTTTCGCATGTCATGGGCTGGCTACTTGTCCGTTTACTACCCAGGACAGAAGCTCCCCCTGGACAAGGCAATCTTCCGCCGGGCGAGGCAGTGCGGGGAGACTGGCTCGCGACTCACCTCCGCGGATCCCGATGAAGCAGCTATGCATGGCACAGCCTCACGAGAGGGGGCGTTGCCCCCTGTTGGAACTAGAAGCCTGGGCTACTCTACTTCAAGTGGTGGGGCAGTTGGGCTTACTGGAGTTGCCATGCGCCACGGGACAACTTTCCTTGATCACGGAGTGCTGGCACCATTGGCCTTGCCATGTCCTTGGTCGGGAGTCCGCGACCCTCTAGTGGTCAACTGCTTATCGGTGTGGGGTTCTGCGCTGTCTAGAGCGGACACGGTGGTTGACACCCTGGGTTACGTGGAGGCCCTTCTTGGTCGTGCTCGCCCACATTTTGGCGCCATGGCTGTTGAGCCGCCTGCAACGGTGGTGGGGAGCGGTGACGGCGGCGCTCCTGGCCATGAATCGGACAGTTCTGATGCAAGCTCCAAGGGGTGCAGCTCCTGCGAGTCATTCGATCTGGATGTCAGGATCATAGACCCGCCGGTCTGGGCGGGGGTTCCTGTCGTTCCAGCCTTCAGGGTCGAAGTTGGCTGGCACTCAGTGGGCCGGAACCGGGGTAGGGGGGCGTGACGGCGAAAGCGCAAACGGCAAGCCCCACCGCCCACCCTCCGAGAGCCGCCTAGACGTCGAGTTAGGGCTTTGGGCGTCCCCGGTGATCCTGAAGGGGGGGGGGGGCAGAGTGGCCCGTCGGTGGGAGTGGAGAGTCTATGCACGAGGGTCCTTCCACACCCTAGCGCTGTATTCTTAGGCCCCGCCTCGCGCAAGGTGCGCTGGGGCTGGGACCACCGCCTAAACCACGCGCCGCTGGAGATGAGAAGTTAAGCCAGGGTACGTCCCGCAAGCCACGGGTCTTTCGGCTAAGTTCCCGGGGCGCCAAAGGCAGTGTTGATCCCCTACCTTCCCATTAGTCGTGATTGTTTTCCTGTGCACTCCGGAGTCCGGGCTCCTCCACTTCCCCCTCTTCTGTGCTGTCCCCCCGGCCCCCACCCGAGCCCCCCCCTACCTCTTTCGTACTGCCCTAGGCACGGAGTGAAGCGCCACCTTTGTTTGTACAATTCATGGAGCGCCTGGCGCCGCATTTGCCGTGGATTGCCCGCAAACTGTCCTGCCCTTTAGAACTCCTTTTTAAGAGAACTCATATGTTTTTAGAAAGGATTTTTAGCACCGCGGAGGATTCCAGGTTGGGGGAGGCTTTGCCCGTCTTTTTGCAGAGCTTTGCTGAATTGCACGAGGATGCTTGGGAGGGGCTGGCACATTAGCCACTTCCCCTATACCCCGGATGGCCCGCTCTGATCTGGGCTTGGCCGCGAAGGGCCTAGGTACCATGGGCTCCTATGTTATCCCTGAACGGCTTTGGCAGCATTTCGTCCCCGAATCATTTTTGGGTGATGCACTGAGACATGATGTCGAGGCCGACCTAGAGCGAGGTTGCGGTACGGTGGGGGCGGGCGTGGCGGAGATGGCGTCCTTTTTGCTGAATTCTGGAGTGATTAGCGCCACACTGTTGCCCCCGTCCTGATTTCCGTTCATCATACCCAAAAGCAGCGAGAAGGTTAGCTTAATCCTATCCTGCCTGGGCATGAACCAGCGGATAGAGGACCCGCCCACTTTTCAATTTCCATCACGGGAGGGTATCGCGCGGCTGCTTGCGTCCACGCAGCGATTCCGCCCCTTTTATTGCACCCATGTCGATTTCACCAACGCTTTTTTGAGTCTCCGCCTCCCCCCTGCGATGCCGACTGCGTTCCGGTTTCGGGCCCAGCAGCCAACTTTTTGCTCTCGATACGTTGCCTTTTGGGTGCAAAAATTTCCCCATTTTTTGCTAGCGCATTTTGGGGGATTCGGTGAGGCCACTATTAACCCCCCCCACATGGAATGGTTGCATTACCTCAACGATTTATCGTTGGTGGGGAGCAACCCTGGGGAGGTACAGGCAGTGACTGATCGGGTGGTGGTTGCCCTGCGGGCAGCCTCTTTTGTTGTCAGCCGGAAGTCCATGCTGCAGTCGGTCCAAAAAATATTCTTTTTGGCTAAGTGGTTGGACTTAAAGGGTAGGGAGATAAGGTTGCATCCCCGACCGTTTCCGCGGATGTTTGATGTGTGGGTCACGATTGCGTGCAAATCCCAGCCTTGGAACACGCTGGTACCCCAGATCCTCGGTTTTGGACTGGCACGTTCGTCCCCGTGTGGGTTCATGACCGTACCTGGCGGGGGCTTACTGCCATGAACAGTGGGGCGCGTCCGGACTCCCCACCCCAGTGAAGTTTTTGCACTCTTTGGTCACAGTTATGGTATGGTGTGAGGAGGGGTAAGAAAAAAAATTTTCATACCCGGTGGGATATTTTTTTCGGGGGTGACCCCCCCTAGGGGGGGGGGGTACGAAAAAAGTGGGTCCTACAAAAAAAACTTTTTCTTCCCATGTCGCACCTCCCACACATAATCACGGTGTTCCCACCACATAACATGCCTTTGCTACTCGTTGGCATTCCTCTGTTTCGCTCTTTGGGGTACTAGCCCATGTCCACCCTACCATACCGTGGAAGCCCCGTGCCCATAGTAGGTTCTAGGTAGCCGGAAGTCTGTTTTTGTCGGCTGTCACCCTCGCAGAGTTTTTTGGACTGTTTTGTCCATGCCGTCAGGGACAGCTTTGGCTTTAGGGTGGGGTGGGGAGATACCGCGTCACGGGGTTCCATCCTGGAGGGTGCGGGACCGTATCACTAATTAGCAGGAGGCGGAGCTCCAGCTATGGGTATAGTAACTCAATGGGCTATCAGACTTCAGACTTCAGACTTTTATGGACCATCCCCCCCAACCCCCAGCACCCAAGCCCCCCATGATAGACCCCCCCCCCCCCAATATCAGACTAGTGGACACATGGAAAATGGGAAAATATGGAACCCCGGAAAACGTTCCACATGGGGGAAAGCATAGTACCCCCCCCCCCCCCGCCTGTTTCGAATCATAAAAGTGCCCCCCCCCCGCCCACCAGACACATAGGAACTTCACTTCAGGAAAATGGGGATAAAAGGGCAGTACCCCCCCCCCCCTCCCCACCCCCACAGAGACACGGGAACTTCACTTCAGGAAAATGGTGGGTTGGGGAAAATATGTCCGCATGTGTGCATGTCATTGTGTTTGCTCTCCTTTCGCTTGCAGCGGTAGGTAAGGTGAGTAAACCCAGGAGGGGCCACCCCCTGGTAGAGTCATCATGTTTGAGATTGACCTTGTGGTAGGTAAGGTGAGTAAGCCCAGGAGGGGCCACCCCCTGGTAGAGTCATGGCGGCTATGTATCCTGTGCATTCACATGACGCATTAAAGGGTAGGCCACGCGTGGTGCGCTCGGTAAACCCTTGTTTAGGTTACCCAGGGGCTCCGCCCTACGTTCTATAAGAGAACGGGCGGAGTCCCTTAGGCTTGCTTTCTTGGAAGGACCTGTTTTGGGACAGCATATTATTTTCCACTCGAGGACCCGTATAATACGGCGAGGGTGGTTAGGTTCCTCAGCCCAAAACAGTGCCTGCATGTGAACCTCTGAGGTGGCGTAGGTCAGGGTGATTGGTGCACTTTGCTGTCTTCGACAGCACAAATTTTTGCCTAGCAACAAGGGCGCGGATCACAGCAAAGAAATGGGGAACCACCGAAGAAGACGCTGAACGACTCCGCCATGAACGACACGTACTCACGCTGCGCCGCAGTGCACTCCTTCCCTCCAAGCCCTGGCAGGGGTACGCGTAATGGCGTCCCTGTCAGGCCACAGCAGCTTAGCAGCGCTGTGTGTTGCTTGCTTCTCTCACAGGAAGGCCAGTAGAGCCTACGACCTGGAGGTGTTCAGGTTTTTATGTGGTCTAGGCCTTGGCGCCTACGACCATATACCCCTTCAGTGATGATGCTGCCAACAGCTGAGAAGGGGTTTTGACATGTTTGTTTCTGCATCCGATCAGAATGTGCTCATTATGTAGAACGCATTTCGGTTACTTTGCTAATACTGAGACGGGGGGTCTGCTTTGCTGATGTTTGTGTTTCGGTTGGTTTCTTTTTTATTTGATGGTCTGCTTTGCTGGTGCTTCGTGTTTTGCTTTGTTTTTATTCTATTTGATGGGAAATGCGTGTATTGCATTGGAGACGCGTCTGCACGGGGCCTCTTCTACACATAGGGCACTCTTTTGTCACCTACCTCCCCCTTGAGGTGAGGAAGTCTCTCTTGGGTCTAGACCACTGCGTCTTCGACCCAGACATTGGAGTTGGGCCTGCCCCACCACCCGCTGCGCGCCGCAGTTTGCCATGTCGTCTAGCCCCCTTAGCGTGGCCTCTTCCGTCCCCTCCAGCCCTTCGTTACCGGAATGTGGTTGGGGGGATCTGCCGGAGCTATTGCGGTTTGGAGACCAACCCCCCTCGCCACCGTGGGACTCCGACGTTGAGAAGTCTCTCAACGAACTGGCCTCGCCCCAGCCTCCATTGCCAACACCGCCCCCCTGTGCCCCTTCACCAGCAACCTCTCCAACGCCAGTAAGTCCTCCACCCAGACCCCACGTTACCTCAACCCCATACCTGGTAGGCCTGGAAGCCGTGGAGGAGGCCCTGATGTGCACTGCCGTTCCACCGCCATCCCCCCCACAACCCCCCAAGTACGTACCCAAGGACCCCCCCACCCCCCCCAAACCCACTGTTCACGGGCCCTACAGTGCCAAAACATTGCAGCTCATCCGGGAGAATTACGGGGGTGGGGTTCAGTATTTCGTGGACGGGGTGCTGAACCGCCGTGCGATGTACCGGTTTGCGGTTCAGCAGCCCAAGAAAAACCCCTTGCGGGTGTGGCAGGAGGGCATGCGAATTAGTCGTTCGCATTTCCTTTCCAGGGACGAGGAGCATGCAGCACTGGTGCTTGAAAACCTGTGTGCTACCCCAAAACCCCCCCGTATCCCCAAGCCAGCCCCACAACCTGTGCCTCGTCGGCCACCGCCCCCTCCAGCAAGTGATCAGGTGACACTGACCCAGTATAGCAGGCACCGCCGCTCCTCCCTCCTCCCTTTGGCTCCCGCCCCGAAGCGGCCGTGCCCCACCCCGCAGTACGGTTCTTTGCTCCAGCGCCGTGCGTCTCAGTCCGCCCCCCCGCCGGAGAGGCCGCAGTTTGGGTCATTGCTGCCTGCGCAGGCCCCCCCGCAACGTCCACAGACTTCGGCGAAACGTTCCAATTTCCAGCTCTTCGGCAAGTGTGCACCGGACGTCTGTTACACATAGGGCACTCTTTTATTTCCAACCTCTTCCTTGAGGCGAGGAAGTGCGTCTTGGGTCAAGACCGTTGCGTCTCTGACCCAGACATCTGAGTTGGGCCTGCCCCCTCTCTCACCCACTGCGGGCCGCTGAGCCGCAGGAGTTCGCCCTCGGTCCCCGGCCACAGCGCCCCGACCAGGGTCGTCGTTCCCCTCCCTACCCACCCACTGCGGGCCGCTTAGCCGCAGGAGTTCGCCCTCGGTCCCCGGCCACAGCGCCCCGACCAGGGTCGTCGTTCCCCTCCGTATCCACCCACTGCGGGCCGCCGAGCCGCAGGAGTTCGCCCTCGGTCCCCGGCCACAGCGCCCCGACCAGGGTCGTCTTTCAACCCCCAACTCACCTACTGCAGGCCTCTGAGCCGCAGGAGTTCGCTCTCGGTCCCCGGCCACAGCGCCCCGACCAAGACAACATGCCAAACCCAGGGCAAACACAGCCCCATGGCCATTGGCAAGGCAAAGGCCCTGAGCACGGCAAAGGCAAAGGCCCACAGCAAGGCAAAGGCCCACATCATGGCAAAGGGTATGGCCTTGCCCAAGGCAAAGGCCCTCAGCAAGGCAAAGGCCATGGCCCTCAGCAAGGCAAAGGGCATGGCCCTGCACAAGGCAAAGGCACACAGCAAAGCAAAGGGCATGGCCCTGCGCAAGGCAAAGGCCCCCAGCAAGGCACAGGCAAAGGCCAAGCCCAACCACAAGGCAAAGGCCAAGGCCCGCCGCAAGACAAAGGTCAGGCCCCACCACAAGGCACAGGCCAAGGCCCGCCGCAAGCCAAAGACAAGGCCCGGACCTTTGAGGCAACCCTTGCCCACGTGGACTATGACATCGACACTAACCCAACCGAGGGATTCACCACCCGTTGGGCTGATCGCGATGCCTATGTCCACAAGGCATCCTTGGTGCACACCGTTCATGAGATTGCCGCTGCCCGGAGGTGGGCATGGGACCAAGGTGCCCAGAGGGAGCTGTGGTTTGAGAGGGTTGAGACGGTGAAGGAGGACAAGCATGGCAACATGGTCAAGGTAATAGAATGGGCTGCTGAGCTCGAAGTTTGGGGCAACTACGAGCTTACCGATGGGGATCTCATCCATGGATGGGACATGAAGCGGTCAGATGTCGCCACCCTTGACGTGGCACCAAACCCGGACTGGATTGGCAAGGTGCAAGGTGATGGCACCTCTGGTGACATGGTGACCATTGTTAGTGCGAACAAACCGCCCATCTTGTACACCCGCAAGTGGTGGTGCTGTGTTCTGCCTGACGAGGCAGCGTTCCGGTCGTTGCGTGACGAGATACGGACGGGGGAGGCCTGGAACGCGTTGCTCAATGCCACCCGGCAAGAACCACGGCTGTCTAACAGCCTCCCTGCCGAGGACCAGCAGATCCTGCGTCACCTTGTGGAGCATCATAACCTGAACCCCTCCCAAGCCTTGGCTGTCCGGCAATGTCTGGATGAGGGTGCTGTTGTCTCCTCCATGACTGGGGGGGCTGGCACGGGGAAGTCGGAGACCCTGTTGGCCTGCATCAAGGCAGTGATGTGGCAGCAGGGGCACTTCGACCCATGCATCCCGAATCCCAAGGCGCCAGAATCGATACACACTGGCAGGAAAGGGGGGGGGGGGGCCAACCGACAACCCCCCTCGGGCATGCATCTTGGTCACGGCCCCAACAAACGCACAGGTCGACAACCTGATGGTGCGGGTGATCCAATCGGCAGACCAGGATCTTGTCTTCTCAAAGGCGGTCTTGCAGGACCACCCCGTGCCCTGGATGCGGCTCCGAGCTGCAAGGGGCCGGACCCCCCCAGGTTTGGAGCCGTACAACCAAGCAACAGCCCAAGAGACGTTGGCCGATCATCCGGACTGCAATGGCACATTGCAGTGTGCCCTCAATAGCTGCCGGGTGCTCTTTGCAACAGCTGGTATGGTCGCCACACGGCGGAAGTTGTTGCTACAGGGTGACCCACAAACTCGGTTCGCATTCAGCTTCGTGGATGAGTCCTCGAGGCATAGCATCCCAGTGGGTCTGGACTTGGCAGCTTTTGGGGCACAGTGCATGTTTTGTGGGGATGCCGGTCAACTGCGCCCATACAGTGCCATCACTCTGCTTGCAGCTGCAGCGAAAGGGCAGGTGAAAGGGGTCAAGGTGACGGCTCAACATATTGCATGGCCGGCGTCCGAGCATTTTGCTAACCTCAATGTGCCCCTTGACCAGGGACCACAGATGCAGTATGGTGACTCGCAGCGCTTCGCCACAAGTAGTGTGTTGCAGTTTGTCCTGTACCGTACAAGGTGTACTGCGTGTGTCCTAACCCAGCAATTCCGCATGGACGTGCCTTTGGCAACGGTGGTGTGTGGGCTGTTCACGGGGGGGTCCTTGGGCTGGTACCCCGCCTGGGCCCCACCATTACCCCCCCCGGTGTTGGCAGGGCAACGCATCCGCATAGTCAGCACAGACGATCCTGAGTGGAAATCGGAGCTGACACGGTATGGGATGTCGGACGCCCTGGTGCGGTTACTGAGAAGGGAGGTTAGCAAAGCATGGGAGAGCCTTGTCATGGACGAGGCCATGCGCAATCAGGGGAACCTCAGCAGGGACGAGGCCTTGCTCGTGTTGCACTTTCTGGAGCATGCACACATTTCAAATCAGTACCCCCCCAAGTCAGTGGCAATCGTCACCACACACTATGCGCAGATGCTATGGCTGCTGCACTGTGTGTGGGAGGCAGGGCGCCACAGGCATGGGAACCAGGCATATGAGTGTGTGCAGACGATCACCACCCTGGACCGGTACCAGGGTCTGCAGGCTCCGGTTGTCCTTGCCTCCCTGGTGTCCTCGGAGCCGGGGATCATGAAGGACGTGGTGCGGGCAAACACACTAACCAGCAGGGCCCAATCCGAGCTGCATCTTTTCGGGGCCTTTCTCGGTTGGGAGGAGTCCCCCCTCACTGCGGGTTGGTTGAGTGGGCTGAGGGTGATGGCCGCCGAACTGCAGAATTTCCCTTCCCCAGCCGACGTACAGAAGGTGCGCCTCCCGGGGGTTATGTACCAACAACCCACCCTTGCCAAAAAAGAGTCGGGCGTCATCTACAGGTTCAAGGGGGGGGGGTTGGGGGTGGTGGGGCAGTGGCTTTGGAAACCGTGGCGGAAGCATGCCAAAGCCTCTGATCCCTGGGGATTCTCCCCCCCCCAGAGTGACCAATTGTTGGACTGGGAGCGGATCATGGCCAACAAGAGGGTTGGGACACTGGAGATGCGGGTGCGCCTGGAAGCGGGGGACGTGAAACCAAAGCACCTCGGGGTGACCCTCCCCGATTTCACGGAGTGGGCATTGCCCTACATCCTCCTCAGGGATGAGGACACAGGTTGGGTAGGGTGGCATGACATTGAGGGGTTGGAGAGAGTGTGCCACACAGATGAGTTGGCGGACCACGAGCAAAGGCCGGTGCAGTTTCTGCTGTCCAACCCCTTGTGCGAGGCCCAAACCTATTCCCAGCCCCCCCGGTCATCTGGCTACCGCACTGTGTCTCTGCCTGTGTGGCAGGATGCCTACAAGCACGTGGACACGGTAGGCTTCCTGGGCGATGACTTCTGCACACCCTTGGGGGTGTATGTGGCGTCTTTGCTCCATGGGGTGAGAGAGTGTGAGGGGGGGCAGGATGTGTGTGCCCCACATGCTGTTCACCATGGACATGCCCAGCACTGTGGTTGGAAGCCATTGCCGGATCGGTTGAAGCGGTATGTCCTTGGCATGGTCGCACCGGCAGAGAAGCCTACATTGTCACCTGGCATCCCTCTTTCGGTTCGGAAATCATGACATGACCCTGGCTCTGTGGAACATTGGACAGCCTAACCCTAACCCTAACCCTAACCCTAACCCTAACCCTAACCAAGTGTGGCGCATGTGGAGGTGTGCGTGTAACATCGGACGTTGAGAATGGATGGTACATGGAACATCATGGGTTGCCGGCCACAATCTGAGGGTCTCTACTGTCCACCTCTCGTCTATGTGCAGTGTTTGCTTCCGTGCTTCAGGGTGTCATGAACCAAGCCAGGGGCTCTACAGAAACCCCCCCCCCCTGCCCCGCTTCCTGACATACCCAGGGTCCCCATGAGGTGACCCAAGTTGGTGTGATGTCCTTGCCTTGGCGCAACGACTTGCACCCCTAGAACATAGACTTTGGATGGTACATGGAACGTCATGGGTTGCCGGCCACAATCTGTGGGTCTCTACTGTCCACCTCTCGTCTATGTGCAGTGTTTGCTTCCGTGCTTCAGGGTGCTACAGAAACCCCCCCCCCCCTGCCCCCCCTCCGTGAATTATTTACCCCTCTCCGTGAATTATTTGACCCTTCCGTGAATTATTTACCCCTCTCCGTGAATTATTTGACCCCTCCGTGAATTATTTACCCCTCTCCGTGAATTATTTGACCCCTCCGTGAATTATTTATGCGTCTCCGTGAATTATTTCAACCCTCCGTGAATTATTTATGCGTCTCCGTGAATTATTTGACCCCTCCGTGAATTATTTGACCCCTCCGTGAATTATTTACCCCTCTCCGTGAATTATTTGACCCCTCCGTGAATTATTTACCCCTCTCCGTGAATTATTTGACCCCTCCGTGAATTATTTACCCCTCTCCGTGAATTATTTGACCCCTCCGTGAATTATTTATGCGTCTCCGTGAATTATTTGACCCCTCCGTGAATTATTTACCCCCCTCCGTGAATTATTTGACCCCTCCGTGAATTATTTACCCCTCTCCGTGAATTATTCCACCCCTCCGTGAATTATTTACCCCCCTCCGTGAATTATTTCACCCCTCCGTGAATTATTTATGCGTCTCCGTGAATTATTTGACCCCTCCGTGAATTATTTACCCCCCTCCGTGAATTATTTGACCCCTCCGTGAATTATTTACCCCTCTCCGTGAATTATTTGACCCCTCCGTGAATTATTTACCCCTCTCCGTGAATTATTTGACCCCTCCGTGAATTATTTACCCCTCTCCGTGAATTATTCCACCCCTCCGTGAATTATTTACCCCCCTCCGTGAATTATTTCAGCCCTCCGTGAATTATTTACCCCCCTCCGTGAATTATTTCACCCCTCCGTGAATTATTTATGCGTCTCCGTGAATTATTTGACCCCTCCGTGAATTATTTACCCCCCTCCGTGAATTATTTGACCCCTCCGTGAATTATTTACCTCTCTCCGTGAATTATTTGACCCCTCCGTGAATTATTTACCCCTCTCCGTGAATTATTTGACCCCTCCGTGAATTATTTACCCCCCTCCGTGAATTATTTGACCCCTCCGTGAATTATTTGACCCCTCCGTGAATTATTTACCCCTCTCCGTGAATTATTCCGCCCCTCCGTGAATTATTTACCCCCCTCCGTGAATTATTTCTCCCCTGCGTGAATTATTTATGCGTCTCCGTGAGTCATTCGACCCCTCCGTGAATTATTTACCCCCCTCCGTGAATTATTTCACCCCTCCGTGAATTGTTTGTGCGTCTCCGTGAATTATTTGACCCCCCCGTGAATTATTTACCCCCCTCCGTGAATTACTTGACCCCTCCGTGAATTATTTATGCCTCTCCGTGAATTATTTGACCCCTCCGTGAATTATTTATGCCTCTCCGTGAATTATTTGACCCCTCCGTGAATTATTTACCCCTCTCCGTGAATTATTTGACCCCTCCGTGAATTATTTATGCCTCTCCGTGAATTATTTGACCCCTCCGTGAATTATTTACCCCCCTCCGTGAATTATTTGACCCCTCCGTGAATTATTTGACCCCTCCGTGAATTATTTACCCCTCTCCGTGAATTATTCCGCCCCTCCGTGAATTATTTACCCCCCTCCGTGAATTATTTCTCCCCTCCGTGAATTATTTATGCGTCTCCGTGAATTATTTGACCCCTCCGTGAATTATTTACCCCCCTCCGTGAATTATTTCACCCCTCCGTGAATTATTTATGCCTCTCCGTGAATTATTTGACCCCTCCGTGAATTATTTACCCCCCTCCGTGAATCATTTGACCCCTCCGTGAATTATTTACCCCTCTCCGTGAATTATTTGACCCCTCCGTGAATTATTTATGCCTCTCCGTGAATCATTTGACCCCTCCGTGAATTATTTATGCCTCTCCGTGAATTATTTGACCCCTCCGTGAATTATTTACCCCTCTCCGTGAATTATTTGACCCCTCCGTGAATTATTTACCCCCCTCCGTGAATTATTTGACCCCTCCGTGAATTATTTACCCCTCTCCGTGAATTATTTGACCCCTCCGTGAATTATTTATGCCTCTCCGTGAATTATTTGACCCCTCCGTGAATTATTTATGCCTCTCCGTGAATTATTTGACCCCTCCGTGAATTATTTATGCCTCTCCGTGAATTATTTGACCCCTCCGTGAATTATTTACCCCCCTCCGTGAATTATTTGACCCCTCCGTGAATTATTTACCCCTCTCCGTGAATTATTTGACCCCTCCGTGAATTATTTATGCCTCTCCGTGAATTATTTGACCCCTCCGTGAATTATTTATGCGTCTCCGTGAATTATTTGACCCCTCCGTGAATTATTTATGCCTCTCCGTGAATTATTTGACCCATCCGTGAATTATTTACCCCCCTCCGTGAATTATTTGACCCCCCCGTGAATTATTTACCCCTCTCCGTGAATTATTTGACCCCTCCGTGAATTATTTACCCCTCTCCGTGAATTATTTGACCCCTCCGTGAATTATTTATGCCTCTCCGTGAATTATTTGACCCCTCCGTGAATTATTTATGCCTCTCCGTGAATTATTTGACCCCTCCGTGAATTATTTACCCCCCTCCGTGAATTATTTGACCCCTCCGTGAATTATTTACCCCTCTCCGTGAATTATTTGACCCCTCCGTGAATTATTTACCCCTCTCCGTGAATTATTTGACTTCTCCGTGAATTATTTATGCCTCTCCGTGAATTATTTGACCCCTCCGTGAATTATTTATGCCTCTCCGTGAATTATTTGACCCCTCCGTGAATTATTTACCCCTCTCCGTGAATAATTTGACCCCTCCGTGAATTATTTATGCCTCTCCGTGAATCATTTGACCCCTCCGTGAATTATTTATGCCTCTTCGTGAATTATTTGACCCCTCCGTGAATTATTTACCTCTCTCCGTGAAGTATTTGACCCCTCCGTGAATTATTTACCCCCCTCCGTGAATTATTTGACCCCTCCGTGAATTATTTACCCCTCTCCGTGAATTATTTGACCCCTCCGTGAATTATTTATGCCTCTCCGTGAATCATTTGACCCCTCCGTGAATTATTTATGCCTCTCCGTGAATTATTTGACCCCTCCGTGAATTATTTATGCCTCTCCGTGAATTATTTGACCCCTCCGTGAATTATTTACCCCCCTCCGTGAATTATTTGACCCCTCCGTGAATTATTTACCCCTCTCCGTGAATTATTTGACCCCTCCGTGAATTATTTATGCGTCTCCGCGAATTATTTGACCCCTCCGTGATTTATTTATGCGTCTCCGTGAATTATTTGACCCCTCCGTGAATTATTTATGCCTCTCCGTGAATTATTTGACCCCTCCGTGAATTATTTACCCCCCTCCGTGAATTATTTGACCCCTCCGTGAATTATTTACCCCTCTCCGTGAATTATTTGACCCCTCCGTGAATTATTTACCCCTCTCCGTGAATTATTTGACCCCTCCGTGAATTATTTATGCCTCTCCGTGAATTATCTGACCCCTCCGTGAATTATTTATGCCTCTCCGTGAATTATTTACCCCCCTCCGTGAATTATTTGACCCCTCCGTGAATTATTTACCCCTCTCCGTGAATTATTTGACCCCTCCGTGAATTATTTACCCCTCTCCGTGAATTATTTGATCCCTCCGTGAATTAATTATGCCTCTCCGTGAATTATTTGACCCCTCCGTGAATTATTTATGCCTCTCCGTGAATTATTTGACCCCCCCGTGAATTATTTACCCCTCTCCGTGAATTATTTGACCCCTCCGTGAATTATTTATGCCTCTCCGTGAATCATTTGACCCCTCCGTGAATTATTTATGCCTCTCCGTGAATTATTTGACCCCTCCGTGAATTATTTACCCCTCTCCGTGAATTATTTGACCCCTCCGTGAATTATTTAGCCCCCTCCGTGAATTATTTGACACCTCCGTGAATTATTTACCCCTCTCCGTGAATTATTTGACCCCTCCGTGAATTATTTATGCCTCTCCGTGAATTATTTGACCCCTCCGTGAATTATTTATGCCTCTCCGTGAATTATTTGACCCCTCCGTGAATTATTTACCCCTCTCCGTGAATTATTTGACCCCTCCGTGAATTATTTATGCGTCTCCGTGAATTATTTGACCCCTCCGTGAATTATTTATGCGTCTCCGTGAATTATTTGACCCCTCCGTGAATTATTTATGCCTCTCCGTGAATTATTTGACCCCTCCGTGAATTATTTACCCCCCTCCGTGAATTATTTGACCCCTCCGTGAATTATTTACCCCTCTCCGTGAATTATTTGACCCCTCCGTGAATTATTTAGCCCCCTCCGTGAATTATTTGACCCCTCCGTGAATTATTTATGCCTCTCCGTGAATTATTTGACCCCTCCGTGAATTATTTATGCCTCTCCGTGAATTATTTGACCCCTCCGTGAATTATTTACCCCCCTCCGTGAATTATTTGACCCCTCCGTGAATTATTTACCCCTCTCCGTGAATTATTTGACCCCTCCGTGAATTATTTATGCCTCTCCGTGAATTATTTGACCCCTCCGTGAATTATTTATGCCTCTCCGTGAATTATTTGACCCCTCCGTGAATTATTTATGCCTCTCCGTGAATTATTTGACCCCTCCGTGAATTATTTACCCCTCTCCGTGAATTATTTGACCCCTCCGTGAATTATTTACCCCCCTCCGTGCATTATTTGACCCCTCCGTGAATTATTTACCCCTCTCCGTGAATTCCTTGACCCCTCCGTGAATAATTCCTGCCTCTCCGTGAATTATTTGACCCCTCCGTGAATTATTTCACCCCTCCGTGAATTATTTATGCCTCTCCGTGAATTATTTGACCCCTCCGTGAATTATTTACCCCTCTCCGTGAATTATTTGACCCCTCCGTGAATTATTTACCCCCCTCCGTGCATTATTTGACCCCTCCGTGAATTATTTGACCCCTCCGTGAATTATTTATGCCTCTCCGTGAATTATTTGACCCCTCCGTGAATTATTTATGCCTCTCCGTGAATTATTTGACCCCTCCGTGAATTATTTATGCCTCTCCGTGAATTATTTGACCCCTCCGTGAATGATTTACCCCCCTCCGTGAATTATTTGACCCCTCCGTGAATTATTTACCCCTCTCCGTGAATTATTTGACCCCTCCGTGAATTATTTATGCCTCTCCGTGAATTATTTGACCCCTCCGTGAATTATTTATGCCTCTCCGTGAATTATTTGACCCCTCCGTGAATTATTTATGCCTCTCCGTGAATTATTTGACCCCTCCGTGAATTATTTACCCCCCTCCGTGAATTATTTGACCCCTCCGTGAATTATTTACCCCTCTCCGTGAATTATTTCACCCCTCCGTGAATTATTTATGCCTCTCCGTGAATTATTTGACCCCTCCGTGAATTATTTACCCCCCTCCGTGAATTATTTGACCCCTCCGTGAATTATTTACCCCTCTCCGTGAATTATTTGACCCCTCCGTGAATTATTTACCCCCCTCCGTGAATTATTTGACCCCTCCGTGAATTATTTACCCCTCTCCGTGAATTATTTGACCCCTCCGTGAATTATTTACCCCCCTCCGTGAATTATTTGACCCCTCCGTGAATTATTTACCCCTCTCCGTGAATTATTTGACCCCTCCGTGAATTATTTATGCCTCTCCGTGAATTATTTGACCCCTCCGTGAATTATTTATGCCTCTCCGTGAATTATTTGACCCCTCCGTGAATTATTTATGCCTCTCCGTGAATTATTTGACCCCTCCGTGAATTATTTATGCGTCTCCGTGAATTATTTGACCCCTCCGTGAATTATTTATGCGTCTCCGTGAATTATTTGACCCCTCCGTGAATTATTTATGCCTCTCCGTGAATTATTTGACCCCTCCGTGAATTATTTACCCCTCTCCGTGAATTATTTGACCCCTCCGTGAATTATTTACCCCCCTCCGTGCATTATTTGACCCCTCCGTGAATTATTTATGCCTCTCCGTGAATTATTTATGCCTCTCCGTGAATTATTTGACCCCTCCGTGAATTATTTATGCCTCTCCGTGAATTATTTGACCCCTCCGTGAATTATTTATGCCTCTCCGTGAATTATTTGACCCCTCCGTGAATGATTTACCCCCCTCCGTGAATTATTTGACCCCTCCGTGAATTATTTACCCCTCTCCGTGAATTATTTGACCCCTCCGTGAATTATTTATGCCTCTCCGTGAATTATATGACCCCTCCGTGAATTATTTATGCCTCTCCGTGAATTATTTGACCCCTCCGTGAATTATTTATGCCTCTCCGTGAATTATTTGACCCCTCCGTGAATTATTTACCCCCCTCCGTGAATTATTTGACCCCTCCGTGAATTATTTACCCCTCTCCGTGAATTATTTGACCCCTCCGTGAATTATTTACCCCCCTCCGTGAATTATTTGACCCCTCCGTGAATTATTTACCCCTCTCCGTGAATTATTTGACCCCTCCGTGAATTATTTATGCCTCTCCGTGAATTATTTGACCCCTCCGTGAATTATTTATGCCTCTCCGTGAATTATTTGACCCCTCCGTGAATTATTTATGCCTCTCCGTGAATTATTTGACCCCTCCGTGAATTATTTATGCGTCTCCGTGAATTATTTGACCCCTCCGTGAATTATTTATGCGTCTCCGTGAATTATTTGACCCCTCCGTGAATTATTTATGCCTCTCCGTGAATTATTTGACCCCTCCGTGAATTATTTACCCCTCTCCGTGAATTATTTGACCCCTCCGTGAATTATTTACCCCCCTCCGTGCATTATTTGACCCCTCCGTGAATTATTTGACCCCTCCGTGAATTATTTATGCCTCTCCGTGAATTATTTGACCCCTCCGTGAATTATTTATGCCTCTCCGTGAATTATTTGACCCCTCCGTGAATTATTTATGCCTCTCCGTGAATTATTTGACCCCTCCGTGAATGATTTACCCCCCTCCGTGAATTATTTGACCCCTCCGTGAATTATTTACCCCTCTCCGTGAATTATTTGACCCCTCCGTGAATTATTTATGCCTCTCCGTGAATTATATGACCCCTCCGTGAATTATTTATGCCTCTCCGTGAATTATTTGACCCCTCCGTGAATTATTTATGCCTCTCCGTGAATTATTTGACCCCTCCGTGAATTATTTACCCCCCTCCGTGAATTATTTGACCCCTCCGTGAATTATTTACCCCTCTCCGTGAATTATTTCACCCCTCCGTGAATTATTTATGCCTCTCCGTGAATTATTTGACCCCTCCGTGAATTATTTACCCCCCTCCGTGAATTATTTGACCCCTCCGTGAATTATTTACCCCTCTCCGTGAATTATTTGACCCCTCCGTGAATTATTTACCCCCCTCCGTGAATTATTTGACCCCTCCGTGAATTATTTACCCCTCTCCGTGAATTATTTGACCCCTCCGTGAATTATTTATGCCTCTCCGTGAATTATTTGACCCCTCCGTGAATTATTTATGCCTCTCCGTGAATTATTTGACCCCTCCGTGAATTATTTATGCGTCTCCGTGAATTATTTGACCCCTCCGTGAATTATTTATGCGTCTCCGTGAATTATTTGACCCCTCCGTGAATTATTTATGCCTCTCCGTGAATTATTTGACCCCTCCGTGAATTATTTATGCCTCTCCGTGAATTATTTCACCCCTCCGTGAATTATTTATGCCTCTCCGTGAATTATTTACCCCTCTCCGTGAATTATTTGAGGCATCCGTGAAATATTTCACCCCTCTTCGTGCAGACTTTGTTACGACTACTGCTTGCCCTTGAGGCACAGAAGTTGGCCCTTGGTCCCTGGCCACAGCGCCGCGACCACGGTCATTAGCCGTCCCCCCACCCACACACTGCAGGCCACCGAGCCGCAGGAGTTCGCCCTCGGTCCCCGGCCACAGCGCCCCGACCAGGGTCGTCTTTCAACCCCCAACTCACCTACTGCAGGCCTCTGAGCCGCAGGAGTTCGCCCTTGGTCCTTGGCCGCCGCGCCTCGACCTTGGTCATCGTCCATACCCCACAACAACCACTGCAGGCCGCCGAGCTGCAGGAGTTGGCCATTGGTCCTTGGCCGCCGCGCCTCGACCTCGGTCGTCGTCCATCCCTCACCCCTCCCCAGCTACTGCTAGCCCTTGAGGCGCAGAAGTCTGCCCTTGGTCCCCGGCCGTTGCGCCTCGACCAGGGTCTACGTTCATACCACGCGGTGGCATCAAGTGGGCCCGCGCAGGAACCCAAGGAGGAATCGGCCTACCACTTCGAGTATCGGGGTCCGGGACCAGATTGTCCTCCTGAGTTGTGGTCACCAACAAGTGCCCATCGAACTGCACCTTGTGGACCACGCAAGAGGCCACAACCTTGAACCGTGCTAAGGCAGCCTCCTACAAATGGCCCAGCATCCTGAATGGCCCCCATGGGACACCATGGAAGCTGCCCAGATGAAAATGGGATTCCGTCTAGCCCTCGGCGAGGCAGGGTGGCATGCCCCACCAAAACAGGAGGCCATCTATTACAGGAAGTTGGCAATGTACATGGGGACATGTTCCCTTGATGTCGTCCATACCCATGGACTTGCAGCACTGTGCCGCCTGATGTACAACCAAGAGGGCAGTCCAAAGTGCACGCGGGAGGATGGAGGTGTTGTTGTGGAGTACCAGAAGGTAGCCTCAAGCCTTTGGGACCGGATAAAAAAGTATGAGGAAGGCTGTGGGAAAGTGGGGAGTCGACGAGGGGCCATTGGTGGACACCCCATGAGCGTTAGCAAAGTTGCTTGGCTAGAGGCATGGAATGACATTGTGTATGCCTTGCCACTTGTGGACTCATGGCCTTTCTGGAGAGGGGAGACCAAGTACCCCACACCCACTGTGGAGAAGATGTATGTGGAGAAAGTACGGAGAGTACCCTTGGGCAGGATGCAGTACTTTTGGCCACAGGCAGCAAGTGCAGCACGGCCATTCACAAGTGATTTGGTGGCATCTGCGAGCCGCCGGAACTCACTGTTGCCGGCGAACGGGGAGGGATCGAAAGCACAGGGGACCCCAAGATCCGGGGGTGGTCGACAAAGAGTGTCAGCGCCAGTCGGTGGCACAGGTCCCCCTGGCCAGGGGACCCCTGGATCCGGGGGTAGTCGACGGAGCTCCCTGTTGCCCGAAAGCTCAACGTCCACTTGCAGTCCTGGACCTCAACCCTCCATCCCACCCAATCCAGCACCTATGACGGTGCGGCTGACGAGACAGCAACAGTTCGACCAAGCACTGATGACAACGTGCCATGGCATTGCCCGGTGTGTCCGCATTGCGATGCAAGGCTTGGGGGAGCAACGGCGGGAGCCCCTGTCAGAGGACAGCCTGGTGGCTGCCTATACGGTGGGACGCCACTTTGCAGAGTCCATGCGGATTCCCATGCAAGAGAGTAGCGATGTGATACTGAGGTGCACCCCTTTCAGCCCCGAGGTACCCCGCAACCACTTGGGATACCTGCATGCTGGTGTCCGTGTGGTGAATAATGCATGGACAGATGATTCCGGGGAGGAGGCCATGGAGCTTCTATTGGAAGCCATGGCAGACGCTGGGGTGCAACCCCCCCCTCCCAGGACCCCCGACACCTGACCAAGATCCCCCCAGAGGTGATCCAAGCCAGTCCGACGTCCCAGCCTGTGCGTTGCGACTCGGATCCCAAGATGCATTTGTCGGTGTCCCTGATGACAACAGTACGCCCAACGATGCATGTGCTATGCACCTGGAAGGCACAGCTGGCACCCTTGGTGAAGCACAACAACCCCCCCCCCCACCCCCCCCTGCCTCCACTCCTATGACTACTGACCAGGATCCCCACAGAGGTGATCCAAGTGCGTCAAACGTCCCAGCCTGTGCGCTGCGATGTGGACCCCTAGGTGCACCCGAAGTTGCAGGCGGTGTGCATGCTGACAATGAGAACCAGGGCCGAGAGGTAATGGAGAACATAGGGCCAGGTGTTGCAGAAGAATGCCTCACCCCATACCCCGGTTGCGGTGCTGAGTCACTCTCTGATCAGGGATCCCCTGTGCCCCTAGCACAGCGCCCACCACCGGTTTCATTGAGTGGGCAAGATAGTGAAATGGCATCCCCAGATATGGATAGCAGTATGGGGACGGCATGCACTGTCGTGGCACCTAGTCAGTCCAGCACGGATGGCTCAGAGCCATGTAACAGCCCCCCCTCAGGCAAGAAAGCAATGCCTAGGGATCCCAACCCCATGCCTGCTGCAAAGCGTGTGCGGCTAGAGGGATGGGGCCGCAACAATTGACTGTGACAATCCTAACCAGAAGGTTGAGGTGGATAAAATCAAGGCTCCTGCCAGTAGGGAGCTGCCTACCATCCGGCAACTGAAGTTACGGTTGGCACGTGATGAGTATGTCGCCGGTGCATGTTTCTTTTATGCAACTGCCCTCGGCCTCCATGCGCTCCGCAGTGAGACCCCCTTAACTGGAGTGGACCTCCGAGTCCACGCAACCACAATGTACAGGGAACGGTGTGGGATAGAGGTTAAGGAGAGTGCTCTAAGTGTTTGTAGGGCCCTGGAAGCGAATAATTGGGAAGGGAAGCCCTGGGGGGGAAAGCCCGACCATTTTCGACATCTCGTCCACCACATGGATGGGAAGGTTGTGTTGTTGCGTACAAACACACACAAAATAATGGATTCAAGGTTTGGCCCGGACACTGCTGTGACGTCTGCTGCAGTTTGGAGTCCGGGTATGGGAGAAGCCAAAGTGTACCATACGATCCAGGAGACGGAGGAAGCTTGTGAACAAGCATGTGTGATCGTCATTGGTGAGGCCGAACGTGATGGGCTGCGGCCGGGAGGACATTACCGGGGCGCCAGCTACGACCGCTCGTTGAAGGTACCACCTTTGTGTGTCTTGCATGGCATAATGGGGACACTGTTGTACACTAGAGAGACGTTAGGGCAGTTCTCTTTGCGAAGGTTGCAGTTGGGTGTCGGTGGGAGCAAAGGACATATAGCGAAAGGGGATTGTCGCCGGTCGCGGCTTGTGCAAGGGACACAGGAGCATGGCCCCCTTGTGATGATGGTGAACCGCATTGCAAGGAAGTTGGTACCAAAGTGGTTCACATGGACTACAATACAGCTGTCATGCAATGAGATGACAGCTCCCCATCAACATCGTTTTGATAGTACCCCGTGGTCAGTAGTGTTCTCCACGGGGCGGCACGTGGGTGGTGAGATCTGGGTGGAAGAGGGAGGCGTTGGCAGTGGTCCACATGGCAGACCAGGGAGAAGGCAGTGCCCAGATGGCATTAGCCGTCCGGGGCATAGGTACCGTGTCGATAGGCAACCTGTAGTGGTCCGCACTGGGGCATGGCATGCAACTTGCCCATGGAAGGGGGATAGGCGATTGGTGGTGCTTTACGGCCGTGGAGAGTGGCAGAGTTTGCCTGCTTCACACCGCAAGTTCTTGCAGCAACATGCCTTCCGCCTGCCTGCAGGTTAGTGGCGGTTCGCAAGGTGGAGCACGGCAACGGCCATGTGGCATGGCGAACCCCCCAAGTCACAATTGGTGTTGGCTTGGTACAACGTTGCAATGCCTCCTGTTGGCCTCTGGGGGACAGGAGGCCTTCCATGATGAGTGCCCAGATGATGTGGCAGTGTGGGCTACATGTTGGGATGACGTTGTGGCAGGTATGACAGGTGCTGTGTACCGTCCACATGCCGTTGCGTGCCTGCTGGCGGATGAGGGACAGCCAATTGTTACTCTGTGCCAGTGTAGTGGTCGGTGTCAATGTGTCAGGAGACCTCCCAAGTTTGAGTGGATGCAGCAGTCCGAGATGGCTGAGTGTTGGAAGCACATGGTACCGAAACTGGTTCGTGCTGGTGTTCGTTCCCTGTCAGACTGCTTGTCTCATGAGCAATGGTGGCAGCGCTGCCCAGTGTGTGACGTGAAAGTCCACCAGGCTGGAGGTGAGTTGGGAATGCCGGCCCAGGTCCTCCATGTTACTAACCACGGCCAGAGCGTGCGGGTGCGAATGAGGGAGGGAATGAGGGGCCGTTCGTTGGGCCGCCCTTCAAACCCCCCCCCATGTGGCTGTGGGGGGGATCTCCAGGAGGCCATTGTACTATCGTCACTAGTGTTCAACAAGTGGGCTCCACTCCATGTCCACAATCAACAGCTTCACAGCTTGACGGTGGATCATGAGTTTGTGGATATCACTGGGTACCATTGGTCCCTGCGGGCCATGGTGCTACATGTTGGACCAACTAGGGAGCAAGGGCACTTTATTGCTCACATTTTAGTTCGCGATGTGTGGTGGTTGTGTGATGATTCGTCCGTGAGCAGGGGACGGCCCCCAGCCACTTCACGAAAGGTGACATTCCTGTTGTATGAGCGTACTCCCACGGAGATGGTGGGTCTGTCACAGGGCGGTTCACAAAGCAATCGTCTGCAGTCTGCAGCAACAACTGTCGACAGGCATGCCCGGAGCATGCCAAGTATCACCCCGTTGCGAGCCATGGCGCTGGCAACAGGTGAACCAGAGTCTACCAACCACATTGGGGACGCCCAACCCTCCCCCTCACAGTTTGCAACACCAACTGTCAACAGGCACGCCCCGAGCGTGCCAAGTGACACCCAGTTGCCAGCCATTGCGCTGCCAGCGGGTGATCCCACACATGCCACACATGTGGGGGATGTGCAGCCCACCCCCGAGTTTATTGAAGCTGTGGCAAAGCTTGTACAAAAGCAAAGGGTACGGGTGAAACAGCATCTGCAGGTCCGTGTGCAAGCCCACCAGGCTCATCTCCGGGCACGTCATGAGAAGCAGTGGGATGAGAGGCATGCAGGTCAGGGCATGTCACACCGGTCTGTTTCCGAGTCCATAGAACAGGATAGAGCCCGATCTGCTGCATTGGCAGCAACGGGGAGCAATGCTTTTTCTGTGATGATGGGGGCAGCCCCCAGGCAACAGACAGCAGGGCCAAAGACACTGCAGGCATTTGTGGATGAGCATTGGCAGTTGCAGTTCACTGCCCAAGGGGGTGTAATGCGCATATGTTGTTCATGGGCTGCTGAAACGGATTGTCCTGGGGTGAAGCGGCCACCGAAGGCTGCGGCGGCCTTGGTGAATGGGACATATGGCATGGGCATGCGTATGATGATTGCTACACCAAAGGGATGGCGTAAAAATGTCCTGGAGGGTCACCTTGGTGTGTCACGTGGCACGACCAGCAGCCGCAGGAAAATTGATAATCCTGGCCGCCACCACTTGGCCGCTGAGGAGAGTTTCCGGGTGCACTGTGCAGAGCGTTTTTGGGCACTGTGCCCCAATGCATCTGCATCTGCATGTGCAGTCAATGTGGCACAGAGGAGCACTGTGTTCATTAGGGGTGAGGGCGTGGACCTCGGTGTACCTATGAGCGATGCGGTGGCAGCCATTTTGTCGCGCTTGGTGGAGGTGTACATTGGCCTCCGCATGTGCACATCCATCCGTGCAATCAGTGAACGCATTCTTCTGCATTGTGCGTTTACCTCCGAACCGGGCCATCATGCCTCTCGGCGATGGATAGTTGAGAGGGCCATGATCGCAATGCATGGCGCCATGCAAGATGGTGTGTCAGAGACCTTGCAAAGAGCATTGTTCATTGCCTTGTTGTTGGATGGATCTGACCGGCAACGGCATCGCATCAATGAGTATGCCATCCTGCTCCTCTTTCCAGGCACTGGGCCGGGGGGAATGTGTGAGGTGTTCCTTGGTGTGGTGGATGTAGCTTCAGGGGAGGCACAAGAGGTGACGGCACAGGTGGAGGCAGTGCTGCTGTCCTGGATGCCTGATCGTGCCCGGTGGGCTCAGAAGGTTGTGGCTTTTGCGGTGGATGGTGCCTCTAACCTTGGTGTGCGTGGTGCCACTGCAAGGCAAGCTGTTGATGTGTCGGCAATGGAGCACAATGTGTTTGCCATGCTTGTGAAGTGGCTGTCCTTGCTAACCCCCTTGGGTGAGCCATGCCACGTGGTCCAGCGCAAGCTAGGCCTTGCCTTGGAGGCTGCCGGCCAAGTGCATGCTGACTACCTGGCAGCTGTGGGTCGCCAACGTGCATTGTAGAACGGTGCGCGCTAGTGGAAGGACCTCGAGAGGTGTGTCCAAGAGAACACCAGACCAGATACACGCAGCGGGTTGCGTTTGATCCCTGCTAGTCACCGTATCCGGTGGTCCGAGGCAAATGCCCGTCGCAACAAGGTGTTCTTGGCCAATGTGCCATGGGTGGCGAGGCATTTGGATTCCAAAACGCACCTCACCACCAAGGAGGAGGATGTGTGGGAGGATTGCCATGATGCAGGTTTGCTGTCATGGGCAGTGGTATACGGGGACATACTACACGGTACGCGCAGCTTCAACAACGTTGCACAGTTGCATGCACCAACAGGTGCCCACTTGACCAAGGCAACCGAAATGTTACAGGCACGGGTGGAAAAGGTGGCGAGGGAGGAGGGGCCAGGGTGGACTCAATTCAAAGAGCAAACTGTGACAGGTGCATGGCATGGCGTTGAATTGGTCCGGTTTGATGCCGATGGCCAGAGGTGCACAACCAGCCCCCCTTTTCCAGCCACAGAGGCACGGGCAGTCACAGACACACTGCTTGCTGGCATCAGGGAGGGACAGGGTACCATTGACCCCCGGGGTGTTCTTGAGTGTGCTGTGTTGCTTGACCACGGCCGTTGGCTCGCTCTACCAGCGGCTGATCGAGCCACATTTGGAGTGGATCTGCTGAAGCAGTTCATGGGCACACACCATGCTGAACTGGCAGCTGCGCATGTTAATGCTGCTCGTGCATTGGAAGAGTGGGAATCCTTCAAGGAGCATGTCGTGCGGACCTTCGCCAAGACCCCCATGTCCCGGATGTGGGAGGCCTTGACGCCGGAGCGGGAGCATGTCCAATGGGTGAATGTTTGGCGTATTTTGGCATTGCTGCGCACATATTGCCCTGCTGAGGCTGCTGTTGAGCGTGCCATTTCGTTGCGTGGGAGGTTCACCAACAGTATGCATGATATGGAGGACACACATGTCCTTAGCATGTGCATGGCTTTGCATTGTAATCTGCCACCTTTGCGGCAGTTGGCGAAGGGGCAGGGTGTCGAGGTAGCCAGCAAGCTGGCAGCCAATGCACGCTTCGATGTGCGTCCCCGGCATAGGGTTTCGAATCGCATTGATCCGCGTACATCAGTGGAAGCGGCCATGTTGCAGTGCCTAGAAGGGGAGGCTGCAGTGGCAGACGATGGTGACATTTTGCCATCTTTTGGGGGGTCGGAAGTGCCACTGGCTTGTCAAGGCGCAACGCGCAGACGCGCTGACCGACAAGCCCCGTCTGAGCACACTGAGGGCACCTTGGTCGAACCAGATGGTAGTCCTGCTCAGCATGGTGGCAACCATGACTTCTTCACTTTCCGAAGGGGCATGGACTGTGCAATGTGCAGGCAATCTGTGCGCATCTGGTGCAACACATGTCTGGTTTGCCATACATGCTTCGTCAAGGATCCAAGACCGTGTGGTGAGGCAGTGGTGCAGGTTGTGGATGATGCAGCTGAGGCTGCTGAAAACAATACTGAAGAGGAGGCAGTGGCACCACGGAAGTTCGACCCAAAGCGTGCCGTGGCCCGTGCACAGGCCAAGTTGGTATGTGCTGCAAAATCAGGCACATTGCGTGACTGGACACGCGCTCGCATCTGTGATTGCTTGGCAAGCATGGGTGTGAAGGTGCCAAATAGCAAGACCCGGGGAGAAGCCCGAGAACTTGCTATGCAAGAGTTGTTGCCTTTGCTAGCCCAGATGGACTGTGACTGGGTCCCCCCAACGGATCGTGTTACCCGTTCTGCTGCACCACCCAGCAGCTCACAACCATGTTCCCAAGTGCCGGTGGATGACATGGACGGACTCATTGATGAATGACAGTGTTGGGGTTGCAGTCGTATTGTGCTTTTGCATGCCTGCTGTGCCAATCCCCATGTTCTCCTTCTCTGCAGGTCCATTGATACATTAGCAAGCATCAGTATGCAACGTTTTCCCAGTTCCCTTGGTTTTCCCTTTTCCCACATTTTCCCCAACGCCCCATTTTCCAAGAGGTATGGGTGTTTTTTTTGGGGGGGGGGGGGTACTTGTGCTACATTGTTCCCAGAATTGCCTTTTCCGCATTTTCAAACCCCGTTTTCCCCCCAACCCAACCCATCATTTTCTTGAACTGAATGGTTGTGTGTTTTGGGGGCGGGGCCTTGTATCAGACTTTTCCTAGTGTTCCCTTCTCCACATTTTCCATTCCAACCTATTTTCCCTGACGCACAATTTTCCCGAGGTGAAGTTCCTCTGTGTCTATGGGGGGTGGGGTATTGCACTTTTATCCCCATTTTCCTGTGAAGTTGCTATGTGTCTTGGGGGGGGGGGGGGGTCTGCACTGTTATAACCATTTTCCTGAACCCAAGTTCCTGTGTGTGTGTGGGGGGGGGGGGGGGGGCTGCACTTTTGCACTTTTATCAGACTTTTGCTTGGATGTGCTCTAATGTGGGTCCGCAACACGACATGCCAAATCAGACTTCAGACTTCAGACTTTATACCCATAGCTGCGGAGCTCCAGGGGGTTGCGTTGGCGGTGCTAATGGACTGGCGTTTTGGTTGGCGCGCCGTGACCATTTTTACAGATAGTACGGCCGCTAGTTGCCAAGCGGTGGGCCTGAGGGCTAAAACGTGGGTCAAGCGCTAGCTGAGAGTGCTGTGTGCACTGGTGTAGCGGTTGGCGGTCTCGTGTATGGTTGCCCCATTTGTTTGGGTCCCGTCAGTCCTTCAAGCAGCGGATCCGCTCAGTTGCTTGTTCTGTGACCACAACGGTAGTGTGAGCGCGGCGGAGAACGCGGCAGGGTGCATTTAGGAACGGCTAGTGAGTGTCCCCATGGCTTGCTTTATCTTAGGTGTGGTGTTAGTGCGAGGCCCACCATTGCAGGAGCGAACCCGAGGGGTTAGTCTGCCAGGGGAGGGTTGACCGGTACCTCCATGTGCAGAAACCCTGTTTACCATGGTGTGGCGCAAGCGCGGCCGTCAGTGCGCGCGCGGGCGCCGTGGTGGCCGTTAGCACCGCCGATTGGCCCAGGCGACATCGTGCCGCAGGGCACACGCGCTCGAGCGTTTGCACGACGTCCGGTCCCAACGACTTGTGGGGGGTTTTGTGCGCCGGGTGATCCTGAGCCACCAGGCTCGGTTGATTTTCGCGCACCCGTGCCCGGAACAGGAGGCACCGGCCCTCCTCCAGGCGATGGCCATCGATTTGGCCGTACGCCGCAGGTTCGCCCCGGATCAGGCCGTCAAGAAGAATGGCGACCCCGACGTCAAAGCCCCGGGCCAGCGCCACCATTGCCGCCATTGCTGGCGGGTCCTCGTGACGCGGAGGGGGGGGGGGCAGGTTTATCTGTCCCCGTCAGCCCACCACGGGGAGGGGGGCCTAGCCCTCTCCTATATTTGGGTGCTCGGCCCGGTATTTCTTGCCGCCGCCGCTTGCGTGGTGTCCCCTTGTGTAGTACTTAGGACCCACGCGGTCTTAGGTCGGCCGCACATTAGGTTTGGACTGCGGGTGGACCACTCTGCTGGAGCGGGTGTAAAGGCTGGCACCGTGGCCCTAGGCTGTGGCAGCCGGTTCCTGAGGAGGGACTTTACTCCCTTCCGTTTTTGCTGCAAGTTGACGACCTAGTGGTCTTTTTCCTTGCCGTAGACATTGATTTGCCGCGTGTGCCCCACGTGACTCTAGGTGGGACGCCCTGTCCATACTCTGCTGGTGCGCCTCGGGAGAACTGTATTTATGCTAACTCCAGCCTCCATTGGCTCCCCCCCCCCCCCGCCTTGGTTGACCACTCTCGACGGCGACGGGATTGGGGCAGGTAGAAAGGTAAACCGGAGCGGTCTATCTGCCAAATCTATTGGTGCTTGTGTGCCTTGATAAACACCATTTTGCCCCCCAAACTGGGTTTACCACCTCAACCCCCCCACCGTTCTCTTCTACAGGGTTTTGAACAATTATTACATATACATACCTATTATATACTATATAGTATATATAACTATATAACTATACATATATATAGTTATATATAGTATATATGTATATATCATACCTATTATTACATATACATACCGGGTCCCGACTCCATGGGGTTTGTATGGGGCGGAGTGGGACGAGCGCTAATGCAGTTTAAGCACTTATTCGCCATTTTTGCTATGTTGGCGGTTTTGGCGACCTCGGTGACCCCGTGCTACCCACTCTGAGGGTGTGAGTGGGATGTTGTGACAATATATGCCTACTAGGATACAAAAGGACGTTTTTTTACAGTCTGTAGCCTTGCCGAGGGCCGGTCAAAGCCCGTGCCAAAGACGCAACATGACACCAGTAATGGCCCGTGCATAACTTGCTTGTGCAGTTTTTCACCTTGGGCAACTCAAAAATCAAAGTTTCCAAAACTGATTGTTTTGATATGGTGATCACCTAAAATGACCATCCAAGGTATGTAAAGCACATTTTAGCCCGTATTTATGTAGTTTTTCCCCTACTTTGGATGTGTGTTGGTTGGGGTAGATTCTCTGCGAGGTGGACTTGCCGAAGGCAATAGAATTGCTGTTTGTAGGTGGTTCAAAGGCATTTGGTGTGTGCATGAACTGCTTAAGTAGTTTTCCACCCTCTACAGGTCAAAAATGGAAAATCACCTCGTAGAGGTTGTTCGAACAAAACCAAGCACATGTATACATTTTAAAGCGCCACATACCCCCTCCCCCCATTTTGGTTTTTTTGGGCCTATTTGTGTACCGTACCCCAAGGGGTCAATTTGTTAGGTTAACCCCCTGTAAAATCATTATTTTGTCTAATAAACGCATCCCCGATTGAGTTTTTGCCCCCAACCCCCCCACTTGAAACCCACTTTTTGGAGCCTTTGAGGGAGGCGGGGGGTTTGGAGCGGGGCTAGGGGGTCAAAAAATGACCCCCCCCCTTTTTGGGTTGAAAATCATGAATCTTTTGGGGTTTTTTCGATTTTGAGCCGAAAAGGTGTTTCCGGGTCCCGACTCCATGGGGTTTGTATGGGGCGGAGTGGGACGAGCGCTGATGCAGTTTATGCACTCCTTAGCCATTTTTGCTATGTTGGCGGTTTTGGCGACCTCGGTGACCCCGTGCTACCCACTCTGAGGGTGTGAGTGGGATGTTGTGACAATATATGCCTACTAGGATACAAAAGGACGTTTTTTTACAGTGTGTAGCCTTGCCGAGGGCCGGTCAAAGCCCGTGCCAAAGACGCAAAATGACACCAGTAATGGCCCGTGCATAACTTGCTTGTGCAGTTTTTCACCTTGGGCAACTCAAAAATCAAAGTTTCCAAAACTCATTGTTTTGATATGGTGATCACCTAAAATGACCATCCAAGGTATGTAAAGCACATTTTAGCCCGTATTTATGTAGTTTTCCCCTATTTTGTATGTGTGTTGGTTGGCGTAGATTCTCTGCGAGGTGGACTTGGCAAAGGCAATAGAATTGCTTTTTGTAGGTGGTTCAATGGCATTTGGTGTGTGCATGAACTGCTGAAGTAGTTTTCCACCCTCTACAGGTCAAAAATGGAAAATCACCTCGTAGAGGTTGTTCGATCAAAACCAAGCACGTGTATACAGGTTAAACCGCCACATACCCCCTCCCCCCATTTTGGTCTTTTTGGGCCTATTTGTGTACCGTACCCCAAGGGGTTGATTTCTTAGGTTAACCCCCTATAAAATCATTATTTTGTCTAATACACGCATCCCCAATTGAGTTTTTGGTCTCAGACTCCCCCCACTTGAAACCCACTTTTTGGAGCTTTTGAGGGAGGCGGGGGGTTTGGAGGGGGGCTAGGGGGTCAAAAAATGACCCCCCCCCTTTTTGGGTTGAAAATCATGAATCTTTTGGGGGTTTTTTCGATTTTGAGCCGAAAAGGTGTTTCCGGGTCCCGACTCCATGGGGTTTGTATGGGGCGGAATTGGACGAGCGCTGATGCAATTTATGCACTTATTAGCCATTTTTGCTATGTTGGCGGTTTTGGCGACCTCGGTGACCCCGTGCTACCCACTCTGAGGGTGTGAGTGGGATGTTGTGACAATATATGCCTACTAGGATACAAAAGGACGTTTTTTTGCAGTCTGTAGCCTTGCCGAGGGCCGGTCAAAGCCCGTGCCAAAGACGCAAAATGACTGTTTCCACCAATAATGGCCCGTGCATAACTTGCTTGTGCAGTTTTTCACCTTGGGCAACTCAAAAATCAAAGTTTCCAAAACTTATTGTTTTGATATGGTGATCACCTAAAATGACCATCCAAGGTATGTAAAGCACATTTTAGCCCGTATTTATGTAGTTTTTCCCCTACTTTGGATGTGTTATGCTTGGGGTAGATTCTCTGCGAGGTGGACTTGCCGAAGGCAATAGAATTGCTGTTTGTAGGTGGTTCAATGGCATTTGGTGTGTGCATGAACTGCTTAAGTAGTTTTCCACCCTCTACAGGTCAAAAATGGAAAATCACCTCGTAGAGGTTGTTCGATCAAAACCAAGCACATGTATACATTTTAAAGCGCCACATACCCCCTCCCCCCATTTTGGTTTTTTTGGGCCTATTTGTGTACCGTACCCCAAGGGGTCAATTTGTTAGGTTAACCCCCTGTAAAATCATTATTTTGTCTAATAAACGCATCCCCGATTGAGTTTTTGCCCCCAACCCCCCCACTTGAAACCCACTTTTTGGAGCCTTTGAGGGAGGCGGGGGGTTTGGAGGGGGGCTAGGGGGTCAAAAAATGACCCCCCCCCTTTTTGGGTTGAAAATCATGAATCTTTTGGGGTTTTTTCGATTTTGAGCCGAAAAGGTGTTTCCGGGTCCCGACTCCATGGGGTTTGTATGGGGCGGAGTGGGACGAGCGCTGATGCAGTTTATGCACTTATTAGCCATTTTTGCTATGTTGGCGGTTTTGGCGACCTCGGTGACCCCGTGCTACCCACTCTGAGGGTGTGAGTGGGATGTTGTGACAATATATGCCTACTAGGATACAAAAGGACGTTTCTTTACAGTCTGTAGCCTTGCCGAGGGCCGGTCAAAGCCCGTGCCAAAGACGCAACATGACACCAGTAATGGCCCGTGCATAACTTGCTTGTGCAGTTTTTCACCTTGGGCAACTCAAAAATCAAAGTTTCCAAAACTGATTGTTTTGATATGGTGATCACCTAAAATGACCATCCAAGGTATGTAAAGCACATTTTAGCCCGTATTTATGTAGTTTTTCCCCTACTTTGGATGTGTGTTGGTTGGGGTAGATTCTCTGCGAGGTGGACTTGCCGAAGGCAATAGAATTGCTGTTTGTAGGTGGTTCAAAGGCATTTGGTGTGTGCATGAACTGCTTAAGTAGTTTTCCACCCTCTACAGGTCAAAAATGGAAAATCACCTCGTAGAGGTTGTTCGAACAAAACCAAGCACATGTATACATTTTAAAGCGCCACATACCCCCTCCCCCCATTTTGGTTTTTTTGGGCCTATTTGTGTACCGTACCCCAAGGGGTCAATTTGTTAGGTTAACCCCCTGTAAAATCATTATTTTGTCTAATAAACGCATCCCCGATTGAGTTTTTGCCCCCAACCCCCCCACTTGAAACCCACTTTTTGGAGCCTTTGAGGGAGGCGGGGGGTTTGGAGCGGGGCTAGGGGGTCAAAAAATGACCCCCCCCCTTTTTGGGTTGAAAATCATGAATCTTTTGGGGTTTTTTCGATTTTGAGCCGAAAAGGTGTTTCCGGGTCCCGACTCCATGGGGTTTGTATGGGGCGGAGTGGGACGAGCGCTGATGCAGTTTATGCACTTATTAGCCATTTTTGCTATGTTGGCGGTTTTGGCGACCTCGGTGACCCCGTGCTACCCACTCTGAGGGTGTGAGTGGGATGTTGTGACAATATATGCCTACTAGGATACAAAAGGACGTTTTTTTACAGTGTGTAGCCTTGCCGAGGGCCGGTCAAAGCCCGTGCCAAAGACGCAAAATGACACCAGTAATGGCCCGTGCATAACTTGCTTGTGCAGTTTTTCACCTTGGGCAACTCAAAAATCAAAGTTTCCAAAACTCATTGTTTTGATATGGTGATCACCTAAAATGACCATCCAAGGTATGTAAAGCACATTTTAGCCCGTATTTATGTAGTTTTCCCCTATTTTGTATGTGTGTTGGTTGGCGTAGATTCTCTGCGAGGTGGACTTGGCAAAGGCAATAGAATTGCTTTTTGTAGGTGGTTCAATGGCATTTGGTGTGTGCATGAACTGCTGAAGTAGTTTTCCACCCTCTACAGGTCAAAAATGGAAAATCACCTCGTAGAGGTTGTTCGATCAAAACCAAGCACGTGTATACAGGTTAAACCGCCACATACCCCCTCCCCCCATTTTGGTCTTTTTGGGCCTATTTGTGTACCGTACCCCAAGGGGTTGATTTCTTAGGTTAACCCCCTATAAAATCATTATTTTGTCTAATACACGCATCCCCAATTGAGTTTTTGGTCTCAGACTCCCCCCACTTGAAACCCACTTTTTGGAGCTTTTGAGGGAGGCGGGGGGTTTGGAGGGGGGCTAGGGGGTCAAAAAATGACCCCCCCCCTTTTTGGGTTGAAAATCATGAATCTTTTGGGGGTTTTTTCGATTTTGAGCCGAAAAGGTGTTTCCGGGTCCCGACTCCATGGGGTTTGTATGGGGCGGAATTGGACGAGCGCTGATGCAATTTATGCACTTATTAGCCATTTTTGCTATGTTGGCGGTTTTGGCGACCTCGGTGACCCCGTGCTACCCACTCTGAGGGTGTGAGTGGGATGTTGTGACAATATATGCCTACTAGGATACAAAAGGACGTTTTTTTGCAGTCTGTAGCCTTGCCGAGGGCCGGTCAAAGCCCGTGCCAAAGACGCAAAATGACTGTTTCCACCAATAATGGCCCGTGCATAACTTGCTTGTGCAGTTTTTCACCTTGGGCAACTCAAAAATCAAAGTTTCCAAAACTTATTGTTTTGATATGGTGATCACCTAAAATGACCATCCAAGGTATGTAAAGCACATTTTAGCGCGTATTTATGTAGTTTTTCCCCTCTTTTGGATGTGCTATGCTTGGGGTAGATTCTCTGCGAGGTGGACTTGCCGAAGGCAATAGAATTGCTGTTTGTAGGTGGTTCAATGGCATTTGGTGTGTGCATGAACTGCTTAAGTAGTTTTCCACCCTCTACAGGTCAAAAATGGAAAATCACCTCGTAGAGGTTGTTCGATCAAAACCAAGCACGTGTATACAGGTTGAAGCGCCACATACCCCCTCCCCCCATTTTGGTCTTTTTGGGCCTATTTGTGTACCGTACCCCAAGGGGTCGATTTCTTAGGTTAACCCCCTGTAAAATCATTATTTTGTCTAATACACGCATCCCCAATTGAGTTTTTGGTCCCAGACCCCCCCCCACTTGAAACCCACTTTTTGGAGCTTTTGAGGGAGGCGGGGGGTTTGGAGGGGGGCTAGGGGGTCAAAAAATGACCCCCCCCCTTTTTGGGTTGAAAATTATGAATCTTTTGGGGTTTTTTCAATTTTGAGCCGAAAAGGTGTTTCCGGGTCCCGACTCCATGGGGTTTGTATGGGGCGGAATGGGACGAGCGCTGATGCAATTTATGCACTTATTAGCCATTTTTGCTATGTTGGCGGTTTGGCGACCTCGGTGACCCCGTGCTACCCACTCTGAGGGTGTGAGTGGGATGTTGTGACAATATATGCCTACTAGGATACAAAAGGACGCTTTTTTGCAGTCTGTAGCCTTGCCGAGGGCCGGTCAAAGCCCGTGCCAAAGACGCAAAATGACTGTTTCCACCAATAATGGCCCGTGCATAACTTGCTTGTGCAGTTTTTCACCTTGGGCAACTCAAAAATCAAAGTTTCCAAAACTTATTGTTTTGATATGGTGATCACCTAAAATGACCATCCAAGGTATGTGAAGCACATTTTAGCCCGTATTTATGTAGTTTTTCCCCTAGTTTGGATGTGTTATGCTTGGGGTAGATTCTCTGCGAGGTGGACTTGCCGAAGGCAATAGAATTGCTGTTTGTAGGTGGTTCAATGGCATTTGGTGTGTGCATGAACTGCTTAAGTAGTTTTCCACCCTCTACAGGTCAAAAATGGAAAATCACCTCGTAGAGGTTGTTCGATCAAAACCAAGCACGTGTATACAGGTTGAAGCGCCACATACCCCCTCCCCCCATTTTGGTCTTTTTGGGCCTATTTGTGTACCGTACCCCAAGGGGTTGATTTGATAGGTTAACCCCCTGTAAAATCATTATTTTGTCTAATAAACGCATCCCCAATTGAGTTTTTGGTCCCAGACCCCCCCCACTTGAAACCCACTTTTTGGAGCTTTTGAGGGAGGCGGGGGGTTTGGAGGGGGGCTAGGGGGTCAAAAAATGACCCCCCCCCTTTTTGGGTTGAAAATCATGAATCTTTTGGGGTTTTTTCAATTTTGAGCCGAAAAGGTGTTTCCGGGTCCCGACTCCATGGGGTTTGTATGGGGCGGAATGGGACGAGCGCTGGTGCAATTTATGCATTTATTAGCCATTTTTGCTATGTTGGCTGTTTTGGCGACCTCGGTGACCCCGTGCTACCCACTCTGAGGGTGTGAGTGGGATGTTGTGACAATATATGCCTACTAGGATACAAAAGGACGTTTTTTTGCAGTCTGTAGCCTTGCCGAGGGCCGGTCAAAGCCCGTGCCAAAGACGCAAAATGACTGTTTCCACCAATAATGGCCCGTGCATAACTTGCTTGTGCAGTTTTTCACCTTGGGCAACTCAAAAATCAAAGTTTCCAAAACTTATTGTTTTGATATGGTGATCACCTAAAATGACCATCCAAGGTATGTAAAGCACATTTTAGCCCGTATTTATGTAGTTTTTCCCCTAGTTTGGATGTGTTATGCTTGGGGTAGATTCTCTGTGAGGTGGACTTGCCGAAGGCAATAGAATTGCTGTTTGTAGGTGGTTCAATGGCATTTGGTGTGTGCATGAACTGCTTAAGTAGTTTTCCACCCTCTACAGGTCAAAAATGGAAAATCACCTCGTAGAGGTTGTTCGATCAAAACCAAGCACGTGTATACAGGTTAAACCGCCACATACCCCCTCCCCCCATTTTGGTCTTTTTGGGCCTATTTGTGTACCGTACCCCAAGGGGTTGATTTCTTAGGTTAACCCCCTGTAAAATCATTATTTTGTCTAATACACGCATCCCCAATTGAGTTTTTGGTCCCAGACCCCCCCCACTTGAAACCCACTTTTTGGAGCTTTTGAGGGAGGCGGGGGGTTTGGAGGGGGGCTAGGGGGTCAAAAAATGACCCCCCCCCTTTTTTGGGTTGAAAATCATGAATCTTTTGGGGTTTTTTCAATTTTGAGCCGAAAAGGTGTTTCCGGGTCCCGACTCCATGGGGTTTGTATGGGGCGGAGTGGGACGAGCGCTGATGCAATTTATGCACTTATTAGCCATTTTTGCTATGTTGGCGGTTTTGGCGACCTCTGTGACCCCGTGCTACCCACTCTGAGGGTGTGAGTGGGATGTTGTGACAATATATGCCTACTAGGATACAAAAGGACGTTTTTTTGCAGTCTGTAGCCTTGCCGAGGGCCGGTCAAAGCCCGTGCCAAAGACGCAAAATGACTGTTTCCACCAATAATGGCCCGTGCATAACTTGCTTGTGCAGTTTTTCACCTTGGGCAACTCAAAAATCAAAGTTTCCAAAACCTATTGTTTTGATATGGTGGTCACCTAAAATGACCATCCAAGGTATGTAAAGCACATTTTAGCCCGTATTTATGTATTTTTTCCCCTAGTTTGGATGTGTTATGCTTGGGGTAGATTCTCTGCGAGGTGGACTTGCCGAAGGCAATAGAATTGCTGTTTGTAGGTGGTTCAATGGCATTTGGTGTGTGCATGAACTGCTTAAGTAGTTTTCCACCCTCTACAGGTCAAAAATGGAAAATCACCTCCCAGAGGTTGTTCGATCAAAACCAAGCACGTGTATACAGGTTGAAGCGCCACATACCCCCTCCCCCCATTTTGGTCTTTTTGGGCCTTTTTGTGTACCGTACCCCAAGGGGTCGATTTCTTAGGTTAACCCCCTGTAAAATCATTATTTTGTCTAATACACGCATCCCCGATTGAGTTTTTGGTCCCAGACCCCCGCCACTTGAAACCCACTTTTTGGAGCTTTTGAGGGAGGCGGGGGGTTTGGAGGGGGGCTAGGGGGTCAAAAAATGACCCCCCCCCTTTTTGGGTTGAAAATCATGAATGTTTTGGGGTTTTTTCAATTTTGAGCCGAAAAGGTGTTTCCGGGTCCCGACTCCATGGGGTTTGTATCGGGCGGAATGGGACGAGCGCTGATGCAATTTATGCACTTATTAGCCATTTTTGCTATGTTGGCGGTTTGGCGACCTCGGTGACCCCGTGCTACCCACTTTGATGGTGTGAGTGGGATGTTGTGACAGTATATGCCTACTAGGATACAAAAGGACGTTTTTTTGCAGTCTGTAGCCTTGCCGAGGGCCGGTCAAAGCCCGTGCCAAAGACGCAAAATGACTGTTCCCACCAATAATGGCCGGTGCATAACTTGCTTGTGCAGTTTTTCACCTTGGGCAACTCAAAAATCAAAGTTTCCAAAACTTATTGTTTTGATATGGTGATCACCTAAAATGACCATCCAAGGTATGTAAAGCACATTTTAGCCCGTATTTATGTACTCTTTCCCCTACTTTGGATGTGTTATGCTTGGGCTAGATTCTCTGCGAGGTGGACTTGCCGAAGGCAATAGAATTGCTGTTTGTAGGTGGTTCTATGGCATTTGGTGTGTGCATGAACTGCTTAAGTAGTTTTCCACCCTCTACAGGTCAAAAATGGAAAATCACCTCGTAGAGGTTGTTCGATCAAAACCAAGCACATGTATACAGGTGAAAGCGCCACATACCCCCTCCCCCCATTTTGGTCTTCTTGGGCCTATTTGTGTACCGTACCCCAAGGGGTCGATTTGTTAGGTTAACCCCCTGTAAAATCATTATTTTGTCTAATAAACGCATCCCCGATTGAGTTTTTGGTCCCAGATCCCCCCCACTTGAAACCCACTTTTTGGAGCTTTTGAGGGACGCGGGGGGTTTGGAGGGGGGCTAGGGGGTCAAAAAATGACCCCCCCCCTTTTTTGGGTTGAAAATCATGAATCTTTTGGGGGTTTTTTCAATTTTGAGCCGAAAAGGTGTTTCCGGGTCCCGACTCCATGGGGTTTGTATGGGGCGGAATGGGACGAGCGCTGATGCAATTTATGCACTTATTAGCCATTTTTGCTATGTTGGCGGTTTTGGCGACCTCGGTGACCCCGTGCTACCCACTCTGAGGGTGTGAGTGGGATGTTGTGACAGTATATGCGTACTAGGATACAAAAGGACGTTTTTTTGCAGTCTGTAGCCTTGCCGAGGGCCGGTCAAAGCCCGTACCAAAGACGCAAAATGATTGTTTCCACCAATAATGGCCCGTGCATAACTTGCTTGTGCAGTTTTTCACCTTGGGCAACTCAAAAATCAAAGTTTCCAAAACTTATTGTTTTGATATGGTGATCACCTAAAATGACCATCCAAGGTATGTAAAGCACATTTTAGCCCGTATTCATGTAGTTTTTCCCCTACTTTGGATGTGTTATGCTTGGGGTAGATTCTCTGCGAGGTGGACTTGCCGAAGGCAATAGAATTGCTGTTTGTAGGTGGTTCAATGGCATTTGGTGTGTGCATGAACTGCTTAAGTGGTTTTCCACCCTCTACAGGTCAAAAATGGAAAATCAACTCGTAGAGGTTGTTCGATCAAAACCAAGCACGTGTATACAGGTTAAAGCGCCACATACCCCCTCCCCCCATTTTGGTCTTTTTGGGCCTATTTGTGTACCGTACCCCAAGGGGTCAATTTCTTAGGTTAACCCCCTGTAAAATCATTATTTTGTCTAATAAACGCATCCCCTATTGATTTTTTGGTCCCAACCCCCCACCCCCCCACTTGAAACCGACTTTTTGGAGCTTTTGAGGGACGCGGGGGGTTTGGAGGGGGGCTAGGGGGTCGAAAAATGACCCCCCCCTTTTTGGGTTGAAAATCATGAATCTTTTGGGGTTTTTTCGATTTTGAGCCGAAAAGGTGTTTCCGGGTCCCTACTCCATGGGGTTTGTATGCGGCGGAGTGGGACGAGCGCTGATGCAATTTATGCACTTATTAGCCATTTTTGCTATGTTGGCGGTTTTGGCGACCTCGGTGACCCCGTGCTACCCACTCTGAGGGTGTGAGTGGGATGTTGTAACAGTATATGCCTACTAGGATACAAAAGGACGTTTTTTTACAGTCTGTAGCCTTGCCGAGGGCCGGTCAAAGCCCGTACCAAAGATGCAAAATGACTGTTTCCACCAATAATGGCCCGTGCATAACTTGCATGTGCAGTTTTTCACCTTGGGCAACTCAAAAATCAAAGTTTCCGAAACCTATTGTTTTGATATGGTGATCACCTAAAATGACCATCCAAGGTATGTAAAGCACATTTTAGCCCGTATTTATGTAGTTTTTCCCCAACTTTGGATGTGTTATGCTTGGGGTAGATTCTCTGCGAGGTGGACTTGCCGAAGGCAATAGAATTGCTGTTTGTAGGTGGTTCAATGGCATTTGGTGTGTGCATGAACTGCTTAAGTGGTTTTCCACCCTCTACAGGTCAAAAATGGAAAATCACCTCGTAGAGGTTGTTCGATCAAAACCAAGCACGTGTATACAGGTTGAAGCGCCACATACCCCCTCCCCCCATTTTGGTCTTTTTGGGCCTATTTGTGTACCGTACCCCAAGGGGTCGATTTCTTAGGTTAACCCCCTGTAAAATCATTATTTTGTCTAATACACTCATCCCCGATTGATTTTTTGGTCCCAGACCCCCCCCCCCCACTTGAAACCCACTTTTTGGAGCTTTTGAGGGAGGCGGGGGGTTTGGAGGGGGGCTAGGGGGTCAAAAAATGACCCCCCCCCTTTTTGGGTTGAAAATCATGAATTTTTTGGAGTTTTTTCAATTTTGAGCCGAAAAGGTGTTTCCGGGTCCCTACTCCATGGGGTTTGTATGGGGCGGAGTGGGACGAGCGTTGATGCAGTTTATGCACTTATTTGGCATTTTTGCTATGTTGGCGGTTTTGGCGACCTCGGTGACCCCGTGCTACCCACTCTGAGGGTGTGAGTGGGATGTTGTGACAGTATATGCCTACTAGGATACAAAAGGACGTTTTTTGGCAGTCTGTAGCCTTGCCGAGGGCCGGTCAAAGCCCGTACCAAAGATGCAAAATGGCCGTTTCCATCAATAATGGCCCGTGCATAACGTGCTTGTGCAGTTTTTCACCTTGGGCAACTCAAAAATCAAAGTTTCCAAAACTTATTGTTTTGATATGGTGATCACCTAAAATGACCATCCAAGGTATGTAAAGCACATTTTAGCCCGTATTTATGTAGTTTTTCCCCTACTTTGGATGTGTTATGCTTGGGGTAGATTCTCTGCGAGGTGGACTTGCCGAAGGCAATAGAATTGCTGTTTGTAGGTGGTTCAATGGCATTTGGTGTGTGCATGAACTGCTTAAGTGGTTTTCCACCCTCTACAGGTCAAAAATGGAAAATCACCTCGTAGAGGTTGTTCGATCAAAACCAAGCACCTGTATATACGTTGAAGCGCCACATACCCCCTCCCCCCATTTTGGTCTTTTTGGGCCTATTTGTGTACCGTACCCCAAGGGGTTGATTTGATAGGTTAACCCCCTGTAAAATCATTATTTTGTCTAATACACGCATCCCCGATTCATTTTTTGGTCCCAGACCCCCCCCCCCCCACTTGAAACCCACTTTTTGGAGCTTTTGAGGGAGGCGGGGGGTTTAGATGGGGGGCTAGGGGGTCAAAAAATGAACCCCCCCCCTTTTTGGGTTGAAAATCATGAATCTTTTGGGGTTTTTTCGATTTTGAGCCGAAAAGTTGTTTCCGGGTCCCTACTCCATGGGGTTTGTATGGGGCGGAATGGGACGAGCGCTGATGCAGTTTATGCACTTATTAGCCGTTTTTGCTATGTTGGCGGTTTTGGCGACCTCGGTGACCCCGTGCTACCCACTCTGAGGGTGTGAGTGGGATGTTGTGACAGTATATGCCTACTAAGATACAAAGGGACGTTTTTTGGCAGTCTGTAGCCTTGCCGAGGGCCGGTCAAAGCCCGTACCAAAGACGCAAAATGACTGTTTCCACCAATAATGGCCCGTGCATAACGTGCTTGTGCAGTTTTTCACCTTGGGCAACTCAAAAATCAAAGTTTCCAAAACTTATTGTTTTGATATGGTGATCACCTAAAATGACCATCCAAGGTATGTAAAGCACATTTTAGCCCGTATTTATGTAGTTTTTCCCCTACTTTGGATGTGTTATGCTTGGGGTAGATTCTCTGCGAGGTGGACTTGCCGAAGGCAATAGAATTGCTGTTTGTAAGTGGTTCAATGGCATTTGGTGTGTGCATGAACTGCTTAAGTAGTTTTCCACCCTCTACAGGTCAAAAATGGAAAATCACCTCGTAGAGGTTGTTCGATCAAAACCAAGCACGTGTATACAGTTCAAAGCGCCACATACCCCCTCCCCCCATTTTGGTCTTTTTGGGCCTATTTGTGTACCGTACCCCAAGGGGTCGATTTCTTAGGTTAACCCCCTGTAAAATCATTATTTTGTCTAATACACGCATCCCCAATTGAGTTTTTGGTCCCAGACCCCCCCCCCACTTGAAACCCACTTTTTGGAGCTTTTGAGGGAGGCGGGGGGTTTGGAGGGGGGCTAGGGGGTCAAAAAATGACCCCCCCCTTTTTTGGGTTGAAAATCATGAATGTTTTGGGGTTTTTTCAATTTCGAGCCGAAAAGGTGTTTCCGGGTCCCGACTCCATGGGGTTTGTATGGGGCGGAGTGGGACGAGCGTTGATGCAGTTTATGCACTTATTAGCCATTTTTGCTATGTTGGCGGTTTTGGCGACCTCGGTGACCCCGTGCTACCCACTCTGAGGGTGTGAGTGGGATGTTGTGACAGTATATGCCTACTAGGATACAAAGGGACGTTTTTTGGCAGTGTGTAGCCTTGCCGAGGGCCGGTCAAAGCCCGTACCAAAGACGCAAAATGACTGTTTCCACCAATAATGGCCCGTGCATAACGTGCTTGTGCAGTTTTTCACCTTGGGCAACTCAAAAATCAAAGTTTCCAAAACTTATTGTTTTGATATGGTGATCACCTAAAATGACCATCCAAGGTATGTAAAGCACATTTTAGCCCGTATTCATGTAGTTTTTCCCCTACTTTGGATGTGTTATGCTTGGGGTAGATTCTCTGTGAGGTGGACTTGCCGAAGGCAATAGAATTGCTGTTTGTAAGTGGTTCAATGGCATTTGGTGTGTGCATGAACTGCTTAAGTAGTTTTCCACCCTCTACAGGTCAAAAATGGAAAATCACCTCGTAGAGGTTGTTCGATCAAAACCAAGCACGTGTATACAGGTTGAAGCGCCACATACCCCCTCCCCCCATTTTGGTCTTTTTGGGCCTATTTGTGTACCGTACCCCAAGGGGTCGATTTCTTAGGTTAACCCCCTGTAAAATCATTATTTTGTCTAATACACGCATCCCCGATTGATTTTTTGGTCCCCCCCCCCCCCCACTTGAAACCCACTTTTTGGAGCTTTTGAGGGACGCGGGGGGTTTGGAGGGGGGCTAGGGGGGTCAAAAAATGACCCCCCCCCCTTTTTGGGTTGAAAATCATGAATCTTTTGGGGTTTTTTCGATTTTGAGCCGAAAAGGTGTCTCCGGGTCCCGACTCCATGGGGTTTGTATGGGGCGGAGTGGGACGAGCGTTGATGCAGTTTATGCACTTATTAGCCATTTTTGCTATGTTGGCGGTTTTGGCGACCTCGGTGACCCCGTGCTACCCACTCTGAGGGTGAGTGGGATGTTGTGACAGTATATGCCTACTAGGATACAAAAGGACGTTTTTTTGCAGTGTGTAGCCTTGCCGAGGGCCGGTCAAAGCCCGTACCAAAGATGCAAAATGATTGTTTCCACCAATAATGGCCCGTGCATAACTTGCTTGTGCAGTTTTTCACCTTGGGCAACTCAAAAATCAAAGTTTCCAAAACTTATTGTTTTGATATGGTGATCACCTAAAATGACCATCCAAGGTATGTAAAGCACATTTTGGCCCGTATTTATGTAGTTTTTCCCCTACTTTGGATGTGTTATGCTTGGGGTAGATTCTCTGCGAGGTGGACTTGCCGAAGGCAATAGAATTGCTGTTTGTAGGTGGTTCAATGGCATTTGGTGTGTGCATGAACTGCTTAAGTAGTTTTCCACCCTCTACAGGTCAAAAATGGAAAATCACCTCGTAGAGGTTGTTCGATCAAAACCAAGCACGTGTATACCGTTCAAAGCGCCACATACCCCCTCCCCCCATTTTGGTCTTTTTGGGCCTATTTGTGTACCGTACCCCAAGGGGTTGATTTGATAGGTCAACCCCCTGTAAAAACATTATTTTGTCTAATAAACACATCCCCGATTGAGTTTTTGGTCCCAGACCCCCCCCCCACTTGAAACCCACTTTCTGGAGCTTTTGAGGGAGGCGGGGGGTTTGGAGGGGGGCTAGGGGGTCAAAAAATGACCCCCCCCCTTTTTGGGTTGAAAATCATGAATCTTTTGGGGTTTTTTCGATTTTGAGCCGAAAAGGTGTTTCCGGGTCCCGACTCCATGGGGTTTGTATGGGGCGGAGTGGGACGAGCGCTGATGCAATTTATGCACTTATTTGGCATTTTTGCTATGTTGGCGGTTTTGGCGACCTCGGTGACCCCGTGCTACCCACTCTGAGGGTGTGAGTGGGATGTTGTGACAGTATATGCCTACTAGGATACAAAAGGACGTTTTTTTACACTTTGTAGCCTTGCCGAGGGCCGGTCAAAGCCCGCACCAAAGATGCAAAATGACCGTTTCCACATATAATGGCCCGTGCATAACTTGCTTGTGCAGTTTTTCACCTTGGGCAACTCAAAAATCAAAGTTTCCAAAACTTATTGTTTTGATATGGTGATCACCTAAAATGACCATCCAAGGTATGTAAAGCACATTTTGGCCCGTATTTATGTAGTTTTTCCCCTACTTTGGATGTGTTATGCTTGGGGTAGATTCTCTGCGAGGTGGACTTGCCGAAGGCAATAGAATTGCTGTTTGTAGGTGGTTCAACGGAATTTGGTGTGTGCATGAACTGCGAAAGTAGTTTTCCACCCTCTACAGGTCAAAAATGGAAAATCACCTCGTAGAGGTTGTTCGATCAAAACCAAGCACGTGTATACAAGTTAAAGCGCCACATACCCCCTCCCCCCATTTTGGTCTTTTTGGGCCTATTTGTGTACCGTACCCCAAGGGGTTGATTTGTTAGGTTAACCCCCTGTAAAATCATTATTTTGTCTAATAAACGCATCCCCGATTGAGTATTTGGTCCCAGACCCCCCCCCCCCACTTGAAACCCACTTTTTGGAGCTTTTGAGGGACACGGGGGGTTTGGAGCGGGGCTAGGGGGTCAAAAAATGACCCCCCCCCCTTTTTGGGTTGAAAATCATGAATCTTTTGGGGTTTTTTCGATTTTGAGCCGAAAAGGTGTTTCCGGGTCCCGACTCCATGGGGTTTGTATGGGGCGGAGTGGGACGAGCGCTGATGCAATTTATGCACTTATTTGGCATTTTTGCTATGTTGGCAGTTTTGGCGACCTCGGTGACCCCGTGCTACCCACTCTGAGGGTGTGAGTGGGATGTTGTGACAGTATATGCCTACTAGGATACAAAAGGACGTTTTTTTACAGTTTGTAGCCTTGCCGAGGGCCGGTCAAAGCCCGTACCAAAGATGCAAAATGACTGTTTCCACCAATAATGGCCCGTGCATAACTTGCATGTGCAGTTTTTCACCTTGGGCAACTCAAAAATCAAAGTTTCCAAAACTTATTGTTTTGATATGGTGATCACCTAAAATGACCATCCAAGGTATGTAAAGCACATTTTGGCCCGTATTTATGTAGTTTTTCCCCTACTTTGGATGTGTTATGCTTGGGGTAGATTCTCTGCGAGGTGGACTTGCCGAAGGCAATAGAATTGCTGTTTGTAGGTGGTTCAACGGAATTTGGTGTGTGCATGAACTGCGAAAGTAGTTTTCCACCCTCTACAGGTCAAAAATGGAAAATCACCTCGTAGAGGTTGTTCGATCAAAACCAAGCACGTGTATACAGGTTAAAGCGCCACATACCCCCTCCCCCCATTTTGGTCTTTTTGGGCCTATTTGTGTACCGTACCCCAAGGGGTTGATTTGTTAGGTTAACCCCCTGTAAAATCATTATTTTGTCTAATAAACGCATCCCCGATTGAGTATTTGGTCCCAGACCCCCCACCCCCCCCACTTGAAACCCACTTTTTGGAGCTTTTGAGGGACACGGGGGGTTTGGAGCGGGGCTAGGGGGGCCAAAAAATGACCCCCCCCCCTTTTTGGGTTGAAAATCATGAATCTTTTGGGGTTTTTTCGATTTTGAGCCGAAAAGGTGTTTCCGGGTCCCGACTCCATGGGGTTGGTATGGGGCGGAGTGGGACGAGCGCTGATGCAGTTTATGCACTTATTAGCCATTTTTGCTATGTTGGCGGTTTTGGCGACCTCGCTGACCCCGTGCTACCCACTCTGAGGGTGTGAGTGGGATGTTGTGACAGTATATGCCTACTAGGATACAAAAGGACGTTTTTTTGCAGTGTGTAGCCTTGCCGAGGGCCGGTCAAAGCCCGCACCAAAGATGAAAAATGACTGTTTCCACCAATAATGGCCCGTGCATAACTTGCATGTGCAGTTTTTCACCTTGGGCAACTCAAAAATCAAAGTTTCCAAAACTTATTGTTTTGATATGGTGATCACCTAAAATGACCATCCAAGGTATGTAAAGCACATTTTAGCCCGTATTTATGTAGTTTTTCCCCTAGTTTGGATGTGTGTTGCTTGGGGTAGATTCTCTGCGAGGTGGACTTGCCGAAGGCAATAGAATTCTCGTTTGTAGGTGGTTCAATGGCATTTGGTGTGTGCATGAACTGCTTAAGTGGTTTTCCACCCTCTACAGGTCAAAAATGGAAAATCACCTCGTAGAGGTTGTTCGATCAAAACCAAGCACATGTATACAATTTAAAGCGCCACATACCCCCTCCCCCCATTTTGGTCTTTTTGGGCCTATTTGTGTACCGTACCCCAAGGGGTTGATTTGTTAGGTTAACCCCCTGTAAAATCATTATTTTGTCTAATAAACGCATCCCAAATGAGTTATTGGTCCCAGACCCCCCTCCCACTTGAAACCCACTTTTTGGAGCTTTTGAGGGACGCGGGGGGTTTGGAGCGGGGCTAGGGGGTCAAAAAATGACCCCCCCCCTTTTTGGGTTGAAAATCATGAATCTTTTGGGGTTTTTTTCGATTTTGAGCCGAAAAGGTGTTTCCGGGTCCCGACTCCATGGGGTTTGTATGGGGCGGAGTGGGACGAGCGCTGATGCAATTTATGCACTTATTTGGCATTTTTGCTATGTTGGCGGTTTTGGCGACCTCGGTGACCCCGTGCTACCCACTCTGAGGGTGAGAGTGGGATGTTGTGACAGTATATGCCTACTAGGATACAAAAGGACGTTTTTTTACAGTTTGTAGCCTTGCCGAGGGCCGGTCAAAGCCCGTACCAAAGATGCAAAATGACTGTTTCCACATATAATGCCCCGTGCATAACTTGCATGTGCAGTTTTTCACCTTGGGCAACTCAAAAATCAAAGTTTCCAAAACTTATTGTTTTTATATGGTGATCACCTAAAATGACCATCCAAGGTATGTAAAGCACATTTTAGCCCGTATTTATGTAGTTTTTCCCCTACTTTGGATGTGTTATGCTTGGGGTAGATTCTCTGCGAGGTGGACTTGCCGAAGGCAATAGAATTGCTGTTTGTAGGTGGTTAAATGGCATTTGGTGTGTGCATGAACTGCGAAAGTAGTTTTCCACCCTCTACAGGTCAAAAATGGAAAATCACCTCGTAGAGGTTGTTCGATCAAAACCAAGCACGTGTATACAGGTGAAAGCGCCACATACCCCCTCCCCCCATTTTGGTCTTTTTGGGCCTATTTGTGTACCGTACCCCAAGGGGTTGATTTGTTAGGTTAACCCCCTGTAAAATCATTATTTTGTCCAATACACGCATCCCCGATTGAGTTTTTGGTCCCAGACCCCCCCCACTTGAAACCCACTTTTTGGAGCTTTTGAGGGACGCGGGGGGTTTGGAGGGGGGCTAGGGGGGCCAAAAAATGACCCCCCCCCCTTTTTGGGTTGAAAATCATGAATCTTTTGGGGTTTTTTCGATTTTGAGCCGAAAAGGTGTTTCCGGGTCCCGACTCCATGGGGTTTGTATGGGGCGGAGTGGGACGAGCGTTGATGCAATTTATGCACTTATTAGCCATTTTTGCTATGTTGGCGGTTTTGGCGACCTCGGTGACCCCGTGCTACCCACTCTGAGGGTGTGAGTGGGATGTTGTGACAGTATATGCCTACTAGGATACAAAAGGACGTTTTTTTGCAGTGTGTAGCCTTGCCGAGGGCCGGTCAAAGCCCGTGCCAAGGACGCAAAATGACTGTTTCCACCAATAATGGCCCGTGCATAACTTGCTTGTGCAGTTTTTCACCTTGGGCAACTCAAAAATCAAAGTTTCCAAAACTTATTGTTTTGATATGGTGATCACCTAAAATGACCATCCAAGGTATGTAAAGCACATTTTAGCCCGTATTTATGTAGTTTTTCCCCTAGTTTGGATGTGTGTTGCTTGGGGTAGATTCTCTGCGAGGTGGACTTGCCGAAGGCAATAGAATTGCTGTTTGTAGGTGGTTCAATGGCATTTGGTGTGTGCATGAACTGCTTAAGTGGTTTTCCACCCTCTACAGGTCAAAAATGGAAAATCACCTCGTAGAGGTTGTTCGATCAAAACCAAGCACATGTATACAGGTTAAAGCGCCACATACCCCCTCCCCCCATTTTGGTCTTTTTGGGCCTATTTGTGTACCGTACCCCAAGGGGTTGATTTGTTAGGTTAACCCCCTGTAAAATCATTATTTTGTCTAATAAACGCATCCCCGATTGAGTTTTTGGTCCCAGACCCCCCCCCCCCCCACTTGAAACCCACTTTTTGGAGCTTTTGAGGGACGCGGGGGGTTTGGAGCGGGGCTAGGGGGTCAAAAAATGACCCCCCCCCTTTTTGGGTTGAAAATCATGAATCTTTTGGGGTTTTTTCGATTTTGAGCCGAAAAGGTGTTTCCAGGTCCCGACTCCATGGGGTTTGTATGGGGCGGAGTGGGACGAGCGCTGATGCAATTTATGCACTTATTTGGCATTTTTGCTATGTTGGCGGTTTTGGCGACCTCGGTGACCCCGTGCTACCCACTCTGAGGGTGTGAGTGTGATGTTGTGACAGTATATGCCTACTAGGATACAAAAGCACGTTTTTTGGCAGTTTGTAGCCTTGCCGAGGGCCGGTCAAAGCCCGTACCAAAGATGCAAAATGACTGTTTCCACATGGAATGGCCCGTGCATAACTTGCATGTGCAGTTTTTCACCTTGGGCAACTCAAAAATCAAAGTTTCCAAAACTTATTGTTTTGATATGGTGATCACCTAAAATGACCATCCAAGGTATGTAAAGCACATTTTAGCCCGTATTTATGTAGTTTTTCCCCTACTTTGGATGTGTTATGCTTGGGGTAGATTCTCTGCGAGATGGACTTGCCGAAGGCAATAGAATTGCTCTTTGTAGGTGGTTAAATGGCATTTGGTGTGTGCATGAACTGCTTAAGTAGTTTTCCACCCTCTACAGGTCAAAAATGGAAAATCACCTCGTAGAGGTTGTTCGATTAAAACCAAGCACATGTATACAGGTTAAAGCGCCACATACCCCCTCCCCCCATTTTGGTCTTTTTGGGCCTATTTGTGTACCGTACCCCAAGGGGTTGATTTGTTAGGTTAGCCCCCTGTAAAATCATTATTTTGTCTAATAAACGCATCCCCGATTGAGTTTTTGGTCCCAGACCCCCCCCCCCCCCACTTGAAACCCACTTTTTGGAGCTTTTGAGGGACGCGGGGGGTTTGGAGCGGGGCTAGGGGGTCAAAAAATGACCCCCCCCCTTTTTGGGTTGAAAATCATGAATCTTTTGGGGTTTTTTCGATTTTGAGCCGAAAAGGTGTTTCCAGGTCCCGACTCCATGGGGTTTGTATGGGGCGGAGTGGGACGAGCGCTGATGCAATTTATGCACTTATTTGGCATTTTTGCTATGTTGGCGGTTTTGGCGACCTCGGTGACCCCGTGCTACCCACTCTGAGGGTGTGAGTGGGATGTTGTGACAGTATATGCCTACTAGGATACAAAAGCACGTTTTTTGGCAGTTTGTAGCCTTGCCGAGGGCCGGTCAAAGCCCGTACCAAAGATGCAAAATGACTGTTTCCACATGGAATGGCCCGTGCATAACTTGCATGTGCAGTTTTTCACCTTGGGCAACTCAAAAATCAAAGTTTCCAAAACTTATTGTTTTGATATGGTGATCACCTAAAATGACCATCCAAGGTATGTAAAGCACATTTTAGCCCGTATTTATGTAGTTTTTCCCCTACTTTGGATGTGTTATGCTTGGGGTAGATTCTCTGCGAGGTGGACTTGCCGAAGGCAATAGAATTGCTGTTTGTAGGTGGTTAAATGGCATTTGGTGTGTGCATGAACTGCTTAAGTAGTTTTCCACCCTCTACAGGTCAAAAATGGAAAATCACCTCGTAGAGGTTGTTCGATCAAAACCAAGCACATGTATACAGGTTAAAGCGCCACATACCCCCTCCCCCCATTTTGGTCTTTTTGGGCCTATTTGTGTACCGTACCCCAAGGGGTTGATTTGTTAGGTTAACCCCCTGTAAAATCATTATTTTGTCTAATACACGCATCCCCGATTGATTTTTTGGTCCCAGACCCCCCCCCCCCACTTGAAACCCACTTTTTGGAGCTTTTGAGGGAGGCGGGGGGTTTGGAGGGGGGCTAGGGGGTCAAAAAATGACCCCCCCCCCCTTTTTTGGGTTGAAAATCATGAATCTTTTGGGGTTTTTTCGCTTTTGAGCCGAAAAGGTGTTTCCGGGTCCCGACTCCATGGGGTTTGTATGGGGCGGAATGAGACGAGCGCTGATGCAGTTTATGCATTTATTAGCCATTTTTGCTATGTTGGCGGTTTTGGCGACCTCGGTGACCCCGTGCTACCCACTCTGAGGGTGTGAGTGGGATGTTGTGACAGTATATGCCTACTAGGATACAAAAGCACGTTTTTTGGCAGTCTGTAGCCTTGCCGAGGGCCGGTCAAAGCCCGTACCAAAGATGCAAAATGACTGTTTCCACCAATAATGGCCCGTGCACAACTTGCTTGTGCAGTTTTTCACTTTGGGCAACTCAAAAATCAAAGTTTCCAAAACTTATTGTTTTGATATGGTGATCACCTAAAATGACCAAGGTATGTAAAGCACATTTTAGCCCGTATTTATGTAGTTTTTCCCTTACTTTGGATGTGTTATGCTTGGGGTAGATTCTCTGCGAGGTGGACTTGCCGAAGGCAATAGAATTGCTGTTTGTAGGTGGTTCAATGGCATTTGGTGTGTGCATGAACTGCTTAAGTAGTTTTCCACCCTCTACAGGTCAAAAATGGAAAATCACCTCGTTGAGGTTGTTCGATCAAAACCAAGCACATGTATACAGGTTAAGGCGCCACATACCCCCTCCCCCCATTTTGGTCTTTTTGGGCCTATTTGTGTACCGTACCCCAAGGGGTCGATTTCTTAGGTTAACCCCCTGTAAAATCATTATTTTGTCTAATACACGCATCCCCGATTGATTTTTTGGTCCCAGATCCCCCCCCCCCCACTTGAAACCCACTTTTTGGAGCTTTTGAGGGAGGCGGGGGGTTTGGAGGGGGGCTAGGGGGTCAAAAAATGACCCCCCCCCTTTTTGGGTTGAAAATCATGAATCTTTTAGGGTTTTTTCGATTTTGAGCCGAAAAGGTGTTTCCCGGTCCCGACTCCATGGGGTTTGTATGGGGCGGAGTGGGACGAGCGCTGATGCAGTTTATGCACTTATTAGCCATTTTTGCTATGTTGGCGGTTTTGGCGACCTCGGTGACCCCGTGCTACCCACTCTGAGGGTGTGAGTGGGATGTTGTGACAATATATGCCTACTAGGATACAAAAGCACGTTTTTTGGCAGTCTGTAGCCTTGCCGAGGGCCGGTCAAAGCCCGTACCAAAGATGCAAAATGACTGTTTCCACCAATAATGGCCCGTGCATAACTTGCTTGTGCAGTTTTTCACTTTGGGCAACTCAAAAATCAAAGTTTCCAAAACTTATTGTTTTGATATGGTGATCACCTAAAATGACCATCCAAGGTATGTAAAGCATATTTTGGCCCGTATTTATGTAGTTTTTCCCCTACTTTGGATGTGTTATGCTTGGGGTAGATTCTCTGCGAGGTGGACTTGCCGAAGGCAATAGAATTGCTGTTTGTAGGTGGTTCAATGGCATTTGGTGTGTGCATGAACTGCTTAAGTATTTTTCCACCCTCTACAGGTAAAAAATGGAAAATCACCTCGTAGAGGTTGTTCGATCAAAACCAAGCACGCGTAAACAGGTTAAAGCGCCACATACCCCCTCCCCCCATTTTGGTCTTTTTGGGCCTATTTGTGTACCGTACCCCAAGGGGTCGATTTGTTAGGTTAACCCCTTGTAAAATCATTATTTTGTCTAATAAACGCATCCCCGATTGATTTTTTGGTCCCAGACCCCCCCCCACTTGAAACCCACTTTTTGGAGCTTTTGAGGGAGGCGGGGGGTTTGGAGGGGGGCTAGGGGGTCAAAAAATGACCCCCCCCCTTTTTTGGGTTGAAAATCATGAATCTTTGGGGGTTTTTTCGATTTTGAGCCAAAAAGGTGTTTCCGGGTCCCGACTCCATGGGGTTTGTATGGAGCGGAATGAGACGAGCGTTGATGCAATTTATGCACTTATTAGCCATTTTTGCTATGTTGGCGATTTTGGCGACCTCGGTGACCCCGTGCTACCCACTCTGAGGGTGTGAGTGGGATGTTGTGACAATATATGCCTACTAGGATACAAAAGGACGTTTTTTTACAGTATGTAGCCTTGCCGAGGGCCGGTCAAAGCCCGTGCCAAAGACGCAAAATGACTGTTTCCACCAATAATGGCCCGTGCATAACTTGCTTGTGCGGTTTTTCATTTTGGGCAATGAATCTTTTGGGGGTTTTTTCGATTTTGAGCCGAAAAGGTGTTTCCGGGTCCCGACTCCATGGGGTTTGTATGGGGCGGAGTGGGACGAGCGTTGATGCAGTTTATGCACTTATTCGCCATTTTTGCTATGTTGGCGGTTTTGGCGACCTCGGTGACCCCGTGCTACCCACTCTGAGGGTGTGAGTGGGATGTTGTGAGGGTACATGCCTACTAGGATACAAAAGGATGTTTTTTTACAGTCTGTAGCCTTGCCGAGGGCCGGTCAAAGCTCGTACCAAAGATGCAAAATGACTGTTTCCACCAATAATGGCCCGTGCATAACTTGCTTGTGCAGTTTTTCACCTTGGGCAACTCAAAAATCAAAGTTTCCAAAACTTATTGTTTTAATATGGTGATCACCTAAAATGACCATCCAAGGTATGTAAAGCACATTTTAGCCCGTATTTATGTAGTTTTTCCCCTACTTTGGATGTGTTATGCTTGAGGTAGATTCTCTGCGAGGTGGACTTGCCGAAGGCAATAGAATTGCTGTTTGTAGGTGGTTCAATGGCATTTGGTGTGTGCATGAACTGCTTAAGTAGTTTTCCACCCTCTACAGGTAAAAAATGGAAAATCACCTCGTAGAGGTTGTTCGATCAAAACCAAGCACGTGTATACAGGTTAAAGCGCCACATACCCCCTCCCCCCATTTTGGTCTTTTTGGGCCTATTTGTGTACCGTACCCCAAGGGGTTGATTTGTTAGGTTAACCCCCTGTAAAATCATTATTTTGTCTAATACACGCATCCCCGATTGATTTTTCGGTCCCAGACCCCCCCCCCCCACTTGAAACCCACTTTTTGGAGCTTTTGAGGGACGCGGGGGGTTTGGAGGGGGGCTAGGGGGTCAAAAAATAACCCCCCCCCCTTTTTGGGTTGAAAATCATGAATCTTTTGGGGTTTTTTCAATTTTGAGCCGAAAAGGTGTTTCCGGGTCCCGACTCCATGGGGTTTGTATGGGGCGGAATGAGACGAGCGCTGATGCAATTTATGCACTTATTCGCGATTTTTGCTATGTTGGCGGTTTTGGCGACCTCGGTGACCCCGTGCTACCCACTCTGAGGGTGTGAGTGGGATGTTGTGACAGTATATGCCTACTAGGATACAAAAGGACGTTTTTTGGCAGTCTGTAGCCTTGCCGAGGGCCGGTCAAAGCCCGTACCAAAGATGCAAAATGACTGTTTCCACCAATAATGGCCCGTGCATAACTTGCTTGTGCAGTTTTTCACCTTGGGCAACTCAAAAATCAAAGTTTCCAAAACTTATTGTTTTGATATGGTGATCACCTAAAATGACCATCCAAGGTATGTAAAGCACATTTTAGCGCGTATTTATGTAGTTTTTCCCCTACTTTGGATGTGTTATGCTTGGGGTAGATTCTCTGCGAGGTGGACTTGCCGAAGGCAATAGAATTGCTGTTTGTAGGTGGTTCAATGGCATTTGGTGTGTGCATGAACTGCTTAAGTAGTTTTCCACCCTCTACAGGTAAAAAATGGAAAATCACCTCGTAGAGGTTGTTCGATCAAAACCAAGCACGTGTATACAGGTTAAAGCGCCACATACCCCCTCCCCCCATTTTGGTCTTTTTGGGCCTATTTGTGTACCCTACCCCAAGGGGTTGATTTGTTAGGTTAACCCCCTGTAAAATCATTATTTTGTCTAATACACGCATCCCCGATTGATTTTTCGGTCCCAGACCCCCCCCCCCACTTGAAACCCACTTTTTGGAGCTTTTGAGGGACGCGGGGGGTTTGGAGGGGGGCTAGGGGGTCAAAAAATGACCCCCCCCCCTTTTGGGTTGAAAATCATGAATGTTTTGGGGTTTTTTCAATTTTGAGCCGAAAAGGTGTTTCCGGGTCCCGACTCCATGGGGTTTGTATGGGGCGGAATGAGACGAGCGCTGATGCAATTTATGCACTTATTCGCCATTTTTGCTATGTTGGCGGTTTTGGCGACCTCGGTGACCCCGTGCTACCCACTCTGAGGGTGTGAGTGGGATGTTGTAACAGTATATGCCTACTAGGATACAAAAGGACGTTTTTTGGCAGTCTGTAGCCTTGCCGAGGGCCGGTCAAAGCCCGTACCAAAGATGCAAAATGACTGTTTCCACCAATAATGGCCCGTGCATAACTTGCATGTGCAGTTTTTCACCTTGGGCAACTCAAAAATCAAAGTTTCCAAAACTTATTGTTTTGATATGGTGATCACCTAAAATGACCATCCAAGGTATGTAAAGCACATTTTAGCGCGTATTTATGTAGTTTTTCCCCTACTTTGGATGTGTTATGCTTGGGGTAGATTCTCTGCGAGGTGGACTTGCCGAAGGCAATAGAATTGCTGTTTGTAGCTGGTTCAATGGCATTTGGTGTGTGCATGAACTGCTTTAGTAGTTTTCCACCCTCTACAGGTCAAAAATGGAAAATCACCTCGTAGAGGTTGTTCGATCAAAACCAAGCACATGTATACAGGTTAAAGCGCCACATACCCCCTCCCCCCATTTTGGTCTTTTTGGGCCCATTTGTGTACCGTACCCCAAGGGGTCGATTTGTTAGGTTAACCCCCTGTAAAATCATTATTTTGTCTAATAAACGCATCCCCGATTGAGTTTTTGGTCCCAGACCCCCCCCCCCACTTGAAACCCACTTTTTGGAGCTTTTGAGGGACGCGGGGGGTTTGGAGGGGGGCTAGGGGGTCAAAAAATGACCCCCCCCCTTTTTTGGGTTGGAAATCATGAATCTTTTGGGGGTTTTTTCAATTTTGAGCCGAAAAGGTGTTTCCGGGTCCCGAGTCCATGGGGTTTGTATGGGGCGGAGTGGGACGAGCGTTGATGCAGTTTATGCACTTATTAGCCATTTTTGCTATGTTGGCGGTTTTGGCGACCTCGGTGACCCCGTGCTACCCACTCTGAGGGTGTGAGTGGGATGTTGTGACAGTATATGCCTACTAGGATACAAAAGGACGTTTTTTGGCAGTTTGTAGCCTTGCCGAGGGCCGGTCAAAGCCCGCACCAACGATGCAAAATGACTGTTTCCACCAATAATGGCCCGTGCATAACTTGCTTGTGCAGTTTTTCATTTTGGGCAATGAATCTTTTGGGGGTTTTTTCGGTTTTGAGCCGAAAAGGTGTTTCCGGGTCCCTACTCCATGGGGTTTGTATGGGGCGGAGTGGGACGAGCGTTGATGCAGTTTATGCACTTATTCGCCATTTTTGCTATGTTGGCGGTTTTGGCGACCTCGGTGACCCCGTGCTACCCATTCTGAGGGTGTGAGTGGGATGTTGTGACAGTATATGCCTACTAGGATACAAAAGGACGTTTTTTTACAGTCTGTAGCCTTGCCGAGGGCCGGTCAAAGCCCGTACCAAAGATGCAAAATGACTGTTTCCACCAATAATGGCCCGTGCATAACTTGCTTGTGTAGTTTTTCACCTTGGGCAACTCAAAAATCAAAGTTTCCAAAACTTATTGTTTTAATATGGTGATCACCTAAAATGACCATCCAAGGTATGTAAAGCGCATTTTAGCCCGTATTTATGTAGTTTTTCCCCTACTTTGGATGTGTTATGCTTGGGGTAGATTCTGTGCGAGGTGGACTTGCCGAAGGCAATAGAATTGCTGTTTGTAGGTGGTTAAATGGCATTGGGTGTATGCATGAACTGCTTAAGTAGTTTTCCACCCTCTACAGGTCAAAAATGGAAAATCACCTCGTAGAGGTTGTTCGATCAAAACCAAGCACATGTATACAATTTAAAGCGCCACATACCCCCTCCCCCCATTTTGGTCTTTTTTGGCCTATTTGTGTACCGTACCCCAAGGGGTCGATTTGTTAGGTTAACCCCCTGTAAAATCATTATTTTGTCTAATAAACGCATCCCCGATTGAGTTTTTGGTCCTAGACCCCCCCCCACTTGAAACCCACTTTTTGGAGCTTTTGAGGGACGCGGGGGGTTTGGAGGGGGGCTAGGGGGGCCAAAAAATGACCCCCCCCCTTTTTGGGTTGAAAATCATGAATCTTTTGGGGTTTTTTCGATTTTGGGCCGAAAAGGTGTTTCCGGGTCCCGACTCCATGGGGTTTGTATGGAGCGGAATGAGACGAGCGCTGATGCAATTTATGCACTTATTCGCCATTTTTGCTATGTTGGCGGTTTTGGCGACCTCGGTGACCCCGTGCTACCCACTCTGAGGGTGTGAGTGGGATGTTGTGACAATATATGCCTACTAGGATACAAAGGGACGTTTTTTTACAGTCTGTAGCCTTGCCGAGGGCCGGTCAAAGCCCGTGCCAAGGACGCAAAATGACTGTTTCCACCAATAATGGTGCGTGCATAACTTGCTTGTGCAGTTTTTCATTTTGGGCAATGAATCTTTTGGGGGTTTTTTCGATTTTGAGCCGAAAAGGTGTTTCCGGGTCCCGACTCCATGGGGTTTGTATGGGGCGGAGTGGGACGAGCGTTGATGCAGTTTATGCACTTATTCGCCATTTTTGCTACGTTGGCGGTTTTGGCGCCCTCGGTGACCCCGTGCTACCCACTCTGAGGGTGTGAGTATGATGTTGTGACAGTATATGCCTACTAGGATACAAAAGGACGTTTTTTTACACTCTGTAGCCTTGCCGAGGGCCGGTCAAAGCCCGTACCAAAGATGCAAAATGACTGTTTCCACCAATAATGGCCCGTGCATAACTTGCTTGTGCAGTTTTTCACCTTGGGCAACTCAAAAATCAAAGTTTCCAAAACTTATTGTTTTAATATGGTGATCACCTAAAATGACCATCCAAGGTATGTAAAGCACATTTTAGCCCGTATTTATGTAGTTTTTCCCCTACTTTGGATGTGTTATGCTTGGGGTAGATTCTCTGCGAGATGGACTTGCCGAAGGCAATAGAATTGCTCTTTGTAGGTGGTTAAATGGCATTTGGTGTGTGCATGAACTGCTTAAGTAGTTTTCCACCCTCTACAGGTCAAAAATGGAAAATCACCTCGTAGAGGTTGTTCGATCAAAACCAAGCACATGTATACAGGTTAAAGCGCCACATACCCCCTCCCCCCATTTTGGTCTTTTTGGGCCTATTTGTGTACTGTACCCCAAGGGGTAGATTTGTTAGGTTAACCCCATGTAAAATCATTATTTTGTCTAATAAACGCATCCCCGATTGAGTTTTTGGTCCCAGACCCCCCCCCCACTTGAAACCCACTTTTTGGAGCTTTTGAGGGAGGCGGGGGGTTTGGAGGGGGGCTAGGGGGGCCAAAAAATGACCCCCCCCCTTTTTTTTGGGTTGAAAATCATGAATCTTTTCGGGATTTTTCGATTTTGAGCCGAAAAGGTCTTTCCGGGTCCCGACTCCATGGGGTTTGTATGGAGCGGAATGAGACGAGCGCTGATGCAATTTATGCACTTGTTAGCCATTTTTGCTATGTTGGCGGTTTTGGCGACCTCGGTGACCCCGTGCTACCCACTCTGAGGGTGTGAGTGGGATGTTGTGACAGTATATGCCTACTAGGATACAAAAGGACGTTTTTTTGCAGTGTGTAGCCTTGCCGAGGGCCGGTCAAAGCCCGTGCCAAGGACGCAAAATGACTGTTTCCACCAATAATGGTGCGTGCATAACTTGCTTGTGCAGTTTTTCATTTTGGGCAATGAATCTTTTGGGGGTTTTTTCGATTTTGAGCCGAAAAGGTGTTTCCGGGTCCCGACTCCATTGGGTTTGTATGGGGCGGAGTGGGACGAGCGTTGATGCAGTTTATGCACTTATTCGCCATTTTTGCTATGTTGGCGGTTTTTGGCGACCTCGGTGACCCCGTGCTACCCACTCTGAGGGTGTGAGTATGATGTTGTGACAGTATATGCCTACTAGGATACAAAAGGACGTTTTTTTACAGTCTGTAGCCTTGCCGAGGGCCGGTCAAAGCCCGTACCAAAGATGCAAAATGACTGTTTCCACCAATAATGGCCCGTGCATAACTTGCTTGTGCAGTTTTTCACCTTGGGCAACTCAAAAAACAAAGTTTCCAAAACTTATTGTTTTAATATGGTGATCACCTAAAATGACCATCCAAGGTATGTAAAGCACATTTTAGCCCGTATTTATGTAGTTTTTCCCCTACTTTGGATGTGTTATGCTTGGGGTAGATTCTCTGCGAGGTGGACTTGCCGAAGGCAATAGAATTGCTGTTTGTAGGTGGTTCAATGGCATTTGGTGTGTGCATGAACTGCTTAAGTAGTTTTCCACCCTCTACAGGTCAAAAATGGAAAATCACCTCGTAGAGGTTGTTCGATCAAAACCAAGCACATGTATACAGGTTAAAGCGCCACATACCCCCTCCCCCGATTTTGGTCTTTTTGGGCCTATTTGTGTACCGTACCCCAAGGGGTCGATTTGTTAGGTTAACCCCCTGTAAAATCATTATTTTGTCTAATAAACGCATCCCCGATTGAGTTTTTGGTCCTAGACCCCCCCCCACTTGAAACCCACTTTTTGGAGCTTTTGAGGGACGCGGGGGGTTTGGAGGGGGGCTAGGGGGGCCAAAAAATGACCCCCCCCTTTTTTGGGTTGAAAATCATGAATCTTTTGGGGTTTTTTCGATTTTGGGCCGAAAAGGTGTTTCCGGGTCCCGACTCCATGGGGTTTGTATGGAGCGGAATGAGACGAGCGCTGATGCAATTTATGCACTTATTCGCCATTTTTGCTATGTTGGCGGTTTTGGCGACCTCGGTGACCCCGTGCTACCCACTCTGAGGGTGTGAGTGGGATGTTGTGACAATATATGCCTACTAGGATACAAAAGGACGTTTTTTTGGCAGTCTGTAGCCTTGCCGAGGGCCGGTCAAAGCCCGTGCCAAGGACGCAAAATGACTGTTTCCACCAATAATGGTGCGTGCATAACTTGCTTGTGCAGTTTTTCATTTTGGGCAATGAATCTTTTGGGGGTTTTTTCGATTTTGAGCCGAAAAGGTGTTTCCGGGTCCCGACTCCATGGGGTTTGTATGGGGCGGAGTGGGACGAGCGTTGATGCAGTTTATGCACTTATTCGCCATTTTTGCTATGTTGGCGGTTTTGGCGCCCTCGGTGACCCCGTGCTACCCACTCTGAGGGTGTGAGTATGATGTTGTGACAGTATATGCCTACTAGGATACAAAAGGACGTTTTTTTACAGTCTGTAGCCTTGCCGAGGGCCGGTCAAAGCCCGTACCAAAGATGCAAAATGACTGTTTCCACCAATAATGGCCCGTGCATAACTTGCTTGTGCAGTTTTTCACCTTGGGCAACTCAAAAAACAAAGTTTCCAAAACTTATTGTTTTAATATGGTGATCACCTAAAATGACCATCCAAGGTATGTAAAGCACATTTTAGCCCGTATTTATGTAGTTTTTCCCCTACTTTGGATGTGTTATGCTTGGGGTAGATTCTCTGCGAGGTGGACTTGCCGAAGGCAATAGAATTGCTGTTTGTAGGTGGTTCAATGGCATTTGGTGTGTGCATGAACTGCTTAAGTAGTTTTCCACCCTCTACAGGTCAAAAATGGAAAATCACCTCGTAGAGGTTGTTCGATCAAAACCAAGCACATGTATACAGGTTAAAGCGCCACATACCCCCTCCCCCGATTTTGGTCTTTTTGGGCCTATTTGTGTACCGTACCCCAAGGGGTCGATTTGTTAGGTTAACCCCCTGTAAAATCATTATTTTGTCTAATAAACGCATCCCCGATTGAGTTTTTGGTCCTAGACCCCCCCCCACTTGAAACCCACTTTTTGGAGCTTTTGAGGGACGCGGGGGGTTTGGAGGGGGGCTAGGGGGGCCAAAAAATGACCCCCCCCTTTTTTGGGTTGAAAATCATGAATCTTTTGGGGTTTTTTCGATTTTGGGCCGAAAAGGTGTTTCCGGGTCCCGCCTCCATGGGGTTTGTATGGAGCGGAATGAGACGAGCGCTGATGCAATTTATGCACTTATTCGCCATTTTTGCTATGTTGGCGGTTTTGGCGACCTCGGTGACCCCGTGCTACCCACTCTGAGGGTGTGAGTGGGATGTTGTGACAATATATGCCTACTAGGATACAAAAGGACGTTTTTTTACAGTCTGTAGCCTTGCCGAGGGCCGGTCAAAGCCCGTGCCAAGGACGCAAAATGACTGTTTCCACCAATAATGGTGCGTGCATAACTTGCTTGTGCAGTTTTTCATTTTGGGCAATGAATCTTTTGGGGGTTTTTTCGATTTTGAGCCGAAAAGGTGTTTCCGGGTCCCGACTCCATGGGGTTTGTATGGGGCGGAGTGGGACGAGCGTTGATGCAGTTTATGCACTTATTCGCCATTTTTGCTATGTTGGCGGTTTTGGCGACCTCGGTGACCCCGTGCTACCCACTCTGAGGGTGTGAGTGGGATGTTGTGACAGTATATGCCTACTAGGATACAAAAGGCTGTTTTTTTACACTCTGTAGCCTTGCCGAGGGCCGGTCAAAGCCCGTACCAAAGATGCAAAATGACTGTTTCCACCAATAATGGCCCGTGCATAACTTGCTTGTGCAGTTTTTCACCTTGGGCAACTCAAAAATCAAAGTTTCCAAAACTTATTGTTTTAATATGGTGATCACCTAAAATGACCATCCAAGGTATGTAAAGCACATTTTAGCCCGTATTTATGTAGTTTTTCCCCTACTTTGGATGTGTTATGCTTGGGGTAGATTCTCTGCGAGGTGGACTTGCCGAAGGCAATAGAATTGCTGTTTGTAGGTGGTTAAATGGCATTTGGTGTGTGCATGAACTGCTTAAGTAGTTTTCCACCCTCTACAGGTCAAAAATGGAAAATCACCTCGTAGAGGTTGTTCGATCAAAACCAAGCACATGTATACAGCTTAAAGCGCCACATACCCCCTCCCCCCATTTTGGTCTTTTTGGGCCTATTTGTGTACCGTACCCCAAGGGGTCGATTTCTTAGGTTAACCCCCTGTAAAATCATTATTTTGTCTAATAAACGCATCCCCGATTGAGTTTTTGGTCCCACACCCCCCCCCCCACTTGAAACCCACTTTTTGGAGCTTTTGAGGGAGGCGGGGGGTTTGGAGGGGGGCTAGGGGGGCCAAAAAATGACCCCCCCCCTTTTTTTGGGTTGAAAATCATGAATCTTTTCGGGTTTTTTCGATTTTGAGCCGAAAAGGTGTTTCCGGGTCCCGACTCCATGGGGTTTGTATGGAGCGGAATGAGACGAGCGCTGATGCAATTTATGCACTTGTTAGCCATTTTTGCTATGTTGGCGGTTTTGGCGACCTCGGTGACCCCGTGCTACCCACTCTGAGGGTGTGAGTGGGATGTTGTGACAGTATATGCCTACTAGGATACAAAAGGACGTTTTTTTGCAGTCTGTAGCCTTGCCGAGGGCCGGTCAAAGCCCGTGCCAAGGACGCAAAATGACTGTTTCCACCAATAATGGTGCGTGCATAACTTGCTTGTGCAGTTTTTCATTTTGGGCAATGAATCTTTTGGGGGTTTTTTCGATTTTGAGCCGAAAAGGTGTTTCCGGGTCCCGACTCCATTGGGTTTGTATGGGGCGGAGTGGGACGAGCGTTGATGCAGTTTATGCACTTATTCGCCATTTTTGCTATGTTGGCGGTTTTTGGCGACCTCGGTGACCCCGTGCTACCCACTCTGAGGGTGTGAGTATGATGTTGTGACAGTATATGCCTACTAGGATACAAAAGGACGTTTTTTTACAGTCTGTAGCCTTGCCGAGGGCCGGTCAAAGCCCGTACCAAAGATGCAAAATGACTGTTTCCACCAATAATGGCCCGTGCATAACTTGCTTGTGCAGTTTTTCACCTTGGGCAACTCAAAAAACAAAGTTTCCAAAACTTATTGTTTTAATATGGTGATCACCTAAAATGACCATCCAAGGTATGTAAAGCACATTTTAGCCCGTATTTATGTAGTTTTTCCCCTACTTTGGATGTGTTATGCTTGGGGTAGATTCTCTGTGAGGAGGACTTGCCGAAGGCAATAGAATTGCTGTTTGTAGGTGGTTCAATGGCATTTGGTGTGTGCATGAACTGCTTAAGTAGTTTTCCACCCTCTACAGGTCAAAAATGGAAAATCACCTCGTAGAGGTTGTTCGATCAAAATCAAGCACGTGTATACAGGTTAAAGCGCCACATACCCCCTCCCCCCATTTTGGTCTTTTTGGGCCTATTTGTGTACCGTACCCCAAGGGGTCGATTTCTTAGGTTAACCCCCTGTAAAATCATTATTTTGTCTAATAAACGCATCCCCGATTGAGTTTTTGGTCCCACACCCCCCCCCCCACTTGAAACCCACTTTTTGGAGCTTTTGAGGGAGGCGGGGGGTTTGGAGGTGGGCTAGGGGGTCAGAAAATGACCCCCCCCCTTTTTTGGGTTGAAAATCATGAATCTTTTGGGGGTTTTTCGATTTTGAGCCGAAAAGGTGTTTCCGGGTCCCGACTCCATGGGGTTTGTATGGGGCGGAGTGGGACGAGCGTTGATGCAGTTTATGCACTTATTAGCCATTTTTGCTATGTTGGCGGTTTTGGCGACCTCGGTGACCCCGTGCTACCCACTCTGAGGTTGGGAGTGGGATGTTGTGACAATATATGCCTACTAGGATACAAAAGGACGTTTTTTTACAATTTGTAGCCTTGCCGAGGGCCGGTCAAAGCCCGTACCAAAGATGCAAAATGACTGTTTCCACATATAATGGCCCGTGCATAACTTGCTTGTGCAGTTTTTCACCTTGGGCAACTCAAAAATCAAAGTTTCCAAAACTTATTGTTTTAATATGGTGATCACCTAAAATGACCATCCAAGGTATGTAAAGCACATTTTAGCCCGTATTTATGTAGTTTTTCCCCTACTTTGGATGTGTTATGCTTGGGGTAGATTCTCTGCGAGGTGGACTTGCTGAAGGCAATAGAATTGCTGTTTGTAGGTGGTTAAATGGCATTTGGTGTGTGCATGAACTGCTTAAGTAGTTTTCCACCCTCTACAGGTCAAAAATGGAAAATCACCTCGTAGAGGTTGTTCGATCAAAACCAAGCACATGTATACAGGTTAAAGCGCCACATACCCCCTCCCCCCATTTTGGTCTTTTTGGGCCTATTTGTGTACCGTACCCCAAGGGGTCGATTTGTTAGGTTAGCCCCCTGTAAAATCATTATTTTGTCTAATAAACGCATCCCCGATTGAGTTTTTGGTCCCAGACCCCCCCCCCCACTTGAAACCCACTTTTTGGAGCTTTTGAGGGAGGCGGGGGGTTTGGAGGGGGGCTAGGAGGGCCAAAAATGACCCCCCCCCTTTTTGGGTTGAAAATCATGAATCTTTTGGGGTTTTTTCGATTTTGAGCCGAAAAGGTGTTTCCGGGTCCCGACTCCATGGGGTTTGTATGGAGCGGAATGAGACGAGCGCTGATGCAATTTATGCACTTATTAGCCATTTTTGCTATGTTGGCGGTTTTGGCGACCTCGGTGACCCCGTGCTACCCACTCTGAGGGTGTGAGTGGGATGTTGTGACAGTATATGCCTACTAGGATACAAAAGGACGTTTTTTGGCAGTCTGTAGCCTTGCCGAGGGCCGGTCAAAGCCTGTGCCAAGGACGCAAAATGACTGTTTCCACCAATAATGGCCCGTGCATAACTTGCTTGTGCAGTTTTTCATTTTGGGCAATGAATCTTTTGGGGCTTTTTTCGATTTTGAGCCGAAAAGGTGTTTCCGGGTCCCGACTCCATGGGGTTTGTATGGAGCGGAATGAGACGAGCGTTGATGCAGTTTATGCACTTATTCGCCATTTTTGCTATGTGGGCGGTTTTGGCGACCTCGGTGACCCCGTGCTACCCACTCGGAGGGTGTGAGTGGGATGTTGTGACAGTATATGCCTACTAGGATACAAAAGGACGTTTTTTTACAGTCTGTAGCCTTGCCGAGGGCCGGTCAAAGCCCGTACCAAAGATGCATAATGACTGTTTCCACCAATAATGGCCCGTGCATAACTTGCTTGTGCAGTTTTTCACCTTGGGCAACTCAAAAATCAAAGTTTCCAAAACTTATTGTTTTGATATGGTGATCACCTAAAATGACCATCCAAGGTATGTAAAGCACATTTTAGCCCGTATTTATGTAGTTTTTCCCCTACTTTGGATGTGTTATGCTTGGGGTAGATTCTCTGTGAGGAGGACTTGCCGAAGGCAATAGAATTGCTGTTTGTAGGTGGTTCAATGGCATTTGGTGTGTGCATGAACTGCTTAAGTAGTTTTCCACCCTCTACAGGTCAAAAATGGAAAATCACCTCGTAGAGGTTGTTCGATCAAAACCAAGCACATGTATACAAGTTAAAGCGCCACATACCCCCTCCCCCCATTTTGGTCTTTTTTGGCCTATTTGTGTACCGTACCCCAAGGGGTTGATTTGTTAGGTTAACCCCCTGTAAAATCATTATTTTGTCTAATACACGCATCCCCAATTGAGTTTTTGGTCCCAGACCCCCCCCCACTTGAAACCCACTTTTTGGAGCTTTTGAGGGACGCGGGGGGTTTGGAGGGGGGCTAGGGGGTCAAAAAATGACCCCCCCCCCTTTTTTGGGTTGAAAATCATGAATCTTTTGGGGTTTTTTCGATTTTGAGCCGAAAAGGTGTTTCCGGGTCCCGACTCCATGGGGTTTGTATGGAGCGGAATGAGACGAGCGCTGATGCAATTTATGCACTTATTAGCCATTTTTGCTATGTTGGGGGTTTTGGCGACCTCGGTGACCCCGTGCTACCCACTCTGAGGGTGTGAGTGGGATGTTGTGACAGTATATGCCTACTAGGATACAAAAGGACGTTTTTTTGCAGTCTGTAGCCTTGCCGAGGGCCGGTCAAAGCCCGTGCCAAGGACGCAAAATGACTGTTTCCACCAATAATGGCCCGTGCATAACTTGCTTGTGCAGTTTTTCACCTTGGGCAACTCAAAAATCAAAGTTTCCAAAACTTATTGTTTTGATATGGTAATCACCTAAAATGACCATCCAAGGTATGTAAAGCACATTTTAGCCCGTATTTATGTAGTTTTTCCCCTACTTTGGATGTGTTATGCTTGGGGTAGATTCTCTGCGAGGTGGACTTGCCGAAGGCAATAGAATTGCTGTTTGTAGGTGGTTAAATGGCATTTGGTGTGTGCATGAACTGCTTAAGTAGTTTTCCACCCTCTACAGGTCAAAAATGGAAAATCACCTCGTAGAGGTTGTTCGATCAAAACCAAGCACATGTATACAGGTTGGAGCGCCACATACCCCCTCCCCCCATTTTGGTCTTTTTGGGCCTATTTGTGTACCGTACCCCAAGGGGTCGATTTGTTAGGTTAACCCCCTGTAAATCATTATTTTGTCTAATAAACGCATCCCCGATTGAGTTTTTGGTCCCAGACCCCCCCCCCCCCCACTTGAAACCCACTTTTTGGAGCTTTTGAGGGACGCGGGGGGTTTGGAGGGGGGCTAGGGGGGCCAAAAAATGACCCCCCCCCTTTTTTGGGTTGAAAATCATGAATCTTTTGGGGTTTTTTCGATTTTGAGCCCAAAAAGGTGTTTCCGGGTCCCGACTCCATGGGGTTTGTATGGAGCGGAATGAGACGAGCGCTGATGCAATTTATGCACTTATTAGCCATTTTTGCTATATTGGCGGTTTTGGCGACCTCGGTGACCCCGTGCTACCCACTCTGAGGGTGTGAGTGGGATGTTGTGACAGTATATGCCTACTAGGATACAAAAGGACGTTTTTTGGCAGTCTGTAGCCTTGCCGAGGGCCGGTCAAAGCCCGTGCCAAGGACGCAAAATGACTGTTTCCACCAATAATGGCCCGTGCATAACTTGCTTGTGCAGTTTTTCATTTTGGGCAATGAATCTTTTGGGGCTTTTTTCGATTTTGAGCCGAAAAGGTGTTTCCGGGTCCCGACTCCATGGGGTTTGTATGGGGCGGAGTGGGACGAGCGTTGATGCAGTTTATGCACTTATTAGCCATTTTTGCTATGTGGGCGGTTTTGGCGACCTCGGTGACCCCGTGCTACCCACTCGGAGGGTGTGAGTGGGATGTTGTGACAGTATATGCCTACTAGGATACAAAAGGACGTTTTTTTACAGTCTGTAGCCTTGCCGAGGGCCGGTCAAAGCCCGTACCAAAGATGCAAAATGACTGTTTCCACCAATAATGGCCCGTGCATAACTTGCTTGTGCAGTTTTTCACCTTGGGCAACTCAAAAATCAAACTTTGCAAAACTTATTGTTTTGATATGGTGATCACCTAAAATGACCATCCAAGGTATGTAAAGCACATTTTAGCCCATATTTATGTAGTTTTTCCCCTACTTTGGATGTGTTATGCTTGGGGTAGATTCTCTGTGAGGTGGACTTGCCGAAGGCAAAAGAATTGCTGTTTGTAGGTGGTTCAATGGCATTTGGTGTGTGCATGAACTGCTTAAGTAGTTTTCCACCCTCTACAGGTCAAAAATGGAAAATCACCTCGTAGAGGTTGTTCGATCAAAACCAAGCACGTGTATACAGGTTAAAGCGCCACATACCCCCTCCCCCCATTTTGGTCTTTTTGGGCCTATTTGTGTACCGTACCCCAAGGGGTTGATTTGTTAGGTTAACCCCCTGTAAAATCATTATTTTGTCTAATACACGCATCCCCGATTGAGTTTTTGGTCCCACACCCCCCCCCCCACTTGAAACCCACTTTTTGGAGCTTTTGAGGGACGCGGGGGGTTTGGAGGGGGGCTAGGGGGGCCAAAAAATGCCCCCCCCCTTTTTTGGGTTGAAAATCATGAATCTTTTGGGGTTTTTTCGATTTTGAGCCGAAAAGGTGTTTCCGGGTCCCGACTCCATGGGGTTTGTATGGAGCGGAATGAGACGAGCGCTGATGCAATTTATGCACTTATTAGCCATTTTTGCTATGTTGGCGGTTTTGGCGACCTCGGTGACCCCGTGCTACCCACTCTGAGGGTGTGAGTGGGATGTTGTGACAGTATATGCCTACTAGGATACAAAAGGACGTTTTTTTGCAGTCTGTAGCCTTGCCGAGGGCCGGTCAAAGCCCGTGCCAAGGACGCAAAATGACTGTTTCCACCAATAATGGCCCGTGCACAACTTGCTTGTGCAGTTTTTCACCTTGGGCAACTCAAAAATCAAAGTTTCCAAAACTTATTGTTTTGATATGGTGATCACCTAAAATGACCATCCAAGGTATGTAAAGCACATTTTAGCCCGTATTTATGTAGTTTTTCCCCTACTTTGGATGTGTTATGCTTGGGGTAGATTCTCTGTGAGGAGGACTTGCCGAAGGCAATAGAATTGCTGTTTGTAGGTGGTTCAATGGCATTTGGTGTGTGCATGAACTGCTTAAGTAGTTTTCCACCCTCTACAGGTCAAAAATGGAAAATCACCTCGTAGAGGTTGTTCGATCAAAACCAAGCACATGTATACACGTTAAAGCGCCACATACCCCCTCCCCCCATTTTGGTCTTTTTGGGCCTATTTGTGTACCGTACCCCAAGGGGTTGATTTGTTAGGTTAACCCCCTGTAAAATCATTATTTTGTCTAATACACGCATCCCCGATTGAGTTTTTGGTCCCAGACCCCCCCCCACTTGAAACCCACTTTTTGGAGCTTTTGAGGGACGCGGGGGGTTTGGAGGGGGGCTAGGGGGGCGAAAAAATGCCCCCCCCCTTTTTTGGGTTGAAAATCATGAATCTTTTGGGGTTTTTTCGATTTTGAGCCGCAAAGGTGTTTCCGGGTCCCGACTCCATGGGGTTTGTATGGAGCGGAATGAGACGAGCGCTGATGCAATTTATGCACTTATTTGGCATTTTTGCTATGTTGGCGGTTTTGGCGACCTCGGTGACCCCGTGCTACCCACTCTGAGGGTGTGAGTGGGATGTTGTGACAGTATATGCCTACTAGGATACAAAAGGACGTTTTTTTGCAGTCTGTAGCCTTGCCGAGGGCCGGTCAAAGCCCGTGCCAAGGACGCAAAATGACTGTTTCCACCAATAATGGCCCGTGCACAACTTGCTTGTGCAGTTTTTCACCTTGGGCAACTCAAAAATCAAAGTTTCCAAAACTTATTGTTTTGATATGGTGATCACCTAAAATGACCATCCAAGGTATGTAAAGCACATTTTAGCCCGTATTTATGTAGTTTTTCCCCTACTTTGGATGTGTTATGCTTGGGGTAGATTCTCTGTGAGGAGGACTTGCCGAAGGCAATAGAATTGCTGTTTGTAGGTGGTTCAATGGCATTTGGTGTGTGCATGAACTGCTTAAGTAGTTTTCCACCCTCTACAGGTCAAAAATGGAAAATCACCTCGTAGAGGTTGTTCGATCAAAACCAAGCACATGTATACACGTTAAAGCGCCACATACCCCCTCCCCCCATTTTGGTCTTTTTGGGCCTATTTGTGTACCGTACCCCAAGGGGTTGATTTGTTAGGTTAACCCCCTGTAAAATCATTATTTTGTCTAATACACGCATCCCCGATTGAGTTTTTGGTCCCAGACCCCCCCCCACTTGAAACCCACTTTTTGGAGCTTTTGAGGGACGCGGGGGGTTTGGAGGGGGGCTAGGGGGGCCAAAAAATGCCCCCCCCTTTTTTGGGTTGAAAATCATGAATCTTTTGGGGGTTTTTTCGATTTTGAGCCGAAAAGGTGTTTCCGGGTCCCGACTCCATGGGGTTTGTATGGGGCGGAGTGGGACGAGCGTTGATGCAGTTTATGCACTTATTCGCCAGTTTTGCTATGTTGGCGGTTTTGGCGACCTCGGTGACCCCGTGCTACCCACTTTGAGGGTGTGAGTGGGATGTTGTGACAGTATATGCCTACTAGGATACAAAAAGACGTTTTTTTACAGTCTGTAGCCTTGCCGAGGGCCGGTCAAAGCCCGTACCAAGGACGCAAAATGACTGTTTCCACCAATAATGGCCCGTGCATAACTTGCTTGTGCAGTTTTTCACCTTGGGCAACTCAAAAATCAAAGTTTCCAAAACTTATTGTTTTGATATGGTGATCACCTAAAATGACCATCCCAGGTATGTAAAGCACATTTTAGCCCGTATTTATGTAGTTTTTCCCCTACTTTGGATGTGTTATGCTTGGGGTAGATTCTCTGCGAGGTGGACTTGCTGAAGGCAATAGAATTGCTGTTTGTAGGTGGTTCAATGGCATTTGGTGTGTGCATGAACTGCTTAAGTAGTTTTCCACCCTCTACAGGTCAAAAATGGAAAATCACCTCGTAGAGGTTGTTCGATCAAAACCAAGCACGTGTATACAAGTTAAAGCGCCACATACCCCCTCCCCCCATTTTGGTCTTTTTGGGCCTATTTGTGTACCGTACCCCAAGGGGTCGATTTCTTAGGTCAACCCCCTGTAAAATCATTATTTTGTCTAATACACGCATCCCCAATTGAGTTTTTGGTCCCGGACCCCCCCCCCCACTTGAAACCCACTTTTTGGAGCTTTTGAGGGAGGCGGGGGGTTTGGAGGGGGGCTAGGGGGTCAAAAAATGACCCCCCCCCTTTTTGGGTTGAAAATCATGAATCTTTTGGGGTTTTTTCGATTTTGAGCCGAAAAGGTGTTTCCGGGTCTCGACTCCATGGGGTTTGTATGGGGCGGAGTGGGACGAGCGTTGATGCAGTTTATGCACTTATTCGCCATTTTTGCTATGTTGGCGGTTTTGGCGACCTCGGTGACCCCGTGCTACCCACTCTGAGGGTGTGAGTGGGATGTTGTGACAGTATATGCCTACTAGGATACAAAATGACGATTTTTTACAGTCTGTAGCCTTGCCGAGGGCCGGTCAAAGCCAGTGCCAAAGACGCAAAATGACTGTTTCCACCAATAATGGCCCGTGCATAGCTTGCTTGTGCGGTTTTTCACCTTGGGCAACTCAAAAATCAAAGTTTCCAAAACTTATCGTTTTAATATGATATGGTGATAACCTAAAATGACCATCCAAGCACATTTTAGCCCGTATTTATGTAGTTTTTCCCCCATTCTGGATGTGTGTTGGTTGGGGTAGATTCTCTGCGAGGTGGACTTGCCGAAGGCAATAGAATAGCTGTTTGTAGGTGGTTCAATGGCATTTGGTGTGTGCATGAACTGCGAAAGTAGTTTTCCACCCTCTACAGGTCAAAAATGGAAAATCACCTCGTAGAGGTTGTTCGATCAAAACCAAGCACATGTATACACGTTAAAGCACCACATACCCCCTCCCCCCATTTTGGTCTTTTTGGGCCTATTTGTGTACCGTACCCCAAGGGGTCGATTTGTTAGGTTAACCCCCTGTAAAATCATTATTTTGTCTAATAAACGCATCCCCGATTGATTTTTTTGGTCCCAGACCCCCCCCACTTGAAACCCACTTTTTGGAGCTTTTGAGGGACGCGGGGGGTTTGGAGGGGGGCTAGGGAGTCAAAAAATGCCCCCCCCCCCCCTTTTTGGGTTGAAAATCATGAATCTTTTGGGGTTTTTTCAATTTTGAGCCGAAAAGGTGTTTCCGGGTCCCGACTCCATGGGGTTTGTATGGGGCGGAATGAGACGAGCGCTGATGCAATTTATGCACTTATTAGCCATTTTTTGCTATGTTGGCGGTTTTGGCGACCTCGGTGACCCCGTGCTACCCACTCTGAGGGTGTGAGTGGGATGTTGTGACACTATATGCCTACTAGGATACAAAAGGACGTTTTTTTGGGATCTGTAGCCTTGCCGAGGGCCGGTCAAAGCCCGTGCCAAGGACGCAAAATGACTGTTTCCACCAATAATGGCCCGTGCATAACTTGCTTGTGCAGTTTTTCACCTTGGGCAACTCAAAAATCAAAGTTTTCGAAACTTATTGTTTTGATATGGTGATCACCTAAAATGACCATCCAAGGTATGTAAAGCACATTTTAGCCCGTATTTATGTAGTTTCTCCCCTACTTTGGATGTTTTATGCTTCGGGTAGATTCTCTGCGAGGTGGACTTACCGAAGGCAATAGAATTGCTGTTTGTAGGTGGTTCAATGGCATTTGGTGTGTGCATGAACTGCTTAAGTAGTTTTCCACCCTCTACAGGTCAAAAATGGAAAATCACCTCATTGAGGTTGTTCGATCAAAACCAAGCACATGTATACAGGTTAAAGCACCACATACCCCCTCCCCCCATTTTGGTCTTTTTGGGCCTATTTGTGTACCGTACCCCAAGGGGTCGATTTCTTAGGTTAACCCCGTGTAAAATCATTATTTTGTCTAATACACGCATCCGCGATTGAGTTTTTGGTCCCACCCCCCCCCCCCACTTGAAACCCACTTTTTGGAGCTTTTGAGGGAGGCGGGGGGTTTGGAGGGGGGCTAGGGGGTCAAAAAATGACCCCCCCCCCTTTTTGGGTTGAAAATCATGAATCTTTTGAGGTTTTTTCAATTTTGAGCCGAAAAGGTGTTTCCTGGTCCCGACTCCATGGGGTTTGTATGGGGCGGAGTGGGACGAGCGTTGATGCAGTTTATGCACTTATTCGCCATTTTTGCTATGTTGGCGGTTTTGGCGACCTCGGTGACCCCGTGCTACCCACTCTGAGGGTGTGAGTGGGATGTTGTGACAGTATATGCCTACTAGGATACAAAATGACAATTTTTTACAGTCTGTAGCCTTGCCGAGGGCCCGTCAAAGCCCGTGCCAAAGACGCAAAATGACTGTTTCCACCAATTATGGCCCGTGCATAGCTTGCTTGTGCAGTTTTTCACCTTGGGCAACTCAAAAATCAAAGTTTCCAAAACTTATTGTTTTAATATGATATTGTGATCACCTAAAATGACCATCCAAGCACATTTTAGCCCGTGTTTATGAAGTTTCCCCCCCATTCTGGATGTGTGTTGGTTGGGGTAGATTCTCTGCGAGGTGGACTTGCCGAAGGCAATAGAATTGCTGTTTGTAGGTGATTCAATGGCATTTGGTGTGTGCATGAACTGCTTAAGTAGTTTTCCACCCTCTACAGGTCAAAAATGGAAAATCACCTCGTAGAGGTTGTTCGATCAAAACCAAGCACGTGTATACAGGTTAAACCGCCACATACCCCCTCCCCCCATTTTGGTCTTTTTGGGCCTATTTGTGTACCGTACCCCAAGGGGTTGATTTGTTAGGTTAACCCCGTGTAAAATCATTATTTTGGCTAATACACGCATCCCCGATTGAGTTTTTGGTCCCAGACCCCCCCCCCAACTTGAAACCCACTTTTTGGAGCTTTTCAGGGAGGCGGGGGGTTTGGAGGGGGGCTAGGGGGTCAAAAATCACCCCCCCCCTTTTTGGGTTGAAAATCATGAATCTTTTGGGGTTTTTTTGATTTTGAGCCGAAAAGGTGTTTCCGGGTCCCGACTCCATGGGGTTTGTATGGGGCGGAGTGGGACGAGCGTTGATGCAGTTTATGCACTTATTCGCCATTTTTGCTATGTTGGCGGTTTTGGCGACCTCGGTGACCCCGTGCTACCCACTCTGAGGGTGTGAGTGGGATGTTGTGACAGTATATGCCTACTAGGATACAAAAGGACGTTTTTTTGCAGTCTGTGGCCTTGCCGAGGGCCGGTCAAAGCCCGTGCCAAAGACGCAAAATGACTCTTTCCACCAGTAATGGCCTGTGCATAACTTGCTTGTGCGGTTTTTCACCTTGGGCAACTCAAAAATCAAAGTTTCCAAAACTTATTGTTTTGATATGGTGATCACCTAAAATGACCATCCAAGCACATTTTAGCCCGTATTTATGTAGTTTTTCCCCCATTTTGGATGTGTGTTGGTTGGGGTAGATTCTCTGCGAGGTGGACTTGCTGAAGGCAATAGAATTGCTGTTTGTAGGTGGTTCAATGGCATTTGGTGTGTGCATGAACTGCTTAAGTAGTTTTCCACCCTCTACAGGTCAAAAATGGAAAATCACCTGGTAGAGGTTGTTCGATCAAAACCAAGCACGTGTATACAGGTGAAAGCGCCACATACCCCCTCCCCCCATTTTGGTCTTTTTGGGCCTATTTGTGTACCGTACCCCAAGGGGTTGATTTGTTACGTTAACCCCCTGCAAAATCATTATTTTGTCTAATACACGCATCCCCGATTGAGTTTTTGGTCCCAGACCCCCCCCACTTGAAACCCACTTTTTGGAGCTTTTGAGGGAGGCGGGGGGTTTGGAGGGGGGCTAGGGGGTCAAAAAATGACCCCCCCCCTTTTTGGGTTGAAAATCATGAATCTTTTGGGGTTTTTTCGATTTTGAGCCGAAAAGGTGTTTCCGGGTCCCGACTCCATGGGGTTTGTATGGGGCGGAATGAGACGAGCGCTGATGCAGTTTATGCACTTATTAGCCATTTTTGCTATGTTGGCGGTTTTGGCGACCTCGGTGACCCCGTGCTACCCACTCTGAGGGTGTGAGTGGGATGTTGTGACAGTATATGCCTACTAGGATACAAAAGGACGTTTTTTTGCAGTCTGTAGCCTTGCCGAGGGCCGGTCAAAGCCCGTACCAAAGATGCAAAATGACTGTTTCCACATACAATGGCCCGTGCATAACTTGCTTGTGCAGTTTTTCACCTTGGGCAACTCAAAAATCAAAGTTTCCAAAACTTATTGTTTTGATATGGTGATCACCTAAAATGACCATCCAAGGTATGTAAAGCACATTTTAGCCCGTATTTATGTAGTTTTTCCCCTACTTTGGATGTGTTATGCTTGGGGTAGATTCTCTGCAAGGTGGACTTGCCGAAGGCAATAGAATTGCTGTTTGTAGGTGGTTCAATGGCATTTGGTGTGTGCATGAACTGCTTAAGTAGTTTTCCACCCTCTACAGGTCAAAAATGGAAAATCACCTGGTAGAGGTTGTTCGATCAAAACCAAGCACGTGTATACAGGTGAAAGCGCCACATACCCCCTCCCCCCATTTTGGTCTTTTTGGGCCTATTTGTGTACCGTACCCCAAGGGGTTGATTTGTTACGTTAACCCCCTGTAAAATCATTATTTTGTCTAATAAACGCATCCCCGATTGAGTTTTTGGTCCCAGACCCCCCCCACTTGAAACCCACTTTTTGGAGCTTTTGAGGGAGGCGGGGGGTTTGGAGGGGGGCTAGGGGGTCAAAAAATGACCCCCCCCCTTTTTGGGTTGAAAATCATGAATCTTTTGGGGTTTTTTCGATTTTGAGCCGAAAAGGTGTTTCCGGGTCCCGACTCCATGGGGTTTGTATGGGGCGGAATGAGACGAGCGCTGATGCAATTTATGCACTTATTAGCCATTTTTGCTATGTTGGCGGTTTTGGCGACCTCGGTGACCCCGTGCTACCCACTCTGAGGGTGTGAGTGGGATGTTGTGACAGTATATGCCTACTAGGATACAAAAGGACGTTTTTTTGCAGTCTGTAGCCTTGCCGAGGGCCGGTCAAAGCCCGTACCAAAGATGCAAAATGACTGTTTCCACATACAATGGCCCGTGCATAACTTGCTTGTGCAGTTTTTCACCTTGGGCAACTCAAAAATCAAAGTTTCCAAAACTTATTGTTTTGATATGGTGATCACCTAAAATGACCATCCAAGGTATGTAAAGCACATTTTAGCCCGTATTTATGTAGTTTTTCCCCTACTTTGGATGTGTTATGCTTGGGGTAGATTCTCTGCAAGGTGGACTTGCCGAAGGCAATAGAATTGCTGTTTGTAGGTGGTTCAATGGCATTTGGTGTGTGCATGAACTGCTTAAGTAGTTTTCCACCCTCTACAGGTCAAAAATGGAAAATCACCTCGTAGAGGTTGTTCGATCAAAACCAAGCACATGTATACAGGTTAAAGCACCACATACCCCCTCCCCCCATTTTGGTCTTTTTGGGCCTATTTGTGTACCGTACCCCAAGGGGTCGATTTCTTAGGTTAACCCCCTGTAAAATCATTATTTTGTCTAATACACGCATCCGCGATTGAGTTTTTGGTCCCACACCCCCCCCCCCACTTGAAACCCACTTTTTGGAGCTTTTGAGGGACGCGGGGGGTTTGGAGGGGGGCTAGGGGGTCAAAAAATGACCACCCCCCCCCTTTTTGGGTTGAAAATCATGAATCTTTTGGGTTTTTTTCGATTTTGAGCCGAAAAGGTGTTTCCGGGTCCCGACTCCATGGGGTTTGTATGGGGCGGAGTGGGACGAGCGTTGATGCAGTTTATGCACTTGTTAGCCATTTTTGCTATGTTGGCGGTTTTGGCGACCTCGGTGACCCCGTGCTACCCACTCTGAGGGTGTGAGTGGGATGTTGTGAATGTTGTGACAGTATATGCCTACTAGGATACAAAAGGACGTTTTTTTGCAGTCTGTAGCCTTGCCGAGGGCCGGTCAAAGCCCGTGCCAAAGACGCAAAATGACTGTTTCCACCAATAATGGCCCGTGCCAGGGTTTTTCACTGAAACGTGGCACGTTAATTCACGTTAAATCACGTTTTACCACGTTTTGAGCCGCTTTGCCAAATCACATTCAACCACGTTAAATCACGTTAAATCACGTTTCATTGGGTTTGGGCCTGTCCTTCCCTGGCATGCCATGTGAATGCGCAACATAGAAGTGAGACACGGTGTCAACTGACACTGTGTTCTCTGTAGGTAATCAAGACCAGATCAAGTCCAGCGGATGACAACACGCGCCATTTCCGTGTCAGGCCCCTTTGTCTGTGCTCCTTTTCATTATGCCTGATGACCCAGAGACCAACAGTGCAACAGCCAGAGTATGGAAGCGGGGCAGCACTTTCAACGCAGTGAAGCGTGCCCGGCAATTTCCTGACGATTTCATTGCCAAGGGTGAAGAAATTATGTGGTGTACGTTATTTGCTGTGCCAATTTCAGATGATGATGATGATCTACGGGAGTCAAAAATAAAACGCAACAGACAACTACAAGAGGAATGGGGGATGTACACCCGAATTGAGAAGGCTAATGTGCAATGTTGTAAGGATATTAATACTTTTTGGTCCCAGCGTGGAGGACTGTTGCCTGCAGCAGTGAAACCGTTTTTGTGGTTTCCCTTGTCCTCTGCTGCTGTGGAGCGTTCTTTCAGTTTGGCTGGCCTAATTGATGCTCCCAACCGACAAAGAATGGGAGAGCGTGTACGTGAAGCATGTGTCACAATGTTTTTCAATGGGGATGTGGAGCAGCGCTTCACTAAGGACTGATGCATTTAGGTTGTTTCTGGCATCCAATATCTCATTTGTACTATTCCTGTAGCATTCAAATGTGTGAAGAAATGATTTTGGTGGACTGAGAATTGTCTCCTACAAACCTATCCAGTGCATTGCCCTGTGTTACATGTTCCCAAGGACAGAGCTGATGAATGAGATTGGTGTACAGGGGTTTACCATGTCCAGAATCCACAGAGCAACATGGAATTGCAACCCAGAAATCACGTTAAAAATCACGTCAAATCACGTTAAATCACGTTAAATCACGTTTCATCCGGGGCAGCCCAATCACGTTTCTATGAAAAAACCTGCCCGTGCATAACTTTCTTGTGCAGGTTTTCACCTTGGGCAACTCAAAAATCAAAGTTTCCAAAACTTATTGTTTTGATATGGTGATCACCTGAAATGACCATCCGAGCACATTTTAGCCCGTATTTATGTAGTTTTTCCCCTATTTTGGATGTGTTATGCTTGGGGTAGATTCTCTGCGAGGTGGACTTGCCGAAGGCAATAGAATTGCTGTTTGTAGGTGGTTCAATGGCATTTGGTGTGTGCATGAACTGCTTAAGTAGTTTTCCACCCTCTACAGGTCAAAAATGGAAAATCACCTCGTAGAGGTTGTTCGATCAAAACCAAGCACGTGTATACAGGTTAAAGCGCCACATACCCCCTCCCCCCATTTTGGTCTTTTTGGGCCTATTTGTGTACCGTACCCCAAGGGGTTGATTTGTTAGGTTAACCCCCTGTAAAATCATTATTTTGTCTAATACACGCATCCCCGATTGAGTTTTTGGTCCCAGACCCCCCCCACTTGAAACCCACTTTTTGGAGCTTGTGAGGGAGGCGGGGGGTTTGGAGGGGGGCTAGGGGGTCAAAAAATGACCACCCCCCCCTTTTGGGGTTGAAAATCATGAATCTTTTGGGGTTTTTTCGATTTTGAGCCGAAAAGGTGTTTCCGGGTCCCTACTCCATGGGGTTTGTATGGGGCGGAGTGGGACGAGCGCTGATGCAATTTATGTATTTATTAGCCATTTTTTGCTATGTTGGCGGTTTTGGCGACCTCGGTGACCCCGTGCTACCCACTCTGAGGGTGTGAGTGGGATGTTGTGACAGTATATGCCTACTAGGATACAAAAGGACGTTTTTTTGCAGTCTCTAGCCTTGCCGAGGGCCGGTCAAAGCCCGTACCAAAGATGCAAAATGACTGTTTCCACCAATAATGGCCCGTGCATAACTTGCTTGTGCAGTTTTTCACCTTGGGCAACTCAAAAATCAAACTTTCCAAAACTTATTGTTTTGATATGGTGATCACCTAAAATGACCATCCAAGGTATGTAAAGCACATTTTAGCCCGTATTTATGTAGTTTTTCCCCCTATTTTGGATGTGTTATGCTTGGGGTAGATTCTCTGCGAGGTGGACTTGCCGAAGGCAATAGAATTGCTGTTTGTAGGTGGTTCAATGGCATTTGGTGTGTGCATGAACTGCTTAAGTAGTTTTCCACCCTCTACAGGTCAAAAATGGAAAATCACCTCGTAGAGGTTGTTCGATCAAAACCAAGCACATGTATACAGGTTAAAGCACCACATACCCCCTCCCCCCATTTTGGTCTTTTTGGGCCTATTTGTGTACCGTACCCCAAGGGGTCGATTTCTTAGGTTAACCCCCTGTAAAATCATTATTTTGTCTAATACACGCATCCCCGATTGAGTTTTTGGTCCCGCACCCCCTCCCCACTTGAAACCCACTTTTTGGAGCTTTTGAGGGACGCGGGGGATTTGGAGGGGGGCTAGGGGGTCAAAAAATGACCACCCCCCCCCCCCTTTTTGGGTTGAAAATCATGAATCTTTTGGGGTTTTTTCGATTTTGAGCCGAAAAGGTGTTTCCGGGTCCCGACTCCATGGGGTTTGTATGGGGCGGAGTGGGACGAGCGCTGATGCAGTTTATGCACTTGTTAGCCATTTTTGCTATGTTGGCGGTTTTGGCGACCTCGGTGACCCCGTGCTACCCACTCTGAGGGTGTGAGTGGGATGTTGTGAATGTTGTGACAGTATATGCCTACTAGGATACAAAAGGACGTTTTTTTGCAGTCTGTAGCCTTGCCGAGGGCCGGTCAAAGTCCGTGCCAAAGACGCAAAATGACTGTTTCCACCAATAATGGCCCGTGCCAGGGTTTTTCACTGAAACGTGGCACGTTAAATCACGTTAAATCACGTTTTACCACGTTTTGAGCCGATTTGCCAAATCACATTAAACCACGTTAAATCACGTTAAATCACGTTTCATTGGGTTTGGGCCTGTCCTTCCCTGGCATGCCATGTGAATGCGCAACATAGAAGTGAGACACGGTGTCAACTGACACTGTGTTCTCTGTAGGTAATCAAGACCAGATCAAGTCCAGCGGATGACAACACGCGCCATTTCCGTGTCAGGCCCCTTTGTCTGTGCTCCTTTTCATTATGCCTGATGACCCAGAGACCAACAGTGCAACAGCCAGAGTATGGAAGCGGGGCAGCACTTTCAACGCAGTGAAGCGTGCCCGGCAATTTCCTGACGATTTCATTGCCAAGGGTGAAGAAATTATGTGGTGTACGTTATTTGCTGTGCCAATTTCAGATGATGATGATGATCTACGGGAGTCAAAAATAAAACGCAACAGACAACTACAAGAGGAATGGGGGATGTACACCCGAATTGAGAAGGCTAATGTGCAATGTTGTAAGGATATTAATACTTTTTGGTCCCAGCGTGGAGGACTGTTGCCTGCAGCAGTGAAACCGTTTTTGTGGTTTCCCTTGTCCTCTGCTGCTGTGGAGCGTTCTTTCAGTTTGGCTGGCCTAATTGATGCTCCCAACCGACAAAGAATGGGAGAGCGTGTACGTGAAGCATGTGTCACAATGTTTATCAATGGGGATGTGGAGCAGCGCTTCACTAAGGACTGATGCATTTAGGTTGTTTCTGGCATCCAATATCTCATCTGTACTATTCCTGTAGCATTCAAATGTGTGAAGAAATGATTTTGGTGGACTGAGAATTGTCTCCTACAAACCTGTCCAGTGCATTGCCCTGTGTTACATGTTCCCAAGGACAGAGCTGATGAATGAGATTGGTGTACAGGGGTTTACCATGTCCAGAATCCACAGAGCAACATGGAATTGCAACCCAGAAATCACGTTAAAAATCACGTTAAATCACGTCAAATCACGTTAAATCACGTTAAATCACGTTTCATCCGGGGCAGCCCAATCACATTTCTATGAAAAACCCTGCCCGTGCATAACTTTCTTGTGCAGGTTTTCACCTTGGGCAACTCAAAAATCAAAGTTTCCAAAACTTATTGTTTTAATATGATATGGTGATCACCCAAAATGACCATCCAAGCACATTTTAGCCCGTATTTATGTAGTTTTTCCCCTATTTTGGATGTGTGTTGGTTGGGGTAGATTCTCTGCGAGGTGGACTTGCCGAAGGCAATAGAATTGCTCTTTGTAGGTGGTTCAATGGCATTTGGTGTGTGCATGAACTGCTTAAGTAGTTTTCCACCCTCTACAAGTAAAAAATGGAAAATCACCTCGTAGAGGTTGTTCGATCAAAACCAAGCACGTGTATACAGGTTAAAGCGCCACATACCCCCTCCCCCCATTTTGGTCTTTTTGGGCCTATTTGTGTACCGTACCCCAAGGGGTTGATTTGTTAGGTTAACCCCCTGTAAAATCATTATTTTGTCTAATACACGCATCCCCGATTGAGTTTTTGGTCCCAGACCCCCCCCCCCCACTTGAAACCCACTTTTTGGAGCTTTTGAAGGAGGCGGGGGGTTTGGAGGGGGGCTAGGGGGTCAAAAATGACCCCGCCCCCCTTTTTGGGGTTGGAAATCATGAATCTTTTGGGGTTTTTTCAATTTTGAGCCGAAAAGGTGTTTCCGGGTCCCGACTCCATGGGGTTTGTATGGGGCGGAGTGGGACGAGCGCTGATGCAGTTTATGCACTTATTAGCCATTTTTGCTATGTTGGCGGTTTTGGCGACCTCGGTGACCCCGTGCTACCCACTCTGAGGGTGTGAGTGGGATGTTGTGACAGTATATGCCTACTAGGATACAAAAGGACGTTTTTTTACAGTCTGTAGCCTTGCCGAGGGCCGGTCAAAGCCCGTGCCAAAGACGCAAAATGACTGTTTCCACCAATAATGGCCCGTGCATAACTTGCTTGTGCAGTTTTTCACCTTGGGCAACTCAAAAATCAAAGTTTCCAAAATTTATTGTTTTGATATGGTGATCACCTAAAATGACCATCCAAGGTATGTAAAGCACATTTTAGCCCATATTTATGTAGTTTTCCCCCTATTTTGGATGTGTGTTGGTTGGGGTAGATTCTCTGCGAGGTGGACTTGCCGAAGGCAATAGAATTGCTGTTTGTAGGTGGTTCAATGGCATTTGGTGTGTGCATGAACTGCTTAAGTAGTTTTCCACCCTCTACAGGTAAAAAATGGAAAATCACCTCGTAGAGGTTGTTCCATCAAAACCAAGCACGTGTATGCAGGTTAAAGCGCCACATACCCCCTCCCGCCATTTTGGTCTTTTTGGGCCTATTTGTGTACCGTACCCCAAGGGGTTGATTTGTTAGGTTAACCCCTTATAAAATCATTATTTTGTCTAATACACGCATCCCCGATTGTGTTTTTGGTCCCAGACCCCCCCCACTTGAAACCCACTTTTTGGAGCTTTTGAGGGAGGCGGGGGGTTTGGAGGGGGGCTAGGGGGTCAAAAATGACCCCGCCCCCCTTTTTTGGGTTGGAAATCATGAATCTTTTGGGGTTTTTTCAATTTTGAGCCGAAAAGGTGTTTCCGGGTCCCGACTCCATGGGGTTTGTATGGGGCGGAGTGGGACGAGCGCTGATGCAGTTTATGCACTTATTAGCCATTTTTGCTATGTTGGCGGTTTTGGCGACCTCGGTGACCCCGTGCTACCCACTCTGAGGGTGTGAGTGGGATGTTGTGACAGTATATGCCTACTAGGATACAAAAGGACGTTTTTTTACAGTCTGTAGCCTTGCCGAGGGCCGGTCAAAGCCCGTGCCAAAGACGCAAAATGACTGTTTCCACCAATAATGGCCCGTGCATAACTTGCTTGTGCAGTTTTTCACCTTGGGCAACTCAAAAATCAAAGTTTCCAAAATTTATTGTTTTGATATGGTGATCACCTAAAATGACCATCCAAGGTATGTAAAGCACATTTTAGCCCGTATTTATGTAGTTTTCCCCCTATTTTGGATGTGTGTTGGTTGGGGTAGATTCTCTGCGAGGTGGACTTGCCGAAGGCAATAGAATTGCTGTTTGTAGGTGGTTCAATGGCATTTGGTGTGTGCATGAACTGCTTAAGTAGTTTTCCACCCTCTACAGGTCAAAAATGGAAAATCACCTCGTAGAGGTTGTTCCATCAAAACCAAGCACGTGTATGCAGGTTAAAGCGCCACATACCCCCTCCCGCCATTTTGGTCTTTTTGGGCCTATTTGTGTACCGTACCCCAAGGGGTTGATTTGTTAGGTTAACCCCTTATAAAATCATTATTTTGTCTAATACACGCATCCCCGATTGTGTTTTTGGTCCCAGACCCCCCCCACTTGAAACCCACTTTTTGGAGCTTTTGAGGGAGGCGGGGGGTTTGGAGGGGGGCTAGGGGGTCAAAAATGACCCCGCCCCCCTTTTTTGGGTTGGAAATCATGAATCTTTTGGGGTTTTTTCAATTTTGAGCCGAAAAGGTGTTTCCGGGTCCCGACTCCATGGGGTTTGTATGGGGCGGAGTGGGACGAGCGCTGATGCAGTTTATGCACTTATTCGCCATTTTTGCTATGTTGGCGGTTTTGGCGACCTCGGTGACCCCGTGCTACCCACTCTGAGGGTGTGAGTGGGATGTTGTGACAGTATATGCCTACTAGGATACAAAAGGACGTTTTTTTACAGTCTGTAGCCTTGCCGAGGGCCGGTCAAAGCCCGTGCCAAAGACGCAAAATGACTGTTTCCACCAATAATGGCCCGTGCATAACTTGCTTGTGCAGTTTTTCACCTTGGGCAACTCAAAAATCAAAGTTTCCAAAATTTATTGTTTTGATATGGTGATCACCTAAAATGACCATCCAAGGTATGTAAAGCACATTTTAGCCCATATTTATGTAGTTTTCCCCCTATTTTGGATGTGTGTTGGTTGGGGTAGATTCTCTGCGAGGTGGACTTGCCGAAGGCAATAGAATTGCTGTTTGTAGGTGGTTCAATGGCATTTGGTGTGTGCATGAACTGCTTAAGTAGTTTTCCACCCTCTACAAGTAAAAAATGGAAAATCACCTCATTGAGGTTGTTCCATCAAAACCAAGCACGTGTATGCAGGTTAAAGCGCCACATACCCCCTCCCGCCATTTTGGTCTTTTTGGGCCTATTTGTGTACCGTACCCCAAGGGGTTGATTTGTTAGGTTAACCCCCTGTAAAATCATTATTTTGTCTAATACACGCATCCCCGATTGTGTTTTTGGTCCCAGACCCCCCCCACTTGAAACCCACTTTTTGGAGCTTTTGAGGGACGCGGGGGGTTTGGAGGGGGGCTAGGGGGTCAAAAATGACCCCGCCCCCCTTTTTTGGGTTGGAAATCATGAATCTTTTGGGGTTTTTTCAATTTTGAGCCGAAAAGGTGTTTCCGGGTCCCGACTCCATGGGGTTTGTATGGGGCGGAGTGGGACGAGCGCTGATGCAGTTTATGCACTTATTAGCCATTTTTGCTATGTTGGCGGTTTTGGCGACCTCGGTGACCCCGTGCTACCCACTCTGAGGGTGTGAGTGGGATGTTGTGACAGTATATGCCTACTAGGATACAAAAGGACGTTTTTTTACAGTCTGTAGCCTTGCCGAGGGCCGGTCAAAGCCCGTGCCAAGGACGCAAAATGACTGTTTCCACCAATAATGGCCCGTGCATAACTTGCTTGTGCAGTTTTTCACCTTGGGCAACTCAAAAATCAAAGTTTCCAAAATTTATTGTTTTGATATGGTGATCACCTAAAATGACCATCCAAGGTATGTAAAGCACATTTTAGCCCATATTTATGTAGTTTTCCCCCTATTTTGGATGTGTGTTGGTTGGGGTAGATTCTCTGCGAGGTGGACTTGCCGAAGGCAATAGAATTGCTGTTTGTAGGTGGTTCAATGGCATTTGGTGTGTGCATGAACTGCTTAAGTAGTTTTCCACCCTCTACAAGTAAAAAATGGAAAATCACCTCGTAGAGGTTGTTCCATCAAAACCAAGCACGTGTATGCAGGTTAAAGCGCCACATACCCCCTCCCCCCATTTTGGTCTTTTTGGGCCTATTTGTGTACCGTACCCCAAGGGGTTGATTTGTTAGGTTAACCCCCTGTAAAATCATTATTTTGTCTAATACACGCATCCCCGATTGTGTTTTTGGTCCCAGACCCCCCCCACTTGAAACCCACTTTTTGGAGCTTTTGAGGGAGGCGGGGGGTTTGGAGGGGGGCTAGGGGGTCAAAAATGACCCCGCCCCCCTTTTTTGGGTTGGAAATCATGAATCTTTTGGGGTTTTTTCAATTTTGAGCCGAAAAGGTGTTTCCGGGTCCCGACTCCATGGGGTTTGTATGGGGCGGAGTGGGACGAGCGCTGATGCAGTTTATGCACTTATTAGCCATTTTTGCTATGTTGGCGGTTTTGGCGACCTCGGTGACCCCGTGCTACCCACTCTGAGGGTGTGAGTGGGATGTTGTGACAGTATATGCCTACTAGGATACAAAAGGACGTTTTTTTACAGTCTGTAGCCTTGCCGAGGGCCGGTCAAAGCCCGTACCAAAGATGCAAAATGACTGTTTCCACCAATAATGGCCCGTGCATAACTTGCTTGTGCAGTTTTTCACCTTGGGCAACTCAAAAATCAAAGTTTCCAAAATTTATTGTTTTGATATGGTGATCACCTAAAATGACCATCCAAGGTATGTAAAGCACATTTTAGCCCATATTTATGTAGTTTTTCCCCTACTTTGGATGTGTGTTGGTTGGGGTAGATTCTCTGCGAGGTGGACTTGCCGAAGGCAATAGAATTGCTGTTTGTAGGTGGTTCAATGGCATTTGGTGTGTGCATGAACTGCTTAAGTAGTTTTCCACCCTCTACAAGTAAAAAACCGAAAATCACCTCATTGAGGTTGTTCCATCAAAACCAAGCACGTGTATGCAGGTTAAAGCGCCACATACCCCCTCCCCCCATTTTGGTCTTTTTGGGCCTATTTGTGTACCGTACCCCAAGGGGTTGATTTGTTAGGTTAGCCCCCTGTAAAATCATTATTTTGTCTAATAAACGCATCCCCGATTGAGTTTTTGGTCCCAGACCCCCCCCACTTGAAACCCACTTTTTGGAGCTTTTGAGGGAGGCGGGGGGTTTGGAGGGGGGCTAGGGGGGTCAAAAAATGACCCCGCCCCCCTTTTTGGGGTTGAAAATCATGAATCTTTTGGGGTTTTTTCAATTTTGAGCCGAAAAGGTGTTTCCGGGTCCCGACCCCATGGGGTTTGTATGGGGCGGAGTGGCACGAGCGTTGATGCAGTTTATGCACTTATTAGCCATTTTTGCTATGTTGGCGGTTTTGGCGACCTCGGTGACCCCGTGCTACCCACTCTGAGGGTGTGAGTGGGGTGTTGTGACAATATATGCCTACTAGGATACAAAAGGACGTTTTTTGGCAGTCTGTAGCCTTGCCGAGGGCCGGTCAAAGCCCGTGCCAAAGACGCAAAATGACTGTTTCCACCAATAATGGCCCGTGCATAACTTGCTTGTGCAGTTTTTCACCTTGGGCAGCTCAAAAATCAAAGTTTTCGAAACTTATTGTTTTGATATGGTGATCACCTAAAATGACCATGCGAGGTATGTAAAGCATGTTTTAGGCCGTATTTACGTGTTTTTCACCTTTTTAGGGTATTGGCCGCCTGGGGGGGGGTCTCCCAAGGGATTGGCCCACGGGATCGGTACACAACTATCCTACTAATGCAGTTTTTTGCCCTGTACATCTCAAAAATCGAATTGTCCAAAACTAATTGCTTTGATATTGTGATCACCTAAAATGACCATCCAAGATATCCAAGATAAGCATGTTTTAGCCTGCATTTATGTAGTTTTCACCCTATTTTGGGTGTGTGTTGCTTGGGGTAGATTCTCTGCGAGGTGGACTTGCCGAAGGCAACAGAATTTTCGCAAAACATTTTTTTGATATTGTGACCACTTACAATGCTGAAATCTGCTATGTAAAGCATGTTTTAGACCCTCTTTGTGTGTTTTTCAATTTATTTCGCCATGTGGTTGGGGGGGGGGTCCCAAGGGGTGTAGGGCACAACTTTTGTGCAGTTTTCCAACCTTAGCAGCTCAAAAATGGACATTTCGAAACTGATGTTTTTGATACTGTGACCATCCAAAATGATCAAATATCCTATGGAAAGCATGTCTTAGCCCCTCTTTATGTGGTTTTCAATGACCCCCCCCCCTTCCCCACAAGGGACAGCCGCCCCGGGGCTGCAGGGTGTTTTCTAGCATTTCGGCTGCCCTGCTGGCAACGGGGGCAGGCGACCCCGCCCCCATTGCAACCCCAACCCCCCCCCCCCTCTACCCCCAGGGCAGGCAGGGTAGGCACGTTAGGCAGGGGGTGGGTGCAGGGGCACACGGAACAGCGGACAGTGCACAGCACCGGGTGCACCAGCAGCACAATGTGCAGCGCACAGCGTACAGCACCACGACAGTGCGCAGTACAGAGCACGGCACACACAGCACCAGGTGCACCAGCAGCACAGTGTGCAGCGCACAGCGCACAGCACCACGACAGTGCGCAGCAAAGAGCACGGCACACACTGCTCCACAGGATGCAGCACACAGTGCACCACAGGATGCAGCACACAGTGCACTACAGGATGCAGCACACAGTGCACCACAGGGTGCAGCACACAAGCACACAGTGCACCACAGGATGTAGCACACAGTGCACTACACGGCGCAGCGCACAGTGCACCACAGGATGCAGCACGCAGTGCACCACAAGGTGCAGCACGCACCGCACCGACAGCAGCGCACAGTGCGCGGCAGAGCACCACACGCAGTGCACAGCACCAACAAGCATAGAGCACAGCACACAGTGCACTACCGCCAACAACGCATAGTGCACAGCACGCGGCGCGCAGTGCGCAGGGCCCAGGACGACCGGGGCCCCTGCGCTAGGCCACTCTGCTCTCCATGGGGCTGCCAGTGCGGCAGCCCCCCCCGACAAATTGCCCTCCTGGGGCGCCCGACGCCGTAGCGCTAGCGTCCCCTGGGGGAGTATCCATGCCTAACCTGGCGCACGGGAGGGCGAGCTCGGAAGAGACATAGTCTTGACCGACTCGTCCCTCTATTCCGCTGTGCACCACGGGGGCAATCAGCCCGGGGGGAGGGCGCAGAACTCCAAGATTGGACCTTGCCTCCAGCCCCTAGACCTCTGTACATAGGCTCATGGACAATAAAAGCGCAATACCCTCTTTATGTGTTTTTCACCCTATTTTGGTCCGGGGGGGGCCGGGGGCTCCCAAGGGGTCTAGGGCATAACCGGCAGTTTTACAGCCTCAGTAGCTCAAAAATTGATATTTCCGAAGCTGATTTTTTTGATACTCTGACCATGCAAAACGATGAAATATCCTATGTAAAGCATATTTTACCCCCTCTTTATGTGTTTTTCACCCTATTTGGGTGGCGGGGGGGGGGGGGGGGGGCTCCCAAGGGGGCTGGGGCACAACCTGCTTAATGCAGTTTTACAGCCTCAGCAGCTGAAGAATGGTTGTCCCTCTCCCCTCTTTGAGGTGCCTTGCCGAAGGCAATAGAATTTTCCTGGAAGCAAAGGCTTTCGCTTTCAGGCCAGCCCCAATCCCGTACATTTTTGCTGAGAGTATGCTTTGAGCCTGCTGGGTTCAGAAATATTAGAGTCGTCAAGGCCCTGGGCTGAGTCTTCAGTGCACTGCATTCTCTCTGGGCGCCTACTTGTCCTTGTCAAAAAAAGCGGATCTATCTTTGTTCATTGGTACATTGCATTGCTGCCTATCTGCAGTTAGTCACAGTTGAAGTCAACCATACAAAGGAGGTTCCTGTGGAGAAGATTGTCGAGAAGATTGTTGAGATTCCTGTGGAGGTGATTCGAGAGGTTCCTGTGGAGAAGATCGTGGAGCGCATCAAAGTTGTGGAGTTGGTCAAAGAAGTTGAAAGGGTCATTCCAGTAGAGAAGTTGGTGGAGAAGGAGAAGATCATTAATGTCATTGAGCAGAAACTGGTGGAAGTCCCGGTGGAAAAGATTGTTGAGAAGGTGAGCATGCCTATTGGCCCATGCGCCACAGAGTCAAGGAGCACAACACAGCACAGCACGCAACACCACACCACGAAACAACACAACACAACACAACACAACACAACACAACACAACACAACACAGCACAGCACAGCACACCGCAACAGAACACAACACAACACAGCACAACACATCACAGCACAGCACAGCACAGCACACACCACACAACACAACGACCCAACCTCAGATGAGGAGAGGGCCCTCGACGTCGGGCTTGGTGCAGTTGCATTGATCCTAACAATGTGGCACTCATGATTCAGGGTCCAGGGTAAATCTTAGTTTTCAAAAACTTTCTTTCAAAAAAAATTCTACTAAGTAAGTTTACTTAATAAAAAAGCTTTCAGTTACTAAGGTTTTCCTCTACAGGTGGGTTTTTTACTGAGTAAATTATCTAGTAGAAAATATTCTTTTTCTACTAAGAAATTTTACTTAGTAACCCCTGCTGTCTGGGGGATCCGCAGCACTTCAGAACAGGGGACAAAATCAGAAGTGGCCCACAAGTGGGCGAGTTGCCTACATAACCCCTGCCGTCTTGGGGCATCCTCAACACTGCATAGCGGGGGACAACATCAGCAGTGGCCCACAAGTGGGCGGATTGGCTACATAACCCCCGCCGTCGGGGGGTTGCCTGACTCTTCAAAGCGGGGGACATTACCAGCAGCGGGCCACAAGTGAGCAGATTGGCTACAGAACCCTTGCCGTCTGGGGCGTCCTCAACGCTTCAGAGCGGGTGACCAAATGAGCAGTGGCCCACAAGTGGGCAGATTGGCCACGTAACCCCTGCCAATGGGGGGGGTCCCCGACTCTTTGAAGCGGAGGGCATTATCAGCAGTGGCCCACAAGTGAGCGGATTGGCTACATAACCCTTCCGTCTGGGGTGTCCTCAACGCTTCGGAGCAGGAGACCAAATGAGCAGTGGCCCACAAGTGGGCAGATTGGCTACATAACCCCTGCCGTGGGGGGGGGGTCCCTGGCTCTTCAAAGCAGAGGACATTATCAGCAGTGGCCCACAAGTGAGCGGATTGGCTACATAACCCTTCCGTCGGGGGCGTCGTGAGCGCTTCAAAGCGGGAGACCAAACTGGCATTGACCACAAGTACGTGGATTGGCTACATAACCCCTACCTTTTTGGGCCTCCTCAACACTTAGAGCGGGGTACAAAATCAGGAGTGGCCCACAAGTGGGCGGATGGGCTACAAACCCCCTGCCATCTTGGGGGGTGCCGAGGGTTGCAGAGCGGGGGACAAAATCGGTACTAGCCCACAAGTGGCTGCTTTTTTGCTAACTCCTGTATTTACTGGAAGAAAATTTTTTAGTAATTTGGTTACCTAGTACAACAAAAATTAATTTTTTACTAAATAATGTACTTAGTAAATATTCTTTTACTAAGTAAAATGTTTTAGTGAGTTAGTGGTTTTAGTGGGTTTTTTTTCCTGAAGTCAATCCGCCCACTTGTGGTGCACTGCTAATTTGGTTCCCCAATTTGAAGCATTGAGGAACAAGCCTGGGCTAATTGCCCGTCCAATCCACCCGTCAAATGAGAAAATTAATGCATTTGTGTTTATTTGTTTTGTTTTTTTCCCGTTTTTGCCGGTTTCCGCTATTTTTTTGGTTTTTTTTGTGTTTTTCATGTGATTGGAGCCCATTTGCATTCTTGTCCATCAACACATGTGGCATTTTCCCTCATCTTTGGCAATTTTATCGCACATTTGTTTTGTAGACATCAGCAATCTAGACACCTTCACCAGGTCAGTCCCTAGGTGTGGGGTCGTAATCGTTCAAGTTCACCAAGTGTTTGTGTGGGAAGGGATTGGCAATGGTTGTTGAGCGGTGGGGTTTGAGATATAAGATGGTGGGGTGTTGCATCGATGGGAAGGGTCTGATGGGTTTAGCAAGGGTTACAATGGCAGAAAGTGAAACTACATGCTCAGTAGAGGGTATCAACGGGCTGATTTGATTCAACAGGGCTTTGGGAGGGACATGGAACCATTTCTTTATCTTCGCTCTTTTGTTCACCGGTTTTGGTTTTCCCCCATACCAGGAGTGTGGTTGCGCCCCGAATCCGGAGGCGAATGGCGCTGGTTTCCAACAATAGCGTCGGCCGTCCTCCACTTGAAGGACAAGGGGACGGCTATTTGGCCCACTCAAGTGAGCCGTGGCGTGCATAAGCCATGGACGGCGAACTTGCCACGCAAGCTTGAAGCGGCGCCTGAACTTCTTCTTGCCTGGCGGGACCTTCAGCGGTGTTTTCCGGATGTAGAGCTTACATACCACCTCAATGCGGTATGGCACGGGGACAGCACAACCGGCATAAACCCGATGCTTGCACACCTTGCATGGGCGCACGACATCCCCAAGTTGAGAGTCACAAATGCGGCAAACACATCTCAAACATTTGCCTCGGGGCTGCGGGTTGTTGGCCGAAGGGGGGGGGGGCGGCACCTCATCCTCGGCATCTGCCGTATTGGCGTCGTGGAACGGAAACACCAACCGTTGCTGGTGCTACCCTGCTGGGCGGGTGGTGTGGTACCTTGCATCCAGGGCCTACCCTCAACCGGTTGTGCACAAGGCTTGGCAGACGGGAACCAGTACTTTGCGCTGTACGGCTGCGCTGGAACATGGCAACTGAGGACTCCTTGCGGTGGCTCTTGCCCTTCTTTGGGAAAGCAGTGGCACATCGAGCATCGTCATACGCGGACTACTCGAGCCGGTGCACAACGCCATTTTCGGCTTGTTCATGCTCGTGTACCACATCGTGAAGCGGATGGCGCCATTCTAGACCTGGGACACCAAAGTCGCACCCATGGTGGGCGGTATAGTGGCACCGGCGTATCGAACACGGTGGCAAGCCGTGCCCATCATGCACGCCATCGCTGCACCCACCCGGGCAGCCCAGGGACGCGTCCTCAAGGATGTTAGTTTCTTTGCCCTTGCCTCCGACAGCTCTACGGACCGCGGTGCGCATCAGGCTGAGGTGATCTAAGCAGAAGTTCTGCTCCCCCTCCCTGCTTCCCTGTTCCCCCTCGCCCTATTCTTTTCCTCCGCTGTCCACATTCTTTGTCAAAGTATTAGGCACTTCAGTGCTCTTGCTGACTGCGCAAATCTGCTACAAGGGCGTGGATCATGGTAGGGCTCCGTCACAAAAATGCACGCGTGTCACCATCACGCGTGCGGCAGCAAATGACGATTGCGAAGCCGCCTTGGGGCATCGCGGTACCAAACCACAATGGCGTGCATGGTGTCGGCCACATGGTCCTAGAACTCATGGTTGCTGTCCATCGCGTCGCAGAGTGCCAAGTCTGCACGATGGCTGTTCCCATGGACTGGCACAAGCAGCGAGTAGCCGAGGACCTCTCTATGCATATTCATCAAGAGACCGGCCACACCATTCCCATCGGAATGCATGACATTTGCACCATCGGCACCATACCAAAACAGACGGCCGACCCATTGCTCCACTGACAGGCTGGCCCGTAGGATGACCTCCTTGTATGCCCCAAGGATAGTGACCGTGGTGCCGCCTTGCAACTCCTTGAGGCCCAATATTGCGGTTCGGCTTTGCCTGCCCATCGCGCATCCCACAAGTGTAGGGGGCAGGAGCACGACACTCCGGAGATGCGCGAGCGAGAGGGGAGTGGGTTTTCCAGATTTCTAAGCCTAATGACAGTACGAAGCCTTACTTGAGACCGCAATCATCGCCTTCATGTGTTGGTGTTGTGCCATGTGCAGGGCAGGAATTGGGACATTGGGACGAATGACAAGCATGAGACTAAAAATTTAAAATTGATGGTACACCAGTAGAGGCCAGCCGCGGCACGTTTTGGTACATTGGGATGTATGGCAAGCATCAGGGTAAAAATTTGAAATTCTTGGTACACCAACAGAGGCTAGCAGCGGCAGGAATTGGGACATTGGGACGTGTGGCAAGAGTCAAACTAAAAATTTCAAATTCGTGGTACACCGGCACATGCAACGAGGGCATAAATTGGATTACGGGGGCATATGGCAAGCATCAAGGTAAAAATTTGAAAATCTTGGTACCCTTGCAGAGGCTAGCAGCAACAGAACATGGGACACTGGGACATATGGCAAACATCAAGCGAAACATTTAAAATTCTTGGTACACCAACATAAGCAACCGGGGGCGTAAATGAAATCATTTGGACGTATGGCAAGCATGGGTTTAAGAATTTAGATTTCTTGTTGCACCAGCAGCAACATTTGGGACCCTGGGGCCCATGGTAAGCATCGGACTACAAAGAAAAACTCCCAGTACCGCAAAAATAAACGAAATTTCTTTGTTGCAAAGAAAAACCAAGTCAAGCAAACAACAACAACAAACGGCGACCCATCGCAACCACTGACCCAAGCTCCCCCGCCCCACCCCCCACCCCCGCCACCCTCCTTCCCAAACCCCCAAAATTGGCTTTTGGCACCCCTTTGGGCCCCAAAAAAAAAACCAAAAAAACACCAAAAACCCGGGAAAAAGGTTTTCTTGGACTTAGGAGGCCTTAATTGCCCGCCCCGGTGACCCTCAAGAAGTCGAATTTGTTACCCGGAACTGGGGTGTTTCTTTAGGGTATGAAATGCAGGGGAGGGGGGCGAGTCATTGTTTCAGTTTTTGTTTTAAAAGCCATTTTTTGAACCAAACCAATGTTCCAATTCCGAATAGTCAATTTCAACCCCGAAATCAGCCAAATTCCAAAAATGAAGCGAAATTCCGCCACTCCTTTGAAATTGGTCGATATCATACCCTTTTTTCATGCATTTTTTCTCCAATGAGACGCGAAATTTCGCCACTCTTTTGAAATTGGCCGATATCATACCCCTTTTTCATGCATTTTTTTCTCCAATGAGACGGGAAATTTCGTCACTCCTTCATTATTTGATGAATTAATGCCCTTATTATGTATTTGCGTTCATGTATGCTGATTTGATTTGATTTGTACCGAAATTTGCGCCTTTGATGAATTTTATGAACATTTTGACGGGCTTATTATGCAGTCTTTTCACTGTTATATGATTATATGTTATATGATTCTTTGTTGTGAGGTGACCACAGGGAATGGATCCGGCACTGCTAAGGGTGGTTGTGGCAAGTTGTGAGTTTCAGAATGTTGATGACCTCATGACGGATGTTGCCGACGGGGGCTCTACAAGGTTTTTGGCTGTCTGGGCCCTAGCAATGCGAACAAATTGATGTTCACGGAAGGATCTTACATGGTTGCTGTTTGCCTATGGATTACGGAAGAAGCCCATTGGTACACTGTTTTCTCAAATCAATTGATATGCTTGTGGCGACTTTTGAGAAAGATGGCAGCCCCTCATGCACAATCCTAGGATGTACCAATGCTTATTTCAATTACGGGATGGACCCACTGCATCCTGACCACTCCATAAATTGCACAGCTATGGGCATCTTGCATCTTCCAGCGCTACCGCCATTTTCGGGTCACGTCTCACTAATTCATGCCGTCCAGACAATTAGGGCACGTGTTGATGCTTTCCAACTACGTAATGCGGACCTGTTTCGGCGGGTTTATGCTCTTCTTGACACAATTCAGTGTACCAACAGCCAGGTGCGGATAATGCCAACAATGACGAGGACGATGGCCCTGAGGTGGCCTTGTTTGCAGTCCACAACGACAGTGATACTAGTAGTATGTCCGATGATGACGATATAGTAGCAATTCTGGATGAAGAGGAGGTTTTTGGACGGGCTACTTCAACATGGGACTGACATACCTGTTGTCCTTACAATGTACCAAATCCTGTCCTTTGATTGTGCTGTTTTTGCATTGGATGGAGAAATTTCGCCACATCTGGCACAATTGGTGTTTTCAGTGTTGGATTTCCCATTTTTGCATTGAGACGCGGAATTTCGCATGGTTTTGCTGTTTTGTATGTTTCAAGCCTGCCCGGTAAACGGTATTGTTACGCTGTAGCCAGTCCTACCAACAATTTGCTACCGTTTTTTGTATGTGATCCCGACTTTGCTAATGTGATGTACTATCTTTTGCTGACAATATCATGATCTGTGATTCAGGGTACAATATGCAATTTTCCTGGATTCCCCTTTGCACATGCTATAAATTAGGGATGGTGGGTACCGAAAACAACAAATTACCGCCGTCTGTCACTGAGATCCATGACTAGAGCACCCTCATTTCCTCAAGGCCCCCGTTGTCATGTCATCTGCACTCCCAAAATCAAATAACAATGTGCATGTGGCTTGTCACAACCATCGCAGGGGTCCTCCGAGGGCCCCAATCAACGGACGCCGCACACCCGTGCAAACAAGAAGGGACCTTCGAAAACAGTCACTCTAGCATATGCGGTCCAGAAGACAGCGGTCTTATCCTACAAGGTCTTGCGGGTGGATGTGAACCGGGAGCATGGGCAAATCAGGAAGGTCCGGTAAGCTGTGGCTAGAGGATTTGGCAAGGGTACCTCCCGTGGGGAATCACCAAACTTAGGAGGCCTTAATTACCAGCCCTGGTGACCCTCAAGAGGTCGAATTTGTTACCCCGAACCCGGGTGTTTTTTTAGGGTATGAAATGCGGGGGGGGGGGCGAGTCACTGTTTCAGTTTGTGTTTTAAAAGCCATTTTTTGAACCATACCAATGTTCCAATACCAAATAGTCAATTGCAACCCCCAAATCAGCGAAATTCAAAATATGAAGCGAAATTGGGCCACTCCTTTGAAATTGGCCGACATCATACCCCTTTTTCATGCATTTTTTTCTCCAATGAGACGCGAAATTTCGTCACTCCTTCATTAATTGATGAATTAAGGCCCTTATTGTGTATTTGCATTTGTGTATGTTAATTTGATTTGTTTTTTACCGAAATATGCGCCTTTGATGAATTTTATGAACATTTTGACCATCTGGTTATGCGGTATGTTCCCTCTTCTGAGGCAATTGTGTGAGTATTTGCTCTGAGGTGACCACAGGACATGGGTTCGGCACTGCTAAGGGTGGTTGTGGCAAGTCGCGGTACCCAACCCCAAGCAAAGCCTACAAAGGGCTCGATCACCCTGTGTTGAAGCTCTAGCGCAAGTCGGCCGATTGGTGACATAACTCCTACTGTTTGCTACAAACTCTATAATTCCGTGCAGAGGACAAAATCAAAAGTGGCCCACAAGAGAGCACATTGGCTACATGACCCCTGCCATCTGGGGCTTCCTCAATGCTGCAAAGCTGGTGATAAAATCAGCAGTGGGCCACAAGGGTGCGGATTGGCTACATACCCCTTGCCGTGTGGAGCATCCTCAATGTGGCGGAGTGGGAGACAAAACTAGTTCACCATAGTAGGGCAGATTGGCTACATAACCCCTTCTATTTGGGGGGCCGCCAACGCTTCAGCGCGGGGGACAACATCAGTACTGGATCACAGGTGATGGGATTGGCGACAACACTCCCGCCATTTGGGGCAACCTCAACGCTTCAGAGCCAAGGAAAAAAAGATTATTGGCCAAAATTCGGCAGATTGCCTACATAACCCCTACCATTTGTGGCGTCCTCTACTTAGGCCACACTATCTGCCCCCCTCCCTACCCACAGGTTGGGCTCCACGGGGCCATGTTGTACCCCCCCCCAAAAAAAAACCAGGGTATGAATTCTGCACCTAGGGGACCCCTTGCACCGGGTAGGAAAAAATGAGTATCTCTATTTACCTAAAATGCCATTCTCATGTAACCACACCCCAGTTGTCAAAACACAATGAGCATGCACGCATACTGGAAAATTAGAGGAAGAAAGATAGTTTCAGGAATACAACAAAACTTTCCAGTGTTACACACAAATGTATCAACCTGCGAGGCGATGCAGGGCACGAAGTAGGGTAGCACACACTTGGCAAGGGTTGCTGCACCCTGTGTGTGCCCAAAAATTGTCAATTGACAGTCACTCGGATTAATACATCATAATCAAGGTCTCTATTTGCCATTAATGAGACCCGTGGGCGAAATTTCTTCCAACTTTACAAAAATGTAAAAACGCACCGTGTATTCCAAGAAATACGTGAACCTCGGCGAAATTTCTTCCAGCTTTAGTAAAACACAAAAAAACAGTGCGCAAAACGTCAATGGTATCTGCAGAGACATCGCACAACGGCATTGTGACGTGTAACAGGGAAAACATACGACACAGCAGGCAGAGCACACACCACTGTCACTCTATCGCCGCTTCCTCAGGCCAGGTGCCTTTGGTTTGGCACCCTTACCAGTAAACTACCCATCGTTTGCTTGTGGTGCCTGGTCACCAGGCATCTCACTGTTAACACTACAAGTGGCACCACGTCCATTATGTGTTTGCTGAGACGGTGTGAAGTGGGCTGCAAACGTGCCCAGCGCCTTGTTGGGTGGAGGCTTTCATCCAGGCTTGGGGCTCTGCTGTGAGGGGCTTGCTCCGGCCTTTAATTTTTTAGCCTTGGCGGGGGTGCCGTCCCCCGGCTTGCCGGTTGACCCTGGGGTGGGGGGGGCTTTCGTGGGATTCACCGTCCTCTTCCTCTTGCTGGGTGGCCTCCTTTTCTTCCTCTACATACCTCCTTCCCGTACAATCTACTGGAAAACCATCTGCAAGGTCTTCACACACTCAGTCCCACTGGATTGGTGCCACGGTGTCGCAGTTGAACAGAGCAGCCCTCAAATCAGTAACAAATGACTCAGGAATAGACTTCTCCTCAGACAAGTATGCAAGTGCAATGTTCACACGGAACATGCTTTGAATGGACAAGGCTGCAGAAAAATCTGGCTGCTGTGTGCAGACCATTATCCATGTACTATTCTGCTAAATCAAATCCAAGGGATCCAGCAAATAACACAACACTTCGACAAGAATGGCAGTCGTCAGGGGGCCCTGAATATAAGACAGATATCGGGGTAGGCGTGCAGAAAACTAGTGCAGACTACACAATGCAAGAGCAGTCTGTCCCATGCTTTAGAGTGTTGATGGCTTGGACAAGTTGTACACACATTCATTGGCATGGGAAAATTCCTCAGCACAGGCAGCTTTCAGGTTGCTAACACAGGCCCGAACATCAGCAGTCTCACCGGTCGCTGCCACCAAAATACCATTCAATACAAATTGTGCCACAATATTGTGCAGGGCCAACGTCCACATACGTGGGACCTCAATATGGATGAAGACAAATGGCAGTGCACTAATAAAGCTGGGAACAGGGCAGCCTCCCCAGAAAGGGAGTAGCTCAACTCTACCCGCCTCCTTCAGTACTTTCCCTGTGTCTGTCTCAATAATGGTATCACCCAACTGAAGACTCAGATGCTGCCCGTCAGCTTTTTCAATACTTGGTGTCACACCCGGCTCGCGAAGCTTGTCACGTAACCCTTGGTAAAGGTTGGAAGTCCAAAAGAATCATTGACAACAGAAGCCCACGGTGGCCAAGGTGACTCGGGACTCCACACCCAGCTGCCATACAGGACCCGGATATGGGCCATAATACGACATTGTTCTTTGCACATGGTCACAATACCCAGATTTGCTGCAGAGGGTATACACAGGCCACAAACGAGGCAGTTGAAAAATGGTATGCTTATGAACGAAAATCGAGGGACCTGGGCGAAATTTCGCCCCGCTCATCGTCAGCAACGAAATAAAGACCACGAAATCCCTACCACTCAGAGTGCGGAATAAGTCAGCATACCCTTGGACTCGTGCACAAACCCCTAAGTGGCTGCATATGGATGGAGCACATGCCAACCCCACAACTGCTCAACTGTGGCCAACTTTATTTCATGTTTGATTCCCGTACTGTGCTTTTAGTACCCGACATGTAGAGGACAATGCCCGACAATCTGCTTGACAGTCTATCTGGCATCAATCCTTCGCACTCTTTGAAAACCCCAAGCGCCGGTTCAACATCTCGCTCCTCCATCCCATAGACTGCGTCAACAGCTGGCTGCCCAAGGAATTTGACAAGCTTGCCCAACCGTGCCCAACGCTTGGCTACAGTGACCTTAAGATAGCAAGAGACAGGTAAAAATATAGGCTTGCAGTAACGTGTAACGGATACAGTCGAAACATTGAACACACCACATTGCCTTCATCAGCTGTAATACCAATTTCAGCCAACATGTTCTGAGTATGGGTGAGCAGGGGGGCATCTGGATCCTCCGCAATATGCTCTAGTAGGAGTGCCATCCGTTCACTGGTTGTTGACACACTACTGCTTGTGGTCTGCACTTGATGAAGCCCTGCTAGCTTTCTTTGTATGGGCAAAGGAGTGTGTCTTCTAACAACAAAGCCTTCAAACTCTCTGCTCCATGTAGGCAGGGGGTGATTTTTGAATTCCTTGTCCTTGCGATGTTGCATAGCAGGCGTGTAGATGTGTTGAGCCCCAATGGTATACCAAAACCCATGAGGTAATAGGGAGTACAGAGGAAAATCAAATGGCACTAAAGATCGAGTACAATCGAAACAGGACAGGGCAGAACATATGCACGCCAGGTACCAGCAGCAAATGGTCAATACAATCAGGTGGCGATGCCCTGAATAATTTATCATGGCGGGCTTGGACTCGGTCGGGGTTCAGAGCGGTCTCTATCAATCCGGATCTGATCCCATCGCACACGAATGCGTTTTGTGGAAGTGAGGTAATGTGCCAGATTGATTTCTGCTTTTCCTTTGGGTTTTGGCTTTGGCTTCAGTTTGGCGGCTGGTTTGGGCTGCGTTTCTGGTGCGGGGGCTTTAGCAGCAGCAGTTCCCTCACTTTCACTAAGATAATTTTCATCATTGGCCACTTTTTCGGGCGGTGTACCAACATTTTGAGATATTTCCATAGAAGACATTGCTTGGAAGGTAACAAAACAGTAGGTGCAGAGTGCAGACATGGTGATATCCAGGTGCTGAAACACAGATATTAGGCAAATTACATCAAATTGGGAGAACCCAGGTTCAAAAACACGAACCGCTGTTCAACAAGGATGACACAGTGCTTAAGGATGGCAAATTCACACTGATTGGAAAGCTGGGCGAAATTTCGCCCAGCTTTGGCAGTTTCAAATAATAGCAGGCTCAAAATTATGAAAGTCGGCCGCCTGGGCGAAATTTCGCCCAGCTGGAAGCACAATAGCGTATAACACAGTCAAACCAGTCCCAACCCTGTGTACTCCGTCCCAACTCCTCTTCCTCATCAAGCATTTCTAGGGAGGAGTCACTACGCACCTCTTCTGGGCCCTCGCTGGCACTGTCAACATAATTGAATTCATCTACCAGCGCTACAGCAGCAGGAATGGGGTGTAGGGCGGGGGGTTTTGGGGGGGCGGGTCTCGGGGGAGGGGGGCGGGGGGGGGCTGGGGGGACGACCACCGGCACACACGGCGCACTGGGGGTTTGGCGGCTGGTTTTGGAGCGTTACCACCGGCTGTGTTGATACCTTGGTAGTGTGCACTTCGCTGCCTCTGATCAACATGGGAGCGTTTCTCACTATATGCATACAGAAAATCCTCCACACCTTTGGGTATTTTAGTCTTGTCAATCAAACACAGTAGGCTATTCCGAACAAGGCTCAAAAATTGTTGCTTTGTAACCCTTGTACGCGACGACACTCCCGGAAATTGCATGCGGGGGGCTTCATCAAGACGTTTGACCACACACTTATCCTCTTCCACAACAGCAATGGGGAACCAGGCATGTCATATGTTGTGAATGAACACACGCACGTGCTTTGTGTACTTTTCCTCACCACGGCAGGACACCCTCGCATTTTTTCTCTCCTGGAATTGTGGGGGGGGGGTTAAAAAACTATTGGTTGTCTGCTGCACTGACTGGGCATTACCAACCTCCTTTGACACTCATGAGTAGGCGACTAAGCATTGCTTCCCCGTACTCCTCAGAAAATAGGCAACCAAGTGCCCGGGTGTGCCAGTCGGACCAGAAAAGCAGTGCAACAGTATTGGTACGCACGTATTCCATGCTCAGCCACTTTTGAAAAGGTATGATATTCATCATCAAGACAATACTCATTCAATGCATTCTTTTGCAGGTGCAGTGGAATGCAGAGAGGGACCGTTCCAGTTACATTCACGCACAAGAACCCCTAGTGACACAAGTGCTGGACAGTACCAGTATAACAGGGCCTTCAGGGCTAACAGACATTTGAAACCAAATCTTTGAGCATCACACAACTCAGCAAGATTACTCATAAGGACCTGGGTGGTACTATCAAGCCGTGCTTTGTTAGAGGCTGCAGCCAGGAACAAACCAACAATGGTTTCTTCCATGTGACACTATTTGACTTTCATGGGCACCACAGCTCCCGCCTTCAGGTCCCAACCCTACTCAAGAAATTTAATAATAGAGGCAAATGCCTTATAGGTTATTTCGAAGGAATACTTATATGGGTGCCAGACACCGTAAAGCAACGGGTGTCCCAACACGAACTGGTCTACGTGCCAGGGGGGAATAGCTTGCTCCGAACGACATTTTTAGGAGTGCGTAAAAGATGTGCATGTCAATCACAAATGGCACAGTCTGTCTCGTCTTCACCTGCAAGCATTCTAGCCCCCTGACAAACTCCAATAACTCAACATGACTTCCACATCCAGGTGTGATAACAGACACGGCCTCCAATTGAGGGACACCACAGCATTGCGAGCATATTCCAGAGGTGCACGAACCTAGGTCCGCAAAATAGGCCGATGTGGGACTTAACCTCTTTGCAACAACAACGCAACACAGCGAACAAGGTAGTCAACAACCCCGGGTATACGTTGTGCAACAGCATCCAGACCGCGCAGACCGTGGTAAAGGGGCAGCTTAGTAGTGTGCAGCACACCGACAACAGTCACATTCAAAGTCTTATCAGGGCTATGGGGGTCCACCCCATTAATGTAGCGACGGTAATGGTCCAACCACAGTGTAATTTGCTGTCTCTCAAATGAATCCCATAGGCAGGAAGCTTGAACAAAGGCCTGGGCCGAGATAGTAGGAGCATTGATAGTGCATTCCCCTGCCATTGCCAGCTTACGGCGGATGGACTTGGTCATTGTACCGCGATATGAGGCTCCAGTGGCTCTCTTGGCACGGGGATACGTCAGTACTCGCACAATGTTGTACACCGAGAAAACTTGCTTTTGCAGGACCAACAACCATCTTGGTGGACGACTAGAACCCCAGGCAGCCCGCACATGCCCAACATCACGTCTAGTCTTTCTATTGTGACGCAAATCTAGTGCTAGCTGCAGCAGCGGGAGTGTCCTCCCTTTGTTCGATGCCACTCGAATGATAGCCCTCGGTGTACCAACGCGAGTACCCCCCACAGCTGTTTGAAAAAAGCGCACATCAATCATGTCTCATAGCCACATTGGCAGAAGCACCCCCAAGAGTCAGTGAACAGAACCCAACAGTGGTACCACCCTGTAGGTAAAGGGTGTCAAGGCAAGCTGCAAGAAATTTCGCCCAGGTTCAACTTCATCGAGTGCCCGGCCTAAGTGACAGTGACGGAAAGGGCAACATATCAGGCAGAGGAGAAGCAAAGAAACAACAGGATCACTAATTGGTGTTTTTGACCTATACATTTTGCATAAGAGGCAGAGCTGGGGGAAATTTTGCCCAGGGTCATCAAGACATACAAATATGTATACCTTTTTTGCTATCCGGGGGGGCTGGGGGAAATTTCCCCCAGGTCTTGGCAAATCGGCAAATAGAGATAGTGAATTTGAGTTGCAAAGTGTGTATGCATAGTACACGCAATAAATGTACAATTATTCTTCACCACCCATTACAGTATAGGGGACACCTGGAAAACATAGGCACAAAAACAAGACACAGAAAAGGCGACAAGTTGCACATGTTTGTGTTGTAAGGGGCGGGTAGTTAGCGTGCCCTAAGCTCTATGCTTCAAAGCGGAGAATCAAATGTCCAATGGCCCACACGGGGGCACATTGGCCACATAACCGCTTCTGTTTGAGGGGTCGCCAACGCTTTGGTGCGGGGGGGAAATCAGCATTGGACCACAAGTGGGTGCCTTGGCTACATAACCCCTGCCATCCGAGCTTCCTCAATGCCATAGAGCGGGGTACAAAATGAGCAAGGGCTCACAAGTCTGTGGATTGGCTACAAAACCCCTTGTGCTTGGGGGGTCGCCAAAGCCGCACAGAAGGAGACAAAATCACCACTGGAGCACAAGTGAGCGGATTCGCGACATAACTCCTGCTCTTTGCGGTGGACTCTACGGTTGACCGCGGAGGACACAATCGGAATTGGACCACGAGAGAGCGCATTCGCTACAGAACCCCTTTGACTGAGGGCCCCTCAACGCTGCAAAACGGGGGACAAAAATCAGCACTAAACCACAAGGCTGCAGATCCACTACATAACCCGGGCTGTGTGGAGCATAGTCAATGCGGCACAGTGGGAGACGAAATTAGTGCGCAACAAGTGGGCGGATTGGCTGCATAACCCCTTCTATTGGGGGGGTCGCCAATGCTTTAGCGCGGGGGATAAAATCAGTAGTGGAACACAAGTGATGGGATTGGCGACATCACTCCCGCCACTTAGGGCGGCCTCAATGCTTCGGAGCCAAGGAAAAAAACCAACATTGGCCCAAAATTGGGCGGATTGCCTGCATAACGCCTACCATTTGTGGCGTCCCCCACGCTTCAAAGTGGAGAACCAAATGTCCAGTGCCCCTCAAGGGGGCGGATTGGATATATAACCCTTTCTATTTGGGGGCTCCCCAACGCTTAGGTGCGGGGGACAAAATCAGCATAGGACCACAAGTGGGTGCATTGGCTGTATAACCCCTACCGTTTGGGGCTTCCTCAATGCTGTAGAGTGGGGTACAAAATCAAGAGTGGCTCACAAGTCGGCGGATTGGCTACATATCCCCTTTTGTTTGGGGGGTCTCCAAAAACTTAGACAAGGAGACAAAATGAGCCGTGCACCAGAAGTGAGCGGCTTGGCGACATACCTCCTACTCTTTGCGGAAGACTCTACGCTTCACCGCGGATGACACAGTCAGAAGTGGACCACTTGAGAGCGCATTGGCCACGCAACCCCTTCTATTGAGGGCTTCCTCAACGCTGCAAAACGGGGGACAAAATCAGCAGTGAGCCACAAGGTTGCGCATCCGCTACATAACCCCCCCGTGTGGGGCATCCTCAATGCGTCGCAGCGGGAGACGAAATTAGTGCGCAACAACTGGGAGGATTGGCTGCATAACCTCTTCTATGTGGGGGGTCATCAATGTTTCAGAGCGGGGACAAAATTAGAAGTGGCCCACAACAGGGCGGATTGGCTACATAAACCTTTCCGTGTGGTGGGCTCTCAGCGCTTTACAGCGAAGGACGAAATCAGCTTTGGCCCACAAATGGGTTGCTGGGGTTGATGACTCTTGCCGTTTGGGGGTCCCAATGCTTGAGAGGGTCCCAATGCTTGAGAGCGGGGCACAAAGACAATAGTGGCCCACAAACGGGCCGGTTGGCTCCACAACCATGAATGTCAAGGGGGGTTCCGAGCACTGCACAGCGGAGGACCAAATCACAAGTGGCCCACAAGTGGGCTGATTGGCGACATAACCCCTATCATGTAGGGTGTTGTCAACACTTCCGAGAGAGGGACAAAATAAGAAGTGGAGCACAAGTGGGCACATTGGCTACATAGCCCCTGCGGTCTAGGGCTTCCTCAATGTTGTAGATCGGGGGTCAAAATTAGCATTGGCTCAATAAATGGCGGATTGGCTACATAACCCCTTGTGTTTGCGCGGTCGCCATGGCCTCCGAGCGGGGCACCAAATCAACAGTGGACAACAAGTGAGCGAGTTGGTGACATAATCCTTGGCGTGTGGCGCAACCTCAATGCAGCACATTGGGAGACAAAACTAGTTCATCGCCAGAGGGCAGATTGGCTACATAACCCCTTCTATTGGGTGGGTGATCAACGCTTCAGCGCGGGGGACGAAACCAGTAGTGGACCACAAGTGGGCGCATTGGCTACATAAACCCCGCCGTCTGGGGCTTCCTCAATGTTGTAGAGCGGAAGACAACATCAGGAGTGGTTCACAAGTTGGCGGATGGGCTCCGTAACCCCTTGTGTTTGGGGGGTTGCCAAAACCTCAGAGAAGGAGACAAAATCAGCAGCGCCACTAGTGAGCGCATTGGCGACATAAGTCCTGCTTTTTGCGGCGGACTCTACGCTTCAGCGCGGAGGACACAATCACAAGTGCACCACCAGAGAGCGCATCGGCTACACAACTCCTTCTATTTAGGGCTTCCTCAATGCTGCGAAACGAGGGACGAAATCAGCAGTGTACCAAAAGGGTGCAGATTGGCTACACAACACCTGCCGTGTGGAGCATCCTCAATGCGGCACAATGGGGGACTAAATTAGTGCCCCACAAGTGGGCGGATTGGCTGCGTGACCCCCTCGAATCGGGGGGTCATCAACGCTTCAGGGCGGGGACAAAATCAAAAGTGCACCACAAGGAGGCGGATTGGCTACCTAACGCCTTCCGTGTGGGAGGATCTCAACACATTAGAACGCAGGGAAAACATCAGTTGTGGCCCACAAATGGGTTGATGGGGCATAAAACTCTTGCCCTTTGGGGGTCCCAATGCTTTAGAGCGGGGCACAAAGACAATAGTGGCCCACCAATGGGTCGGTTCGCTACACAACCCGGACTGTCGAGGGGGGTTCCGAGCAGTGCAAAGCGGAGGACGAAATCAGCAGTGGCGCACAAGTGGGCGGATTGGAGACATAACCCCTATCGTCCGAGGTGTTTTCAAGACTTCGGAGAGAGGGATAAACTAAGAAGTGGACCACAAGGGGGTGCATTGGCTACGTAACCCCTGCCGTCTGGGGCTTCCTCTTCCTCTTCCTTGCACAGCGGGGGACGAAATTAGCAGTGGCTCACAAATGGTGGATTGGCTACATAACCGCTTCTGTTTTGGTGGGTCACGAATGCCTCACAGCGCGGGACGAAATCAGCAACGGACAACAAGTGAGCGGCTTGGCGACATAACACTTGCTCTTTGCGGCGGACTCTACGCTTTAGCGTGGAGGGCAGAATCAGCAGTGGCCCACAAGAGAGCACATTGGCTACATAACCCCTTCGAGTCAGGGCTTCCTCAATGTTGCAAAGCGGGTGACAAAATCAGCAGTGGACCACAAAGGTGCGAACTGGCTACATAACCCTTGCCATGTGGGGCATCCTCAATACGGCACAATGGGAGACAACATTTGTTCACCACAAGTAGGCGGATTGGCTACATAACCCTTGCCGTGTGCGGCATCCTCGATGCGGCACATTGGGAAACAAAACTAGTTCACCCGAAGAGGGCGGATTGGCTACATAACCCCTTCTATTTGGGGGGTCGTCAACGGTTTAGCGTGGGGGACAAAATCAGTAGTGGAGCACAAGTGATGGGATGGGCGGCATCACTCCCGCCATTTGGGGCGGCCTCAACGCTTTGGAGCCAAGAAAAAAAATCATCACCAGCCCAAAATGGGCGGCTTGCGTACAAAACCGGTGCAATTTGTGGTGTCCTCTACGCTCAAACGCAAGAACCAAATGATGAGTGGCCCACAAGTGGGTAGACTACATGACCCCTTCCATTTGGGGGATCGCCAACGCTTTGGAGCGGGGGACAAAATCAGCATTGGACCACAAGTGGGCGTATTGGGTACATAATCCCCGCCGTTTGAGGCTTCATGAATGTTGTAGAGCGCGCGAAAAACGGCAGTGGGTCACAATTTGGCGGTTTGGATACATAAACCCTGTGTTTGGGGGGTTGCCAACGCCTCATAGCACGAGACAACATCAGCAGTGGACCCCAAGTGAGCGGATTGGTGACCAAACTCCTCTGCCTACGGCAGACTCTACGCTTCATCGCGCAGGACACAAGCAGAAGCAGACCATCAGAGAGCGCATTGGCTACACAACCCCTTCTATTTAGCGCTTCCTCAATAATGCAAAACGGGGGACAAAATTAGCAGTGGACCACAACGGTGCGGATGAGCTACACAACCCCTGCTATGTGGGGCATCCTCGATGCACAGTGGGGGACAGAATTAGTGCCCCAAAAGGTGGCAGATTGGTTGCATAACCTCTTTCTTGAGGGTCATGACTGTTTCACAAATGGGTTCATGGGATAAAAAACTCTTGCCGCTTGGGAGGTCCCAATGCTTTATAGCGGGGCACAAAAACAACGCCGGCCCACAAATGGGCCGATAGGCTACATAACCCCGACTGCTGAGGGGGGTTCCGAGCGTTGCAAAGCGGAGGACAGAATCCGAAGCCGCCCACAAGTGGGCGGAATGGCTGTGTAACCCCTTCTAATCAAGTTGTCATTGACGCTTCAAAGCGGTGGCAAAATCACAAGTGGCCCCTTTGGCTACCCACACCCTTCCTCGTGGGGGGTTCTCGGTGCTTTACAGCGAAGGACAAAATCAGCTGTGGCCCACAAATGGGATGATAGGGTATATAACTCTTGCCGTTTGCGGGGTCCCAATGGTTGAGAGCGGGGCACCAAGACAACAGTGGCTCACAAATGAACCGATTGGATACAACCCAGACTGTGGAGCGGAGTTCCGAGCGCTGCAAAGCGGAGGACAAAATCAGGAGTGGCCCACAAGTGGGCGGATTGGCTGCACAACCCGTTCTAATCGGGGGGTCATCAACGCTTCAGGGCGGGGACAAAATTAGAAGTGGCCCACAAAGGGGGCGGATTGTCTACATAACCCCTTCCGTGTGGGGGGTTCTCAACGCTTTAGAGCAACGGACAAATCAGCTGTGGCCCATGAATGGCTTGATGCGGTATATAACTCTTGCCATTTGGGGGGTCCCAATGCTTTGCAGTGGGGCATAAAGACAAAAGTGGCCCACAAATGCGCCGCTTGGCTATACAACCGCGACTGTCGAGGGGGGTTCCCAGTGCTGCAAAGCGGTGGACAAAATCAGAGGTGGCCCATTAGTCGGTGGATTAGCGACATAACCCCTATTGTCTAGGGTGTTGTCTAGACTTCGGAGAGAGGGACAAAATAAGAAGTGGACCACAAAAGGGCGGATTGTCTGCATAACCCCCAGTGTCTGGGGTGAGGTGCAGCTAGACAGGATGAGGCCGACAACCCGCCCCCCCCCCCCCCCCCCAAAGTGGTGTATTCCTCCACCATACCCCCTCACATCCTACGACTTTTAGGTACTACAACATGTTTCCTATGCCAATGGGACCCCCTGGACATCGGTGCCCTCATGTGGGCACGCACCGTGCGCAATTTGTAAAATCCCCCAACAGCCCCAAGACAGCCCTTGTCTTCACGACAAGCTCCTTGTCTTGGTCGAGCTGTCTTACGACACCCCCTTGCCTTGACACCTGTTGCGACCCCGTATCCTAAGATAGCCCCCTGTCCCGGCACCTGTGCCACAACCGTGTCGGAAAGCCGCATTTTGGATTTTATTTGTCTCCTTGAGCCTTTGTTTGTCGGATGTGTCGCTTCTTGTCCTTCGTGTCATGCAACCGAACATGAGACCGAACAACAAAGCCCCCAAACTGTATGTTGCGAAGACTGATACCCACACCGGGTGGGATGTGAACGGTGGCGAGGACCGTGTGGGAAACGGTGGAAACCATGGAGTTGCAATGGCAAAAGTGACACAACGGGCAATGCTCAGGGCTGGGTGCAGCGTCCCCCATGCTCCGCACTTCCGTGTGCGTCTGAAAAATGTCGACCACCGTGAGGCACAAGTGGATATTCTGGTCGCACAACATGAAGAAGCTTGCTGTGCCCGATAACCTAGGGATGTCGGTGACCGTCTTCGCCTTGAATTCCAAGTGCCAACCTGGGTTGCTGCGACACGCCCCATAGCATGTTCCGGCCTGGGAGCAGCTCCGGCACACCAGCTCTTCTTGACATAGCGTGCAAGGGGACCTTTTGCTGGCGCTTTGCCTCCTGTGGCAACCTGTGCATGGGCCGACTTGACCAAGATTGTCAGGCGGAGGCCATGGTGCAATCAAGGGGCGGCAAAACGGGATACCCAGCACGCTGGGTCACACGATGTGTGCCAAAGCCCATAACAATGAGGACCAACAGCTCATACATACCGCTGCGCTTCCGAACAAGGCGAACAATTCATGCGGATTGGCAAACGAACGAATGCCTGGGCACTGTGGGGAATGGCAAGGTGTTCCACAGCTGCGGCAAACCTCCACAACTGAATCGGACGAAGTACCCGTTCGTTGTACTATCCGCCGTATGTGACCCAACAACCAGAGTGAAAGAAGTCAGGATGACCCCATCGTGAGGAACAAGGCATCTTTGAACTGCACGGTCAACCGGCCCCGGTGATTCATTGGGAAGCCACACCAACTTAACGAACCACAAGTGGAGCTGCTTTTGGTCAAGCGCAAGGGACGTTCGCACCCTCTGAAGTTGCTTCATGGCAAACCAGCGATGTTGTGGTAAAGGCGCCGTGCAACCATGCGAACGTGTTGTTACTTCCTCCGCCGAAAGACCAGCCACGCCCTCAAGGTACAAATCTTGATGAGGGGGCTTCCCCGCGACTGCCTCCCAGTGAAACTTGCTGTTGGCCACCCTGACCTCTTGTTGTAGATCATCGATGATATGGAACAATTCTTGTGCGAGAACGTAAACCTAGTGTTGATTTGAGTCGTCCCCACGTGCCTCCAGTGGTGCGGTGCCGTGTGCCCCATTGACACGGTCCTCAGACACCCCAATAAGTGGTGGTGGTGGTAGAGAGGGGATGGTAATGGGGTCGTTGTAGTGCGCCACCCATAGCCTAGCCGATGTTGTTCATGGCCCATGTTAACTCCATTGGTGAGGGGAGTCACTTCAAAGGGAGTACACGGGACTTGAGAAACCTGGATCCTTTTCCATGCCCTTGGTACACGCTAGAAGACCCAATCTAGTTCTAGCCTCGACGCCACTAGAGTGGCTAGAACAAAAAAAAAGGGGGGGGGTTGCCCCCTCCCCGTGGAGGTAGGGGGGGGGGGGCTTTGGGGGTTTCAACTTGGACCCCCCCTATCCGTACTGGGGGGCCCGGGCTTGATTTTTCACAATTTCTGTGTTTTCACCTGATTTCGGCCTGTAAAAATCTTTCGTTCTAGCAACGTTCTAGCGACGTTCGCTAGAACGTCGCTAGAACGTTCTCGCCTAGAACACAACTAGAACAAAAACATCCATGCATGTGTATCATCTAAGGGACACCAAAGTGGGGGTGCGGTGGAGGGGTAATACACATACACTAATAAAAACCAACACACTTGACGCATGCATAGTCATATGTGCCCCCCCCCCCCAAACACACTTTGGCATAGGCATATGCACAACACAACACACGGCACAAGACGTCATAAGGGGGGGGGGGGAGCCAAGAGGTCAAACGCAAGCACTGCACAAACACCCTGTGAGTGTCGAGCTATCAGCCCCCCCCCCTTTCCATGTTTTGGGGTTTTTGTGGGTTGTGGGGCCCATGCTTGTTGTGCTTAAGGTTAGGGAGGGTATCCATTTCCTCTTTGCAGTTGTGCAGGTTTTTTCTATTGGAATGTGGATGTGAAGAAGTAGGTACACAGTGACACCAAGAGGTAGGTGTGTTGCTCCTTCCCTCCTCCCTGCCATGTGTGTCTGTGGCATGGGGTTGCCTAGTGTACTGCTGTAGCGTCACGAGCTGTGCTGTGTTGGTCAGTGGTATGCTTTGTCCCGTGTCCTCCGAGGTTATGCAACCCCCCCCCCCCCCCGCTGTGTGCACTGGTACGTGGCTTGTTGGTTGGTTGGCTGTTGGTTTTCGGGTTTCTTGGTTGGTTGTTGGGTTTGTTGGTTGGTTGTTGGTGGATGGGTTCTTGGACAGCTGAGTTTGGCTGGTTGGTTGGTTGGTTGCATGGTTCGTTGTTTGTTGGCTAGTTGCTAGGGTGTGTGCACAGGTGATGTAGGCTTGTAGATGGTGTTCGGTGGGGTGTGTGTGTGTATGTTGCCCGGGCACGTACTTTGTGGTGTGGTTGCACAGTGTGTCTGTGTGTAAGCATGTACCTGCAGCAATTGCAAAGGCCCGGGGGGGGGGGGGGTTGTGCACATTTCATTTTGCCGTTCTAGCGCCATTCTACCGAGGTGTTCTAGCGGCGGCGCTTCGCTCCCTAAAACGCCGCTAGAACACCTCGCTAGAACGCCGCTAGAACGCCGAAATGAAATGTGCACAACCCCCCCAAAGACAGTTGCAATCGCGGCACATACATGCTTACACAGAGACACACTGTGCAGCAACACCACACAGCAACAACCAACCAACCAATGAACCAACCAACCAACCAACCAATCAACCAGGCAAACTCAGGTGTGCCAAAACCAATTAACCAACAACCAACCAACAAACCCAACAACCAACCAAGCAACCCGAAAACCAACAGCCAGCCGACCAACAAGCTAGGTAGGTACCAGTGCACACGGGGGGGAGTTTCCATAACCTGGGAGGAGGGGTGACAAAGCATACCACTGACCCGCACAACAGCACAGTGCATAACCCAGCTGGGGGGGGGAGGCAGGCAAGAGAGGAGGGATGGTGAAAAGGGGGACCTATACACTAGGCAACCCCATGCCACAGACACACGTGGCAGGGAGGAGGGAACGAGTAACACACGTACCTCTGAGTGTCACTGTGTACCCACTTCTTCACATCCACATTCCAATGGAAAAAAGCAACACACCTGCAAAGAGGAAATGGATACCCTCCCTAACCTTAAGCACAACAAGCAGGGGCCCCACAACCTAGAATCGAACATGGAAAGGCGGGCGGGCTGATAGCTCCACACTAAGGGGGTGTTTGTGCGGTGCTTGTGTTTGGCCTGTTACCCACCCTCCCCACCCTTGACATTGTATATTGTGTGTTGTGTTGTGCATATGCTTTTGCAAAACGTTGTGTATGCGGGGGGGGGGGGGGCATATGCCTATGCATGCGTCAAGTGGGTCCGTTGCTATGAGTGTGTGCGTCATGCACCCCCTAACCCAATGTGATAATTTGTTTTTCTATGTTCTACCTATTGTGCCACTCCAGCCTAGCACGATCTGCGTTCTAGGCTACAACCATTCTAGGCTAGAACATCTAGGCTAGAGTGTTCTAGGCCAGCACAAGATTGGGTCTTCTAGCGTGTACCATGGGTGGACAGGCAAAGGCGATGTTGCAAAGGTCCTCGCCATGATGTGCTTTTCCAAGAGGCTCCTTGGGGGCATCTGCTCAGAGGTCTAGGCCCCCGTCGTCATCCACGTTCTCAAATACACTGTCTCCTGGCGGTAGCTTGGGCATACTCAAGGAGGTGCTCCAGATCTTCGCCACTTGGCCGTACAACCACCAGCTGCAGCTCTCGCTTCCCTTCCAAAATATCATGTAGCACATCACTGAAGCACCTTGGAGATTTCTTGGAGGTGAAGGGAGGCGGCATCTTGACATCCGGAATGGTACCATCGCATTGCACCTGCATACTCTCCCCCTGGGAATTTTGGCGACATGAACCACTGCTGCCCCCGTCTTGGTACCCACACTGCCAATCCACCCCTTTGCAAGGTTCTTCACTTTTGGCATTCCAATAGAAGAGAGGAGCCGACACACGTGCTAATACAAGACACGTGCCGTAGACTGGTTTCAAGACAGGGGGGCTGTCTGTAGACAGGGGGTGCAAACAGGCTACAAGACGGGCAACTGTCATAATTCAAGTGGCACAAGACGGGGTGTTGTCATCCGACGAACCCCCGTCTTGTGCAAAGACATGGGCTGTTGTGAAAAAAAAAAGAGGGCCAAAAGGCAAGCGCACAACGCAACCACTTCTATAAGGGGGCTATTTTCACCTGCCTGAGTGCACGAAAACCCCAAGAACATGGACAGGTGCAAGGTATGGGGTGCCAAAAATAGGGTGCGCCAAGGGGGGGCTGTCGGCTTCATCCTGTCCGGCTACACCTCATGGGGGGTTGTCAACGCCTCAGAAAGGGTGGATTGGCTACATAACCCCTGCCGTTTGGGGGGTCCCACCTCTTCACACCACGAGACAAAAGCAAAAGTGGCCCACAATGGGGCAGATTACCCACATAACCCTTGCCGTCTCAAGGGTTCTCAACGCTTCACAACGGGGCAAAAAATCAACACTGGCTCACAAGTGGGCGGATTGGCTACATAACCCCTGATATCTTGGGCGTCCTCAAAGCCGTAGAGCAAGGAACCAAATTGGCACTGGCCCACACTTGGGCGGATTGGCGAAAAAACCCCTGCCGTTTGGGGCATGCTCTACGCTGCAGCGCGGGGGACGAAATGAGCACTGGCTCACGAGTGCGTGCATGGGCTATATAACCCCTTCTGTTTGGGGGGTCGCCAACACTTAAGAGCAGGAGACGAAATCAAGATTGGACCACAAGTGGCCGGATTGGTGACATAACCCGTGCCGTCTAGGGTGTCCCCAATGCTGCACACAAGGAGACAAAAGTAGCTGCCCGTGTTCGCGGATTGGCTACACGACCCCTTCTATTTGACTGGTCACCAACGCTTTAGAACAGGGGAAAAAATTAGCAGCGGACCACAGGTGGCCGGATTTGTTACATAACCCATGTCGTCTGGGCGGCCTCCACGCTTTACAACGAACAAATAAATCACCAGTAGCCCACAACTGGGCAATTGGATACATGAGCGCTGCCATCGGGGGGATCCTCTACGCTTTAGAGCGGAGGACAAAATCAACAGAGGCCCACAAAGGGGCCGAGATCTTTACATGGGCCCTGCCGTTTGAGGAGACGTCAATGCTATAGGGTAGGAGACAAAATCAGCGGACCACAAGAGTGCGGATCGGCTACATAACCCCTCCCATCTGGGGTATCCTCAATGCTGCACAATGGGAGACAAAATGAGCAGTGGGCCACAGTTGACCGCAATGGCTACGTAACCCCTGCCAACCGGGACGTTCTCAATGGTGAATAGTGGGAGACAAGTGCGCGGATGGTCCACATAACCCTTTCTGTTTGGGGGCGGTGCCAACGCTTTAGTGTTGGAGACCAATTCAGCAGTGGACCACAAGTGGGCGCATTAGCTACATAACCCCTGCCGTCTGGGGCTTCTTCACCAGTGTAGAGCGGGGGACCAAAATTAGCAGTGGCTCACTAGATGGCGGATTGGCTACATATCCCCTTGTGTTTGGGCGGTCGCCAACGCCTCACAGAGGGGCACCAAATCAGCAGTGGACCACAAGTGAGCGGAATGGTGACATAACTTCTGCTGTCTGCGGCGGACTCTACGCACAGGACACAATCAGCAATGGCCCACAAGAGAGCACATTGGCTGGGCTTCCTCAATGCTGCAAGGCGGGTGACGAAATCAGTAGTGGACCACAAGGGTGCGGATTGGCGACATAACCCTTGCCGTGTGGGACATCCTCGATGCGGCACAGGGGGAGACGAAATTAGTGCACCACAAGAGGGCGGATCGGCTACATAACCCCTTCCATTTGGAAGGTCGCCAACTCTTCAGCACAGGGGACATAAGCAGTAGCGGACTACAAAGGATGAGGTTGGCGACATCACTCTTGCCGCTTGGGGCGGCCCCAACGCTTTGGAGCTAGGGGAAAAATGAGCACTGGCCCAAAAGTGGGCGGATTGCTTACCTAACCCCCACCATTTGTGGCGTCCTCTACGCTTCACAGCGGAGGAGGGAATGATAAGTGGCCCACAAGGTGGCGGATGGGCTACATAAACCTTGATGTCTAGGGCGTCCTCAATGCTGCACACTGGGAGACAATATCACTGGACCATAAGTGGGCGTTGGGTACATAACCCCTTCTATTTGGAGGGTCATCAACGCTTCACAACGGGGCACCCAATCACTAGTGGACGAAAAAATGTGCGGATTGGCTACCTAACGCCTTCTATGTGGGCGGTCTTCAACGCTTCAAATTGGAGGACAAAATCAGCAGTGCCGCACACAGGGGTGAATTGGTTACATAACCCCAACCGTGTGGGGAGTCCTAAATGCTGCAGAGTACGAGACGAAATCAAAGGCCTGCAAGTGAGCGCATTGGCTACATGACCCCTTCCATTTTAGGTGGTTGGCAACGCCTCAGATCGGTGGACAAAACCAGCATTGGCCCACAAGGCGGCGTGTTGGCTACATAACCCCAGTTGCCTAGGACGTCCTCAATGGGGGGCAAAATGAGTGCACCACAAGTGGGCGAATTGGCTACATCACCCCTTATATTTGAGGGGTCGCCAACGCCTCAAAGCGGGGGACGGACTCAAGACGGGACCACAAATGAACAAATTGGCGACATCACGGGCGCTGCCTGGGGCAGCCTCAACACTTGGGAGCTAGGGAAAAAATTAGAAGTGGCCCACAAGTGGATGGGTTGCCTACATGGCCCCCGCATTTGTGGCGTCCTCTATTCTTCACAGCGGCGGACAAAATCCACAGTGGCCCACAAGGGGGCGGATCGGCTGCATGATCCATGCTGTGTGAGGCGTCCTCAATGCTGCACGATGGGAGACCAAATCAATGGACCACAAGTGGGCGCATCGGCCACATAACCCCTTTTGTGTGGGGTGTCCTCAATGCTGCAGAGTGGGAGAAAATCAGTGTGGCACCAATGGGCGAATTGGCTACATAACGCCTTGTGTTTGACGGGTTGCCAACGCTTCAGGCTGCGGAACAAAATCAGCACTGGACCATAATTGAGCGAATTGGCTACATAACCCGTACCGTTTCAAGCGTCGTCAATAATGCACAGTTGGTGACAAAATGAGTGGCCCACAAGTGGGCAGCTTGGTTACATTACCACTTCTGTTTGACAAGTTGCTAACACTTCAACGCGGGGGACAAAAAACGGTAGTGGACTGGAAGTGGGCAGATTGGCTACATAACTCCTTCCGTCGGGGGTGTCCTCGATTGTACACGGTGGGAGACAAAATCAGTGGCCCACAAGTGGGTGTATTGGGTGCATCACCCCTTTTATTTGAGGGGTCGCCAACGCCTCAGAGCGGGGGACAAAATCAGCAGTGAACCACAAGTGAGCGGGTTGGCAACATCAGTGGTGCCGTCTCGGGAAGCCTCTACGCTTTCGGTGCTAGGGAAAAAATCGGCGGTGGCCCACAAGTGGGGTGATTGCATACATAACCCCTTCCATGTAAGGCGTCATATATGCTTCAGAGCAGCGGAAAAATCAGCAGTGGCCCACAAGTGGGCAAATTCCGTACATAAACCCTATGGTTTGGAGCGTCCTGAATGCTACACCATGCGAGAGAAAATCAATGGCCCACAAGTGGGCGCATTGGCTACAATACTACTTCTTTTTGAGGGGTTGCATACACATCAAAGCAGCGGACAATGTCAGCAACGGACCACAAATGGGCCGATGGGCTACATAACTCCTACTGTCTGGGGCGTCGTCAAAGTTGCACAGCGGGAGGCAAAATCGGTGGCCCACAAGTGAGCCGATGGGCTACATAACCCCTTCTGTTTGACGGGTCGCCAACGCCTGAGAGCGGGGGAGATGATCAGCAGTGGCCCACAGGTGGGCGGATTGGCTACACGACCCCTCCCGTCTGGGGCGTCCTCAATGCGGCACGGTGGGGGAAAAAATTAGTGGCCCACAAGTGAGTGGATGGGCTACATAAATCCTTCAGTTTGGGGGCTCGCCAACGCTTCAGAGCGGGGGACAAAATCAACAGTGGACCACAAGTGATGGGATTGCCTACATAACTCGTGCCGTGTGAGGCTTCCTCACAGTAAGTATGCTGCACATCAACAGACAAAAATCAATGACCCGTGTTGGCAGATGGGCAACATAACCCCTTCTATTGGGGTGGTCACCAACACTTTAGAGCGGGGGACAAAATTGGCAGTGGACCACAAAGGGGCGGATTGGCTACGTAACATCTATCGTCTTGAGTGTCCTTGATGCTGCAAAGCGGTGGGGGAATCAGCAATGGCCCACAAGGGCACGGATTGGCTACAGACTCCTGGTCGTCTGGGGCGTCCTCAACGCTTTGGAGCGAGGAAAAAAATCGGGAGTGGCCCAGAAGTGGGCGATTGGCTACATAAGCGCCGCAATCGGGGGCGTGCTCTACGCTTCACAGCCAAGGACACAATCAGCAACTGGCCGTAAGGGGGCGGAATTTTCTACATGGCCCTTGCCGTCTGGGGCGTCAGCAATGATGCAAAATAGGAGACGAATTTAGTGGACCACAAGTGGCCGGAGGGGCTGCATAACCCCTTTTTCTTTGGGGGATCGCAAACGCTTTAGCCCGGGGGACAATAGGAGCATTGGACCACAAAAGGGCGCATTGGCTACATAACCCTGACGTTTGGGGCTTCCTCAATGCTGTAGAGCGGGGGAGAGAAATTAGCAGTGGCCGAGAATTGAGCGGGTTGGCTACATAACCTCTTGTGTTTGGGGGTCGCCAACTCCTCCGAGCGAGGGACCCAATTAGCAGTGGACAACAAGTGAGCGGATCGGTGACATAACTCCTGTTTTCTGAGGCGGACTCTACGCTTCAGCACGGAGGACGGAATCAGCAGTGGACCACAGGAGAGCACATTGGCTACATAACCTCAGCCGTCTGGCGCTTCCTCTATGCTGCAAAGCGGGTGATAAAATCAGCATTGCACTACCAGTGTGCGGATTGCCAACATAACCCCTTCTATTCTATTTGGGGAGATCATGAACGCTTCGGAGCGGGTGACAAAAACAGTAGTGGACCCCATTTGACGGGATTGGTGACATCACTGCTACTTTTTGGGGCGGCCTAAACGCTTCGGAGCTAGGGAAAAATTAGTTACGGGCCAAAATGGGCACATTGTCTACATAACCCCAATCACTTGTGGCCTCATCTACGCTCCAGAGCGGAGGACCAAATGATCACTGGCCCACAAGAGGGCAGATTGGCTACACCACAAGTGCGCGAATTGCCTACTTCACCGCCTTTGTTTTTGTGATTGTCAACGCTTCAGAGCAGAGGACAAGATCAGAAGTGGCCCGCAGGTGGGCGGATCGGCTACAGAACCCCTCATGTGTGGGGTGTCCTCAATGCTGTAGTGGAAGGAAACGAGTGGACCACAAATGCACGGATTGGCTACATGACCCCTTTTGTTTAACAGGTTGCCAACGCTTCAGAGTGGGGAACGAAATCGGCGCTGGACCACAAGTGGGCGGATTGGCTACATAACGCGTGCCATTTCAAGCGTCGTCAATAGTGCACAGTGGGAAACAAAATCGATGGCCCACAAGTGGGTGGCTTGGCTACATTACCCCTTCTGTTTGACAGGTTGCAAACACTTAAAAGTGGGGGACAAAAATGGCAATGGACCACAAGTGGGCGGATTGGCTATATCATTCCTACCGTCTAGCGCTTCCTCAATGCTGCACAGTGGGAGACGAAATTAGTGGCCCATAAGTGGGCGGGTTGGCTACATCGCCCCTTGCCTTTGGGGGGTCGTCTCAAACCGGGGGAGAACAGTAGCAATGGCCCACAAGTGGCCGTGTTGCCTACATAACCCACGCCATTTGTGGTGTCCTGTATCCATCAGAGCGCCGGACAGAACCAAAAGTGGGTTCAGATTGGCTACATAACCCGTGCTCTCTGAGGCGTCCTCAATGCTACACAGTGGGAGACAATATAAGCGGACCACAAGTGGGCAGATTGGCTGCATAACCCGTTGTGTTTGAGGGGTTGCCAACGCTTCAAGGCGGAAGACCAAGCAGCAGTGGCCCACCATCGGGCGGACCGGCTACACAACGTTGGCCATCTCGGGGGTCCTCAATGCTACTCAGTGGGAGAAAATTAATGGACCACAAATGGAGGGATTGGCTACATAACCCCTTCTATTAGAGGCGTTGCCAACACTTTGGAGCGCGGGATAAAATTAGCAGGGGACCACAAGTGAGCGGATGCGCTACACGGCCTCTACGTCTTGAGTGTCCTCAATGATGCACAGTGGGAGACAAAATCAGTGGCCCATAAGTGGGCGGATTGGCTACATTAGCCCTTCCGTTTTAGGATTTGCAAGAGCATCAAAGCGCGGGACAAAATCAGCAGTGGACCACAAGGGAGCAGTTTGGCTACAAAATTCCTGCCGTCGGGGGCATCCTCAATGATGCACAACGCGAGACAAAATCACCGGGCCACAAGTGGGCGGATTGGCGTCATAACCCCTTGTGTTTGGGGGGTTGCCAACGCCTCAAAGCGGGGGACAAAATCAGCAGTAGACCCAAAATGGGCGGATCAGCGACATAACCGCTGCCGTGTGGGGTGTCCTCTACGCTTCACAGCGGAGGTCAAAATCAGCAGTGGACCACAAATGGGCGCATGGGCTACAGGACCCCTGCCGCCTAGGGCTTCCTGGATGTTCTAAAGAAGGGGGGGGGGGATAAGCAGTGGCCCACAAATGGGCGGGTGGGTTGTATAATCCCCTGTAGTTTGGGAGGTCGCAAAACATCACAGCGGAGGACAAAATTAGCAGTGGATCACAATTGGGCAGATTGGCTACATAACCCCTTCTGTTTGGGAGGTCATCGACGCTTTAGTGCGGGGGACAAACTCAGCACTAGACCACAAGTGGGCGCATTGGCTATATAACCCCTGTTATTTGGGGCTTCCTCAATGGGGCACAGAAGGGGGGGGGATCAGCACTGGCCCACAAGTGGGCGTATTGGCTACATAACCCCTTCTGTTTTGGGGGTCGCCAACGCTTCACAGCGGCGCACAAAATTAGCGGTGTACAACAAGTGGGCGGATTGGCTAAATAACCCGCATAGTGTGGGGCGTCCTCAATGCTGCAGAGCCCGAGACAAAATCAGTGCCCCACAAATGGGCGTATTGCCTACATAACCCCTCCCGTCGGGAGGGTCGTCAACGCTTCAGACCGGGGGACAAAATCAGAAGTGGCCCAAAAGTGCGCGGATTGGCTGCATAACCCCTGCCATCTAGGGCATCCTAAACGTTTCAGAGCGGGGGACAAAATCTACAGTGGACCACAAGTTGGTGGACTGCCTACATGAGCCCTGCCGCTAGGGGTGTCCTCTAGGCTTCAGAGCGCGGAACAAAATCAATGGCCCACAAGTGGTAAGATTGCCTACCTACATAACCCTTGTTGCATGGGCGGTTCTCACCACTTCAGAGCAAGGGACCAAATCACTGGCCCACATGTGGGCGGATTGGCTACATAAACGTTGCCACCTTAGGCGTCCTCAACAAGCCTAGGCTAAACGCCCGTCACCAACATTGTTGACGGGTTTGTCCAACTTAGGAGGCCTCAATTGCCCGGGGGGTGGGGGTGGGGATCTGCGAAATGAAGGCCATTCATGGGGTGAAAATAATGGTGAATTACCATGTACCTGTTCCACTGCCCACTACCCTTGGGCAGTGCAGCAGTGAAATGCAGGAGTTCCACTGCCCGCAGCCACAGGGCAGTGCGACAGTGTGCAACACCCCAGCAGGACCTGGGGGCGCCTTGGCCTGGGCCTTGCGGGAGCGGCAACACACCAGCAAGTGTGACTGAAATCATGCCCCATATTGTGAACTTTGCCATTTTTGCCTGCAATTGAGGACACTTGTAAACCATCCAAAACAGGCATCCAAATTCAAAGAAATAGCACTGAAGGACAAATTGCATTGTCCACCGAAGGGATTCTGTGGTGTACAGGTGACACTCTGTGAAACAGTACACTGATGCATGGTGAAACCGACCCCCATTTTCAGGGAATTTTAATGAGACGCGAAATTTCGCCACATTTGGCAAAACGTAGTACAATGAGGTACAAAATACTGTCAGTCCATTGCCTGCTTGGCACAGTACAAGTTTGATACAGAACATCAGAGACCTGCAATTCGAACCATATGGTAATCTTTATAATCAATCAATACACAAACATACATCACATAAACGGCCAAAAGTTGCCCACGAAAGGCAATTCCATGTGCCAACACCCACAAAGGGTGAGTTAGAATAACAAATCAAGTAAAGTCGGACACAAATTAGCATTCAAGTGAACTACTCAGATAATGGTAGTTCTGTAGTCACCAGTGTCTCATCATAGCAGTCAACACCAAGTCACCGTCGTCGTTTTTTCCCCAAACGCGTTCCTTTCTCAGGTTGCTGTTGTGGCCGGGCTGCTGGTGCAGTCCCCCTCACCGAATTCGCAAAGTTCTCCAATCCCTCTGGTGACGGTAACTGTCCTTTCGGCAGTTGATGCGTATTTCTTTTGTGTAGGGGACCAACTGCTGACTCTGCAGTTGTGTCTTCTCCTCATCATCCTGCGCCATTGTCAATTGCTGATTTGGTGCCCCGCTGGGAGGCGTTGGCGACCGCCGAAACACGAGTGGTTATGTAGCCAATCCGCCATCTAGTGGGCCAATGCTAATTTTGTCCCCCGCTCCATAACATTGAGGAAGCCCCAGACGGCAGTGGTTACGTAACCAATGCGCCCACTTGTGGCCCACTTCTTATTTTGTTCCTCTCTCCGAAGTCTTGACAACACCCTAGACGATAGGGGTTATGTCGCCAAGGCGCCCGCTTGTGGGCCATATCTGATTTTGTCCTCCGCTTTGCAGCGCTCGGAACCCCCCTCGACGATCTCCGTTGTGTACCGAATGCGCCCATTTCCGGGCTAGTGTTCTCTTTGTGCCCCGCTCTAAAGCATTGGGACCCCCCAAACGGTAAGAGTTATATACCAAGGAACCCAATTGTGGGCAAGAGCTGATTTTGTCATTCGCTGTAAAGCGTTGAGAATCCCCCACGCGCAAGGGGTTATGTAGCCAATCCGCCCTCTTGTGGTCCGGCTCTAATTTTGTTCCCGCTCTGAAGCGTTGAGAACCCCCTGTTAGAAGGGGTTATGCGGCCAATCCGCCCACTTGTTGCGCATTAATTTCGTCTCCCACGGTGCCGCATTGAGGATGCCCCACAGGGCCGGGGTTTTGTAGCGGATCCGCACCCTCATGGTCCACTGCTGATTTTGTCGCCCGTTTCTCAGCATTCACAAAGCCCTAAATAGAAGGGGTTGTGTAGCCAATGCGCTCTCTGGTGGTCCACTTCTGATTGTGTCCTCCACGCTGAATCATAGAGTCCGCCCCACATGGCAGTAGTTATGGCACCAATCAGCTCACTTGTGGCCCACTACTGATTTGCTTCCTCGCTCTGAGGCTTTGGCGACCCCCCAAACACAAGGGGTTATGTAGCCAATCGGACCCCTTGTGGGCAGTGATCATTTTGTTCTCCGCTTTGAACCATAGGGGACACCACCAATGGTAGGGGTTATGTAGGAAATGCGCCAATTTTTGCGGCCGATTCTTTTGTTTTGCCTGGCTCCAAACCGTTGAGGCCGCCCCGAACGGCAGGGCTGATGTTGCCAATCCCATCACTTGTTATCCACGAGTAATTTTGTTTTTCGAGTTGAAGCGTTGGCGACCCCGAATAGAAGGGGATGTGTAGCCAATCCGCCCTCTTGTGGTGAACTAGTTTTGTCTCCCACTGTGCCGCGTTGGGGATGCCCCACACCGCAAGGGTTATGTAGCCAATCCGCACCCTTGTGGTCCGCTGTTGATTTTCTTCTCCACTCTGAAGCTTTGGCGACCCCCCTCTTTGCATCATTGAGTTACTGCAAGGCGGCATGGGTGAGGTAACTAATGTCTCTTGTGGGCCTCTTCTCATTTTGTCCCCCCCGCTGAAGCGTAGAGGACGCCCCGAACGGCAGGAATTTTTTCGCCAATCCGCTCAACTGCGGGCCATTGCTAATTTGGTCCCTTGCCCTACAACATTGAGGACGCCCAAGACCTCAGGTGTTATGTAGCCAATCCGCCCACTTGTGAGCCAGTGCTGATGTTGTGCCCCGTTGTAAAGCGTTGAGAACCCTTGAGACGGCAAGCGTTATGTGGGTAATCCGCCCACTTGTGGGCCACTTTTTCTTTTGTCTTACTCTGAAAAAGATTGGACTCCCCAAACGGTAGGGGTTATGTAGCCAATCCACCTGCTCTGAAGCGTTGACAACCCCCCATACAACGGGGGTTATGTCGCCAATCTGCCCCCCCGGCTAGTTGTGTTTTTGTCCTCCGCTTTGCACCGCTCGGAACCCCCCTCGACAGTCCGGTTGTGTGTAGCCTATCGGCCCATTTGTGGGCCACCGTTGTCTTTGAGCCCCGCTCTAAAGCATTGGGACCCCCCAAACGGCAAGAGTTTTATACCCCATCAACCCCTTTGTGGGCCACAGCTGATGTTTTCCCTGCGCTCTAATGTGTTGAGAACCCGCCACACGGAAGGGGTTAGGTAGCCAAGCCGCCCTCTTGTGGTCCACTTTTGATTTTGTCCCCGCCCTGAAGCGTTGATGACCCCCCCGATGAGAAGGGGTTATGCAGCCAATCCGCCCACTTGTGGGGCACTAATTTTAGTCTCCCACTGTGCCGCATTGAGCATGCCCCACACCGTAGGGGTTGTGTAGCCAATCCGCACCCTTTGGCACACTGCTGATTTTGTCCCTGGTTTTGCAACATTGAGGAAGCCCTCAATAGAAAGGGTTGTGTAGCCAATGCGCTTTTTGGTGGTGCACTTGTGATTTTGTCCTCCGCGCTGAAGCGTAGAGTCCGCCATAGACACAAGGAGTTATTTCGCCAATCCGCTCACACGTTGTCCACTACCGATGTTGTCTCCTAGTCTAAGGCATTGGCGACCCCCCAAACATAAGGGGCTATGTAGCCAATCCGCCTATTTGTGAACCCCTGCTGATTTTGTACCCCGCTCTATAGCATTGAGGAAGCTCAGATGGCAGGGGTTATGTAGCCAATGCGCCACTTGTGGAACCATGCTGTTTTCGTCCCCCACAGTGAAGCGTTGGCGACCCTGCAAACAGAAGCGTTCATGCAACCAATTTGCCCCCTTGTTGGCCAGTGATCATTTGGTTCTTAGCTTTGAAGCGTAGAGGACGCCACAAATGGTAGGGGTTATGTAGGCAATTCGCCCAATTTTGGGCCGATGTTGATTTTTTCTGTGGCTGCAAACCGTTGAGGCCGCCCCAAATGGCGGGAGTGATGTCACCAATCCCATCACTTGTGGTCCACTAGTGATTCTGTCCCCCGCGCTGAAGCGTCGATGACCCCCGAAATAGAATGGGTTATGTAGCCAATCCGCGCTCTTGTGGGTCATTAGTTGTGTCTCTGACTTTGCCACATTGAGGATGCCCCACACGGCAAGGGTTATGTAGCCAATCCACACCCTTGTGGCCCGCTACTGATTTTGTCACCCGCTTTGGAGAATTGAGGAAGCCCAAGACGGCAGGGGTCATTTAGCCAATGTGCTCTGTTGTGGGCCACTTTTGATTTCGTCCTTTGTGCTGAAGCGTAGAGTCCGCCGCGAGGAGCAAGAGTTATATGTCACGAATCCGCTCACTTGTTGTCCAGTGCTGATTTGGTGCGCCGCACAGAGGCGTTGGCGACCGCGCAAACACAAGGGGATATGTAGCCAATCCGCCATCTAGTGAGCCACTTCTAATTTGGTCCCCCGCTTTACACCATTGAGGAAGCCCCAGAAGGCATGGGTTATCTGGCCAATGCGCCCACTTGTGGTCCAATGCTGAATTGGTCCCCCGCACTAAAGTGTTGACAACCCCCGAAAACACAAAGGGTTGTTTGCGCCATCCGCCCTCTCATGGTCCATTGATTTTGTCCCCTACTCTGCAACATTGACGACACCCTGCACAACGGGGGCCATGTAGAGAAACCTCCCCCTTGTGGGCCGTTGGTGATTTTGTGCTCCGCTCTGAAGCGTAGAATGACGCCTCCGATGGCAGCGCTTATGTAGCTATCGCCCACTTGTGGGCTAGTGCTGTTTTTTTGCTCGCTCTGAAGCGTGCAAGCCAGCCCAGACTACAAGGGTTATGTAGCCAATCCGCCCACTTCGGGGCCGCTGCTAATTTTGTGCCACGCTCTAAAGCGTTGGTGACCACCCAAATAGAAGGGGTCATGTAGCCAATTTGCCAACGCGGGCCGCTACTTTTGTCTGCCTGTGTGCAGCACTGAGGAAGCCTCGGACGGCACGAGTTATGTAGGCAATCCGCCCACTTGTGGTCCAATACTAAGTCTGTTCCCTGCTTTGAAGCGTTAGAACCCCCCAACCAAAAGGGGTTATATAGCCCATACGCCACCTTGTGAGCCACTTCTCTTTTTGTCCCGTGCTGTGAAGCGTTGGCGACCCCCCAAAATAGAAGTCGTTATGTAGCCCATCTGCTCACTTGTGGACCATTGATTTTGTCTCCTACTGTGCAACATTGAGGACGCCCCAGACAACAGGGGTTATGTAGCCGATCCGCTCACTTGTGGGCCACTGCTAATTTCGTCCCCCGCTCGGAGTCATTGCCGACCCCCCAAACGGAAGGGGTTCTGTAGCCCATCCGCTCCTTTATGGGTCATTGATTGTGTCTACCAGCGTGCAGCGTTAAGGATGCCCCAAGCGGCGTGGCTTATGTAGCCAATCCGCCCACTTGTGGGCCACTGCCGATTTTGTCCTCCACTTTGAAGCGTTGGCAACCCCTCAAACAGAACGAATTTTGTAGCCGATCCGCCGACTTGTGGGCCATCGGTGATCCCCCCCCTTGCTGTGCAGCATTGAGGACTTCCCAGACGACAGGGGTTATGTAGCCATTCCCCCCACTGGTGGTTCACTCCTAATTTTGTCCCCCGCTCTAAAGCATTGATGACAACTCAAACAGAACGGGTTATGTAGCCCACTCACCAACGCGGGCCACTACTTTTGTCTCCCTGGATGCAGGACGCCTCACACGGCAGGAGCTATGTAGCCAATCCGGCCACTTCTGGTCTAATGGTGAGTATGTCCCCCGCTCTAAGGGGTTGGTGACCACCCAAACAGAAGGGGTTATGTAGGCAATCCGCCCATTTGTGAGCTGGTGCTGGCTTTGTCCCCCCCTTTGCAACATTCGGAAAGCCCTAGATGGCAGGATTTATGTAACCAATCTGCCCCATTGTGGTCAACTGCTCATTTTGCCCCCCGCATTGCAGCGTAGAGGACGCCCCAAATGGCAGGGGTTATGTAGCCAATCCGCCCAAGTGTGGGCCACTGCTAATTTGGTCCCTTCCTTTATAGAATTGAGGGCGCCCAAGATCTCAGGGGTCATGTAGCCAATGCGCCCACTTGTCAGCCAGTGCTGATTTTGTGCCCCGTTGTGAAGTGTTGAGAACCCCTGAGACGGCAAGGATTATGTGGGTAATCCACCCAATTCCGGGCCACTTGGGCTTTTGTCTTGCGGTCTGAAGAGTTGGGACCCCCCACACGGCCGGGGTCATGTAGCCAATCCACCTGCTCTGAAGCGTTGAGAACCCCCGGACAGTGGGGGTTATGTCGCCAATCCGCCCTATTATGGTCCACTTCTCATTTTGTCCCTCTCTTCGAAGTGCTGAGAACACCCTAGACGATAGGGGTCATGTCGCCAATTCGCCCACTTGCGGCCCACTTCTGATTTTGTCCTCCGCTTTGCAGTCCTAGTTGTGTAGCCAATCCGCTCACAGGGGCCAATGCTCTCTTTGTCCCCTGCTCTTAAGCATTGGGACCCCCCAAACGGCAAGAGTTATATACCCCATCAACCCAACTGGGGGCACAGCTGATTTTGTCCTACGACCTCATTCATAGCGGGGGACAAAATCAGAAGTGGCCCCGATTGGGCGGCTTGCCTACATAACCTGTACCATCTTGGGGGGTTCTCAACGTTTTAGAGCGGTTGACAAAATCAGAACTAGCCCGCAAGTGGGCGGATTGTGCACATAACCTCTACCATATGGCGGGTTCTCAACGCTTTAGAGCGGTTGACAAAATCAGAAGTCACCTACAACTGGGCGGATTGGCTACATAGCCTCTACCATTTGGGGGGTACCCAACGCTTCAAAGCGGTTGACAAAATCAGAAGTGGCCCACAAGTGAGCGGGTTGGCTACATAACCGTGTTGTTTGGGGAGTCCGGAATGCAGCACGGTGGGAGAAAATCAATGGCCCACAAGTGAGTGGATGGGTTACATAACCCCTTGAGTTTGAGGGGTCGCCAACGCTTGAGAGCGGTTAACGAAATTAGCAGCGACCCGCAAGTGGATGGACTGCCTACATACCCTCTACCATCTTGGCAGTTCTCAACGCTTCAGAGCGGTTGACAAAATCAGAAGTGCCCCACAAGTGGCCGGATTGCCTACAAAAAAACACTACCATTTGGGGGCTTGTCAACGCTTCAAAGCGGTTGACAAAATCAGTAGCCCACAAGGGGGCGGATTGGCTACAAAACCCCGCAATCTAAGATCCCCACCGCTCCAAAGCGGGGGACAAAATCGGCATTAGACCACAAGTGGGCGGGTTGCCTACATAACCCCTGGTGTTTGGGGTTGCAAGCGGTGCCGAGCGGGGGACCAAGTCAGCAGTGACCCACACATGGGCGCATTGGCTACATAACCCCTGCCGTCTGGGGGGTTCCTACGCCTCAAGGCGCGGAACAAAATCAGAAGTGACCCACAAGTGGGCAGGTTGGCTACATGACCCCTTCTATTTTGGGGGTCCGCATTGAGGATGCCTCGGACGGCAGGAGTTCTGTAGGGAATGCGCCCACTTGTGAGCCACTGCTGATCTGGTTCCCTTCACTGAAGCGTTGGCAACCCCCCAAGCACAAAGGGTGGGGTTCCGAGCGCTGCAGAGCGGGGGACAAATGCAAGGTACAATGAAGAACCCTACATTCGTGGCACCCTACGTGAGGTTACCAAGATATTATTCGGGACTTCCGCCAAAATCACCAGTCGATTCAGGGCACACTCATGGAGTATGTGGTGGGGATGAAGCCCGTCGACGAATATCCGTTGATGGTGCAGTTCAAGACCACCCTAGACCGTCTTACGCTTGCCTCTGTGTTGAAACAAATCAACCATTACGAGGCGCAAAACGTGCTCACAAACAACATCATGTCGGGAGGAGTGTCAGGGGGCAAATTGGGTTACGCGGCGGTCAAGGCGCGCGCACTGCTCCCGAACCCCGACCGCTCGCCAGCTACGAAGATCTTTCAGGGAGCATCGCTAGGAGTCTCACAGTATGAATTGCGGGTGACCGTCGCCAATTTTGGTCGTTACTTGACGTTGGCCGAGGAGCCTAGCTTCCACATGGAACCCATTTACGTGCAATATGTGAGGGCCACCTACGAAAACCCCCAAACTGCGGGTTTAGAGGCAGGGAGTTCTTTAAGGTTAAAACTGGAGTCCTCCGATGTACCACGGGCGACTCTACCCGGGATGCCCTAATCCGGGACCGCATTGATTCCATGTTGTTGGATGTGATCCCGGACTCCTCTCCGGTCCGCCTTCCACACCGCCTCCAGTACACTGCGAAGTTCGTGGGGGCCAAGGAGGCCATGGCAAAACTGCATGAAGAGCACCTCAAGACGAAATGTCTCCACGAACCCGCCATGGACGCGCAAGAGAAAATGATGCAATGGGATACAGAGGACCCCCTCCTCTAGCCGAAGCGTACCAAAACAAAAACCCAGGACGCCCGCCTCCGCCCGGATACACGCCGACCTACGACCTCCACCACCATGGATCTTAAAGTCAAGAATGGTGCCACCAAGCCACAAGCGGCCGCCCCGGCACACAAACCACCTGTTAAGCCCAAAACTCCACGGCGGGGTGTCCCCAAACTGGCACGCAAGTGACCCCAGTTTGGGAGCACGCAGTGATTCTACCTGTGGGTCCTGTGCCTCGTCGTTCGCCTAGAGGGTTGCGTGAGCCACGTCATGCGGCATCCACTCCTCCTCAATATGCATGAGCTCGTTGTAGTGGGAGCAGGACGAGGGATCACATGGCGCATCGGACCATCACGGGTGTGGCGCCGTTTGCCCCGGCACACATGGTGGGCCCATGGCATGAGGTGGGTACATGATGGGGCGCACACCTGGCTTACTTGGTCTGGGATAGAGGGCGGCCTTTCAATTGGCTTCACCATAAGACGTATCTTCATGGGCACTTGGGCCCCTACAAGCCGTGGGAAGCCCTTCTACTGTTGCTTGGGGGAGACATTGAGCTCAACCCGGGGCCCTTGAGTGGTCATTGGGCAGCAGTGCATACCGCACTTAGCAAGGGATTGGTCAAGTGTGCTACCGGTTGCACGCAACAAAGTGGCGATGGCCTCCGGTCGGCATCCTCCAATATCGGGGGCCCCACGATTGATGGGGACCGATGGGTCACCATCGTGCAGCTCTTGTCCGATATGCGCCTCGACATTGTCCGCTTAGGAAGTTAAGCCTACTTTCCCCAACATAGAGGCGGCAACAACATTAACCTTCCCCAAGTGGCAGATCTACTATCACCCACACCCGTTCGGGACCATCAATGGGGTGGCATTCCTAGTCCGCCACACAGTGGACCACTTCGTGCTCAAGGACGGCAATCAACGTGCCTCGCTTTTTGCAGACCCACATCGGACCTTTCTGGGACCTACTTTACAGCTCTCCACCAAGCCACGACTACGGCTTCTCAACTACTATGGACTCCAAACTGCAGCCACCCAGAAGAGGCAAGATGCCTTCGTTGAGACACACCAATGCGATATACTCATGGGCGACTTCAACGACTCCATTTGGAGCAACACCCCAAGTCAGTTTTGGTACAATGACCTTCTGAACCGACGTCTATACGACCCGCTGCACGAGCTATACCCGACGCTCCAGTACAGGCTAGAACCACTAGGGGGTGCCACCGCCTGGATGCTATCCTTGTCTCTTCGCGGTGCTGGGGGAATGTTAGCCCCATGACATACCACACGGTCGCGATGCTCACCTCTGACCACCGACTGGTCCTAATGACCACAAGCCTCAGCTCCACGGACTGTGACTCCTTCATCAAACCCAAGTACCCCGCCAAGAAGTGGAATGTGCGGCAAGAGCGAGCCGACGTGTAGGAGACACAACGCATACTCGCCGGGCAAGACACCGCAATGTACGCAGTATCACGCGTTGATCCGGTCCTCAAGGCGGTGGTGTAGGCCATCATTCGGCATTGGAAGCGCACCAAGCAGACCCGTCTCAAAAGTAATGCACAACAGTGGCACAAACACTTCCAAGTGGTCAAGAAGCACATCGCGCAGGAGCTGCGCAAAGTGGCCAACAAGCGCCTCTATACCCTTGGTACACGCTAGAATACCCAATCTCGTTCTAGCCTAGAACCGGCTAGAGCGGCTAGAACGGAAAAAAGAGGGGGATACCCCCCCCCCCCTCAGGGAGGGGGGGGGGCGGGAGATGAGGTGTCTAACCTAGACCCCCCTATCCATACTCCGGGGCCCATACTTTTTTTCACAATTTCATTGTTTTGACCTGATTTTGGAGTCCAAAAAATTTTCGTTCTAGCGGCATTCTAGCAGCATTCTAGCGAGTGCCGCCAGAACGCCGCTAGAACGGTTCGCTAGAACGCCACTAGAACAATATATATGAATGCCCCGCCACTCCTCAAAGAGAAGCTGCCCCGCCGACCATGGCCAGCCCTGGCCAATCACCGGGTCCCGATGCTGGACCCGACTCACGGAGCGCCGGGTTCCCCCCGCCCCCCACCGCCCGGTTAGCCCGGTTAGCCCCCTACCACACCCCATAGGTCACTTGGAAGGTCACTTGGCGGGCCGGCGCCGGGTCACTTGGTGGTGGGTTAGCCCGATTAGCCCGGTTAGCCCGATTAGCCCCCCTGCCCCCCCATGCCCCCATTCGCGAGTTGCAACACACAGGTTACCCCTCCTGCGTGGTGGGGGGTTGCCGGGGCTCATCCTTGCTCCTGGCTGCCCCCTTCTCACCCCCCGTGTCCCCTTCCTTCTCACGCCCCTTGTCACCCCCCACCTCACCCCCCTTGTCACCCCCCTCCCCCTTGTCACCACCCTCGTTCCCCCTCACCCTCGTCATCCCCGTCGTCCCCGTCGTCCTCCGCCGCCAAGGCCTCCCGGAGGTGGGCCTCCGCCTCCTCCCGGGTGCGAAGAGGAGCTCCCCCGGTACCCGGAAGGTGCCCCCCTCTTTCTCCTGCTTCCTCTTCTTCCCCTTCTTCCCCTTCTTCCCACCCTCCCCCTTCCCATTGGATCCCTGCAACACCACCCACCACTTCCCCGGCTCCAACTCCGCATCCCAATCCCCCAACATCGTCACTTGGCTGACAGTCCCCCCATTGCCCCCCTCCGCCCAAGGGACATACCGGGTGTCCCCCACAACCCACACATTCCCATGAGGGTCCCGGCCCCTATCTTGCAAGGGCGGGGCTTGGGGTTTGGGGGGGGGTGGCTTTGCCCTTGCCCTTGGCCTGGGGCTTGGCCTTGGCCTGGGGCTTGTTCTGCTGGGCTTGGGGGGGGGGGGGGGCTCTTTGTCGCTACTCTCGAAGTGCCGGGGTTTTTTCTTGGGGGCCTTGGGTGGGGGTTTGGGGGCCTTGGGGGGGAGTGTCCTCCCCGCGCAGCTGGTGGTGGTAGTGCTGCTGCTACTGCTGCTGCTGCACCTGCTGGTCTCCCCCGCCCGGTCCTGCAACCTCACCCAACCCTTGCGCTGCGGGCCCATGCCCCCCGCACTCCTGCTAGATTCCCACCTACCCAAACCCTCCAACACCGAGAGGGCCAGATTGGGGTCCGTCACCATCATCCGGCCCAACTCGGTGACCCCCGCGAGGCGCGTCCGCCCTCCGCCATCGCGCCACTCCACGCGCACCCCGCGGGGGTCGGCTCCACACGTGTGCACGCTGACAACCTGAAGACGGGGACATAATGCAGATGCAATGTAGCGGCGTTCTAGGCAACTGTTCTAGCGGCGTTCTAGCAACTTTCTAGCAGCGGCGGCACGGCGGTGGTCAGATCAAGACTAGAACGGTTCGCTAGATCAACGCTAGAACGCAATCAACATACCGTGCCTTGGCGGTCCAGGCTGGGGGAGCTGGTCCCCAGGGCCTTGGGTCCCTTGCCTTGCGTCCCGGGGGTTGGGGGGATGCGGCTTCGGGGGGCCCCCAACGGGGGTTGCGGCGGGCTTGGGTTTGGACTTGGGCCGGGAGGCGATGACATGCACCAGCCCGGCATATGCCCCCCGGTTCGGCGCCTCGGGGTTGGAAACCCCGGAAGTCCATCAGCGCTGACCAGGTCGGCGTCCAGGTCCAGGCCTTCCCCGCATACCCAACCCCCCCCCAAGCCCCGCCCCTGCCAGCAGTTGGCGACGAATCGCCAGTGCCCCCCCCCCCCCCTTTTTCCTCTCGGGGGTGAAGATGTTGGTTTGCGCCATATTGAACATCTTCACCCCCTTTTCGGGGGGGGCGCGCGCCTCCCCGCATCCCTTCCCCGGCCCCGGCAACTCAGGTTCCCACCCTCACCACCCGTTGACCACCCCTAGCCGTAGGGGCCTTTTCAGGCTGACAACCCTCCCCTCGTCCACCCATACCGACCGCCCCGCCCCCAACAGCCGGTGGTGCACCCGCACCAACGAAAACCGGAGAGTCCAAACCGGACTCTCCGGGGCGACGAGGAGGGGGCTGTCAAGGTTTGGGGGCTGGGGGCCAGCCAGGACAGCCGGGTCCCATGGCAGGTCCTGGATGGCCCCCACATCCCTCAACCCCATTATCGTCCTTAGCCACTAGCTCCACCCCCCCCCCCCCCCGGCGCCGTCTCCACCTCCTCCTTCACCATCCCCTCCTCCATCTCCTCCGCCTCCACTACCACCTCCACCACCTCATCCACCACCTCCTCCTTCACCTTCTCCACCGTCCTCGCCAACTCTCTCTCCATCCACCGCACGCTGCGATTGAGCGCCTCGATCGCTTCCTCCTTCTCCGCCACCTTGGCCTTCGCCCTGCGGAGAGTGTCCTCTGCCATGTGTACCCTCTCTGCATCCCCCGCCGCCCGCAAGTCGGCCAGTTTGGTCTCCCATTGGGAGACCTTGGCCTCGGCCCTGGCCTTGGCCCCCTTGGAGGCTGCGAGGGAAGCCGAGAGCCCTTTGAGCTCCCCCCGCACTTCCTCCACCTCCGGGTCCTCCGCCGGGACCGCCACCGCCGACTTCCTGGCGACCAACGGGGGAGGGGGTGGCAATGGTGGAGGTGGGGCTTGGGGTTGGGGCTGGGGCTTGGCCTTGGGCTTGGCGAGGGGGGGTGCCTTGCCCTTCGCGGCCCGCTCGGCCTTCGGCTCGGCCTGCTCGGCCTGCGCCTGCTGTGCCTACTGTGCCTACTGCTGCGCCGCCGCCACCTGCACAATCAGCGCCTGGGTCGCCGCATTCTGCAGGAAACACGGGAGCGTTCTAGCGGCGTTCTAGGCAACCGTTCTAGCGGCGTTCTAGCAACGTTCTAGCGACCGATCGTGCTGCCTAGATCAAGACTAGAACGATTCCCTAGATGAGCGCTAGAACGCACAACAAGACAATATACCTCGCGAAGCAGCTTGTCCATCAACTCTTGCGATGCCATCTTGTTGCTCAATATTCTGGTTCAGGAAAGCCTGCATGTGGCCCTCGCCCCTCCTTACCTCCATGGCCTTCATGCCCGAGCATGGCACTTGCGACCGCGGCTCCCCATGCACAACCCACGGCATGTCAAAGTATGCAAACGGCCAGGTCATGCACTGTGCTTGCACATTGGCCTCCCTGTGGATGGCCGACCGCTGACGACCCGACACCTCGTCCACCCCCTCCACCCGACAGCCCCCCCCCCCCCCCCTGCAGCAGGTCCCACATGTTCGCGATGGCCTTGTACTTGGCCATGATCGGCCTAATGCCGAGGCACCTAGCAATATCCGGCCATGCGTCAAAAAAATTGGCTCTCTTCCCCGTCCGGGGAAGCTGGCCCATAAACACTCCAACCTGCACGCCTCTCCGACACGAGAACTTGAAGGTCTTGACGGAGCGCAGGGGTGACCCCCCTAGCCTCCCGGTCGACAAACTCCCCCAACAAGCGGCCCATGGCCATTGTCAAGTGCAAAATGCACAAGACGACCCAAGCACGTGGCAATTTCAAAATCCGCTGTGTACTGCAGCCAGCGGCTTGCAAGGAAGGCGTCCCAAGGAGGAAGGCCGTGTAGTTGGCCTCATCACCCTCCATGGTCCGCGGGATAGCACTACCCTCCCAAGTCTTCGTTTGGGCATTCCATATCCCCTTATTGAACATGGAGCCCACTTGGGGGCAGGTGGACACCCCGATCACCCTTCGCGTCCACGGTTGACCCCCCCCCAGATCACCTTTGCCTCCTCCTTGGAGGCCCCCCATTGGACCAGCCCCGTGTCCATGATATCTTGAATCACCTAAACACGAGACATGGGGGGTGGTTAATTTCGTTCTAGTCTAGTCCAATCTAGCTTCTAGCGAGCGGTGTTCGAGGCTGACTAGATCAAAACTAGAACGAGCGAAAGGCACTAGGTGAGAGGAGCACCTCCCAATTGCTCTTCCACAACGTCACAAGGGTGTCCATGGCCTTGTCATCGCATTTGGCCATGCTCAACACCCAAAGGCCCACGGGGGAGCGGGCCAAGCGGTCGAAGTTGGCCAAGGAGATGGTGAGTTGGGTCCAATTGCCCCCAGCCACGGGGTAGGCATCTCCCCGGACGATGAACGTCAACGGGAAGTTGCGGTTGATTGACCGCACCAAGCCCGGCCGGGAGAGAATGTATGTGACCCATGAGGCGAAGGGCCATGAGATTCCGGTGGCCTTGGGCAACACCGTGGCAACGGGGTCATCCAATTGCACCGGGGCGACCAACTCCTTCCAACGGGCTTGGAAAGCCTTGGTACAAATTGGACGGGAGTAGGGGCCACCGGGGACGGTGCGGTGATACTCCAACTTATGGAGCGTGTAGAGCTCCGAGAGGGTCCTCCACGAGGACTTGGGGGCCCTCATGTTGAGCACTAGTTCACACATGGCGGTGGGGGGGGGAAGGGAGGCGGTGTATGCCTCAACGGCGGCCTTGCATGCCTCACTCGTGGTATGGGTGGAAGTGGTGGAGTTCACATATTGGACGGCGTTGTTGAATTGCCGCCGTGCTAGGGGGCATGATAGCGCCCACGTGGCCAAGTAATGGCCCGCCCGCTCATCCTTGAGGTTAGAAGCCCCACTCAACTCCCGTAGTGCCTTAGACAAGAGGGAAGTATCCTTCCCGGTTGAGGAGGGAGCAAGGGGGGAAGTGGCAGGGCGTTTCATTGCAAAGAAATGTGCAATATCTAAGCGCGAAAGAGGGAAGCATGGAACAATGAACTACGGACAATAACAAGCATTAGCGGGGGAACAATGAAGAAATTGGGATATGTGGGTAGACATTATATCGTTCTAGTATTGATCTAATCTAGGCTAGAACGTTCCAGCTAGAGCGTTCTAGGCTAGATCAAGATTGGGTCTTCTAGCGTGTACCAAGGGCACGTGTCATGCTGCCCTTCGCAAAGATGGAGTATTCTTCCGCTTGACCAAAAACCGGACCCGCGGACCATTGAAGCCCACGCAAAAGCAACCCAATCGGGACCTGGCGCGCGCTTTGCTAGCCAACTTCGGCGGCAATCCCCCTTATGACATGCCGGCCATTGAAGCACTCATCCCACAACTCATCCCACAGGGGCACATGACGGTTGACCCGGCAAACTATCATGAGTTCAAACGGGCATGTATGGGCAAGCGCAAGAAAGCCGTGGGCTCCGATGAGGTTCCGCACCGCTTGTTGGGTATGCTGCCAGACGATACGCTACACACGTTGTATGAGGGGGTGCTAGAAGTGTGGAGAACATGAGATATCCCGCAACATTGGCTGCGGTCTGAGGTGGTGTTGATGTACAAGAAAGGGGATCCTAACCGCCCCGAGCATCATCGACCCATTGCCGTGACCAACAGTATATAGCGTGTTATCATGAAGTTGTACACACCCCGTCTGCAGGTCCTCGTGGACCGGGCTGCTAGCCCGCACCAGTATGGGTGAAGGCATTTGCACACTGCGACTGAGCAAGGTGCGATTTTAGTCAACTCCCTCCATGAGCAAGAAATGGAGAGCACGGAGCCCTTTGTTGTTTTGTTGGATGTTGCCAAAGCTTTCCCGTCCACAATCCATGAGGTCATATTCTGGATCCTAAACCATGCAGCGCTCCCGCCAAACTATGTGGCCCCCTTCTGCACAATGTATGCACATACTAAGTCATACACGGACATACAAGAAGAACAGATTTATTTCAAACCCACTCGGCCCGTCAAAGAAGGATGCCCCTGCTCCCCGCGCTTGTTTGCTATTGTATATGAGTTGTTGATCAAGCGTTTGATTGCCAAGTACCCGGACACATTCATTTATGTTGATGATATTGCCATCATTGTCAAAGATTACTCTGAATTGGAACGACTCCCCACCGACCTCTCCGCTTGGGGGTCCCAGATTGGGATCCAGTTCAATCCCAACAAGACGGAAGTGTATCACTTCCACAGACCACGGTGCTCAGGCGCTACCTTAGGGGATGCTGGGCAGGCAAAACACATCTGGTGGGGACAGCACCGCCTCGAGTTCAAGGATCCCATGTTCACTTACTTGGGCCACACCATTGCTGGTGTAGGGTATATGGGTAGGGCCAAGGATGCGCTCTTCGCCGTCCTACAAGCACAGGTAGCCACACACACCATCCTCCCATTGACAAGCTTTGAGCGGGCACAAATCGTCAATTTGGTACTCATCCCCAGGTGGGTGTATAAGAGTTTCTTTATGTGGGATGTGAGCTAGGGCAATCGCATGGAGATGGCCTTCGAAGATTTTGTCTTGCAGGCTCCCCGCGTGGAAAAGTACCTGCAGTACCGCATCTACACGCACGTCACGGAAGGGGGACTGGGCCTCCACAGCGCATCTTGGGCTAGTTTATGCGCCCTTATCCAGCTACTCCAACGGGCCTTGCGAGTTCCACACAGGCCTATGATGAAGCGTACCAACTCCGGCCATCTCCCACACATGGTAGAGATGTACCGCAAAATCTTGCTGTCCTTTGGTATGGAAATGGGGCGCCTCCCTCGCGCCGGCCAATCCACAGGTCGCAAAGCACCCAAACGGGCCCACGATGACCTCGAGTCACTCTTTGATTCATGAGGACTCCGATGGTTGCAGGTGTGAGTCGCTTGTGCCCCACCAGTACCTCCAATCCCTGCGTCCCAAGACCGGCACTAGTCCCGTGCAACCCAACGTTGAGCAATTAGGACGTGCATGGCACAAGCAAGGGCAACCCACTGGGTTGACGTGGTACAGTGACGGCAGCGTGTTGGAAGGGCGCGCCGGCACAGGGGTGGTCAACAGACCTATGCGCATCCGGGCGAGAGTACCAGGCCCGCAGACAATTTATAGGGCTGAAATGTACGGCGTATGGATCGCGGCGTGCCTAGCCCAACCAGGGGACTCTATTGTGCTTGACAAACGGGCTGCGGCCCGATGCGTTTGCAAGCCACCCAGCCCACAATTGTCCGACTATGACTTGCAAGACGCAGCGTACCAGCTTATCTCCACCAAGGCACTCCAATTACGTTGGGCACACGGGCATCGGGACCCCAAAAAGGCGCATAGCTTGCAAGATTATCAGGAGAGGATTTGCAACGAATTGGCCGACCCGCAGCCCAAGCACGCAGTACTATGCACCCTTGCCGTGGTCTGGGCAGCACATCACCCGCGGATATCCTCTTGAACAACCATGTGATGCCGTCCCCTGCCCGAAAGTGGATCATCAAATCACGCCCCTAGAAGCTGGTACCCGAGGCGCGTTGGACGTCATGGCTGCCTTTGCGCGGTCAACCGGGATAAGTGAGGCCCATGGCTTTGGGGGACACTGCGATGGCCAAGGTATGGGGCACCCTGGGAAACCGGGCCAATGTTGTGCCCACGATGTGGGCACCGCCATGGCCTCGCAGTGCAGGGGTGCCTCTTGTCATGCCCCTCCGAGTCCCGGTTTTGGGACATTTAGACCGATGCATGGGAGGCATCACATGTCACACAATTGCACAGCACGGAATCGTTTTTTCCTAGGAGTTTTTAGATGCAGTGCCTTGCATGTTGTTTCCGAATCCTCAGGCCAATCGGGCGTATTGCTGGGAACATTGCCGCCGAGTGGTCCGGCCGATCTCCCGTCAGCCTGGGCGTCCCGGAAGTGTGCCCGCCGAAATTGGTCGGGAAAACGCTTCCGATTTTCGGGAGCAGTGCTCCCGATGATTCCCTCCATTTTGGGAAGCATTGCCTCCGATGGTTGGTTGCCGTCATACCCAGCACTGCTTCCACACTTAGGTCAAGAAAACGCTTCCGATGTTTGGGAGCAGCGCTCTCGATGATTGCCTCCGTTTTGGGAAGCAGTGCCTCCGAACATCGCTTCCGATGTTTGGAACCACTAGTTCTGATTGCTGGTTTCCGTCATACACAGCACTGCTTCCAGAATGCTCTAGGCAATGGCATGGACCAACCAGGACGTCTGCATCCCAAAACCCTGCCCTAATCCCATGGGATTTGACAAAAAGTTGTGAACCGACTGAGGACACTTTCACCCAGATCAGTGCCCGCAAAATAGGTGAATTGGTACTTGGAGGACACCATGGCCACAGAAAATGAAGGTACTTTGTTCCGACCGGCATGCCCCGTTTTTCGAGAGCAATTGTGTCACCACTCATTGTCATGCATGGGGGTTTCTATCTCCTGCTTGGGTCCAAATTGAAAACATAGTGAAAACATGATACCCCCGCCCCTCCCCCCCAACCCCCAAAGGTGGTGATGCACGATGTACTGCCACTTCTTGCATGGCAATTTTTTTTTGTTTTTTTGGCAGGCCACCGCACCCAGCCCCACCCTTTCCCCTGAAATTGGAATCCGTGGAGTCCCGGCGGCGCGACTAACCCCTGGGATGCCAGTGGGGATGAGCAATGCACGGATTCAGGTGGCCTGTCCGGGGCATGGTCGACAGCCGCATTTTCGTGGAAAAAAAACGAACTATCTGATCTAATTTCTGGGGGATCTACTATCTTGTGCGCGTTTGTTTGCGGACAGTGCATCATTAGTGCCACACGTAGCCGCTCATATGAAGTGGTGGCAGATCAGATCTGAGAACGTTGGCAGGTTTTCTTGGAGTCGTGGTAGGTTGTTCACGAGCCCAACGTGTTTCTTTTAGTCCACACGCAGTCCCATGGCTTCCCCTTTTGATCCTGAGCAGTACCTCCCCTTTGCTGATGCGGGATGGTCCGATCTGCCAGAAATCCTACAACACGGAGATTTTCGGGGGGACCCATGGGACTCTGATGCCGAGAAACCCTTGGCAGAGCTGGCTGAGCGGGAGTCTTGCACACCACCATCCCAACGACCGCACTCTGAACCCATGTTGACCCCCCCCCCCCCCGCCATGGCTTCACCCCCCAGCTTCACCCCCCTATGCACACCACGCATCTCGTACCAGCCCACAGTTAACAGCCCCCGACAACATACCCGACCCCCTGTGGTTGTACCCCTAGACCCCCCGACCCCTGCCCACCACTGTGCGCAAGATCCCATCTCCCCGCGGACCGAACACCTCCTCACCACTGTTGAACCATCTACAATGCGCGACCTTGTGGATATGGGGCTCATGCGCTACAGATTTGCGGTTGAGCACCGGGGGTCACTCCAATTGTACCTCCAAGGGGAGCGTGTCAGCTGGAGCCATTTTATTGAGCCAAGCCTTGAAAGGGCATTGGCTATTGCCTGTGCCATAGACCCCAACTGCCGTCCAGCCCGTGCACCCCTCCGGGGCAAACCAGCACGACCTGATGTAGCACTACAATTCGAGGCCACAGCTAGCCAACCCACACTGGGCGCACTTCTGGAAGGGCGCTGGACTTCGCTTCTCCCCATGCGGTCCACTACCACCCCCCGTACGGAAAAGCGCGCAAAGCCTGCCCCAGTGAGGCGGCACGTGGCTCAAAAGGCGGACGTGCGCACGCTTACGCAGATGGCTCGTGGTGATTTACCCCCTCCCAAACGCCCCCAAGCCAAACCCGCAGCAGCCAGTGGTAGACTCCAAGGAGAGCCACGGTTCCCCATGAGCTTTACATTAAGTTCCAGGCCCACAAAAGCATGCGGTCGCAAGTACACTTGTGGAAGCCTGTCTGACGGGCGTTAGTGTTGGAATAGTGTGTTCTGGGTGCGTCGCCGGAGTGGCGTGTCATTGTGGAGCGCATTCTGCGCCTACTATTGGCACTGCCAACCGTGAGGGTCCTTTGCCACCCGCAGACCCAATCGGTGCTAGTGCGGCTTGGGAGTGAAGTGGATGCGCATGATGTGTACTGCATTTGTGGACGCTGCGGGTCTGAACGTAGTGGTAGGCGTGAGTGGGTGGCATTCTAGTTAGAAGTACTACAAGGGTGGCGCACGTTTTCCTACGTTTCAGTGGGCTCCTTTGTGCCTAGCCGTCAACGTAGGGCAGAGGCCAAGGCGCAGAGAAGGGCAAAGAGAAAGAGTAGGGTGTGTACTGTACAGGATGCTCAACAGGTGTTGGTTGTTCCTGATACGTCGCAGGTGGATTCGTCCGCGGAGTACGTGCCGCCTGGGCACGTGCCTGAGGGAGATGGGAGTGCGCAGCGCATTTTGCCAATGCGGTCAGCGAAGCTGCATCGGCGCATTGTAGTTGATGCAGAGAATTCGTCCGAGCCCGCAGGGGATACCCAGTCGGACATAGGGGACTCCCCGAGTGGCAGTGACAGTGGGAATGAGAGTGGGGGTGAGAGTGGGAGTGGGAGTGGGAGTGGCAGTGATGCCTCGGATGGTGACGCAACCAGCAGTGCTGTCACAGTCAGCAGCTCCGACGCTGAGGCTGCTGCACCGGCGGCGCCTCCGCAAAAAAAGTTCCGCAGGACGGCCCCGTGCTCTGCACAACGCTTTTCCCAGCGGCCAAGCACCCGTAACCCATTTGCTGAGTGAGGGGGACTTCTTCCCTACCGACACTGAAGCTACTTTGAAACAGGAGACCAAGCCATAACTCATTCGTGTTGTTGTGTATGTCTGTGTTTGTGCATGCAGGGTGGGGAGGACGAACCGGGCTGGGCGGGAAGCGGGCTGTGGCGGAAGGGGGGCAGGGTGGAGGGGGGGAACCCGGCGCTCCGTGAGTCGGGTCCGGCATCGGGACCCTGTGATTGGCCACAGCTGGCCATGGTAGCCGGAGCAGCTTCTCTTTGAGGAGTGGCGGAGCATTGTACATTAGTGAACTTTAGATATGGGTGATGGTGGTGGTGGGTGTGCTTGGAGGGGTGGTGAATTTGGCTTTTTTTTGACATTTAAGGTGTTTGGGGGGGGGGGGGGGTCATTGTATGATCATCCCTAGGTATGGTGCACACCTCACAACGGGCGTGCGCACCCAAAATTGGCGCTGAAAACGCTTCCGACGTCGGAAGCAACGCTCCCGATGAATGGTTGCAAATTGCTGGCCACATGTGGGTGCAGTGCACCCAGCGATCGGTCGGGGAAACCGCTTCTGATGTCGGGAGCAACGCACCTGATGAATGGTTGCAAATTGCGGAGCATGATTGGACCCGTTGCTGACAATGTTGCAAGCAAAATTGACTGTCACCAAGGGTTGGCATGGTGCCAAGTATTTCAATGCCAAAAAAAAATCCGTGCTGTGCGTTTGAGCGACATGTGTGGAAACCGGAGGCAACCAAGTGGCGGCAAACGGCGTCCACCGACGAACTGCGCATGTGCACCCGCTTGCAGTTCCCGCACTCCCTTCAACGATCCTTCCTTCCAGTCGAGGCACACTAGAAGGTGGTAGTTCCCACATGGCACTTCCACGTATTCCAGCGATTGCAGGCGTGGGTCGTTGACAAACTGCAACACGCCCCATCTTTTGTCCGCAATAAGCGGCCCACGCACATTGTCCCACCTGTTGCCAGGGCCCCGCCGCAGGTAGCTAAACCTACGGCCTACAACATCTGGAACTACGTGAGAGGTGTTTTGTCGATCCCGCCGCGATTAGAGCCACGTTTCACCGATACCGCGCCCACGGTGGAGGAATTTTGGTCGGTGGAGGAACTTCGGTGGCAATTGACACAAGCAGTCACCACCGCTGAGCGCACATGGGTCTTCGAGGCCATGGCCCGGCACCGCCATGTAGCACCGCCGCGCAAAAGGCCGAGAGAGCCGTCGCCGCCACCAGCACAGACTCCGGCCTCACCGCCGCGTGAGTCTCATGAAACCCATGCCGGGCCTTTCCCGGAGCAGGCAAGGCGGGCCATGCTACACGCCCAAACGCAAGCCGCGTGACTCTGTCCGGAAGAGGTGGCACAGGCACTCGCCCAACAGGCCATCACACAGAAGTCCCTCTTCTTGGCACAGGACCACGAACACTTGTGCTGGCAAGCGTATTTCCTCTGTAAGGATCACACGGCGCAATTGTACGTAGAGGCGCAACAGGCGGTCTACCAATTGTGCTGGATGGCGGACTCCTGCCGACTGCGCTTCCGCTAGTGGCGCACGGCAGTCCTCCCAGAGGCGCGGTCCAGGGCATTGCGCAAGCTCGCCATGGCATCCTCGTTTTGGGATGAGGCTCATGTTTCGCTGTCCACTAGCATCCAAGCGGACGAAGCGTCTGCAGGGCGGCATATGTCGCAAGTGCACGCAGTGACCCTTGCGGCCTTACGGCGGACGACTTTGTCGGACACCCGATGGGACATCCGGATGCCACTGCACAGCGCATGAAGCGCTTGCAGGACGAGAACACACCTGAGACGCACAAGAAACGGAGGACAGAGGTGCTGGAGGTTCCCAGTGATCTCCAGGATATGGAGATCGCGCTCGCGGACATGGGCGACGTCATTGTCTTGACTGGATTGTAACACCCGCGAGAGGTCCGGGAGGACGCGTATACCCATGCAAACGGGGCGACAGGGCTGGTGCAAGGCGCAGGACTCGTTCCTCCCGCCACCCCGCCGCAACCGTCTTGGTGAGGGTAGGTCATACCAACCCCATAACCAAAGCTAGCCCTGTCACTGACCCATGACCTGCTATGTGTACTCTGAATGGACACTTGGTGGAACTTGGGTCACGAGTTTAAAAAAAAACATTTCATGCAGCAACCACAATCTATAGTGTGGCGCTTGCAATATGCCCTTGACAGAGCGTCAAGACAAGGCACAATACAATATCAAGAGACATGCCGGATGGCAACTAACACATCAATTTGCTGGATGAAGGTAGAATGCAGGGGTGCAATTGCAAATGAAACGGCACCAAAAGCATCCAAAATCTTCGCCCACTTCTTCCGCTGCTAGGGGCATTCAACGATCCCAACAATCAAATCAACAACGGCCAACTCCTCTTGATTTGCCCCAATATTCTGTGGCCGCTCACATTGGGGGGTGTATTCCAAGGGTATCATCCGTGCCCACCAGACTCATTGTGGTCGATTTCTTCGTGAATGCCTCGGTGCCATCCGCAAAGCATTGCTAGAGGACGTTGTTGCAAACACGAAGGGCAGAAGCAAAAAAGCGGGGGAGAAAATCAGCAGCACTATGCGGATTGCCCACATAACCCTTGTCCTCTGAGGGGTTCTCAATGCTTCAAAGTGGAGGATAAATTCAGAAGTGGCCCACAAGTGGGCGGGATTGGCTACATAACGCCTGCCACCTAGAGGGTCCCAACACTTCAAAGCAGGTCACCAAATCACAAGTGGCCCACAACTGGGCGGATAGCCGACATAATCCCCCAGACGGCAGGGGTTATGTAGACAATCCGCCCACTTATGGTCCACTTCTTGTTTTGTCCCTCACTCCGAAGTGTTGACAACACCCTAGACGATAGGGGTTATGTCGCCAATCATGCATCTATCTTGTGTCAATCGGAGATATTTTTTGGATGACGCCAATTCTAGGCGGCCAACTTTGCTGTTGTTGCTATTGCTTTTGCTGTTGTTGCTGCGAGTGATGTTAACACCCGTCCCGTTGTGCGGATCTGTCGCAAATGGTATGCGGGGCCTACTCAATACCCCCAAAATGCTGGTCAACTCAGAAATGACCAAGAATTGTGCGCTAAGCTGCAAGGGGAATTGAAAAAACTGTGTGTGGGATGTGCACAATGAATCCCACAGAGGCACGCAAACCGAGCGATACAGATACTAAGGCCGACTTGATCTTCAAGCCTGCTTTTTGTAACCACTTGTAAGTAGTGGGCACTAATGTTGGTTTTGGCCCTGTAGGGTTCTCTTTTTCATTACACCCGGTGTCGTCGCACTGATGTTGGCCACTGCCTTGTCAAGACTCTTTTCTTGAGCTTGATTTTGTTTCTCGTGCCCAATCCCAATTATACCGTGTTATATTGGCCAAGTGCCAACTAATTGGTGTGCATGATGGTTTGGCCCGGCTGCGGCACCACTAACACAAGTGGCTGGGGATCAACCCGGGGGCTTTGTGTCCTTAAACAAAAGTACCACTCACCATTGAAGTGTCCAGTTCCTTAGTAACAATGGGGGGTGTATGGAGGTAAAACTTAGTAAAATTTTTTGAAAAACTTTTTGGAAAAAATTGTTTACTAAGTTTTACCTCGTTTCTACTAAGTTTTACCAAATTTTACTAAGCTTTACCTCGTTTGGTACTAAGTTTTACCAAATACCCCATGATTCACAATGCGATGAATGGAGGTTTAACGACTCGTTGTCCAAAGACTGGGTTTAGGTTGAAGGCCCAGCCCAATTTCAAATCCAAGAAACCCAACAACCCAGAATTGATGTCTGTAGAGTGACAGCTTGGGCTACTGTATGTATGTATGTGAAACTCGGAACGACAGAAGTCAGACTGCAAAGAAGTTGGGGCCTTATGCAAACTGCAGATGGACCAACAGCATAGCAGGTTGCTGGGGTCACATATCAATTGTGTGGTACAGATGCACACCACTTCCTGTTCTGCTCATCCTATGAGAGGAGTAGCCTCAGTGCCACGTTCCACCTTGTTTGCAACCACCCTGATTGAATTCCACATTCCCTGTCTTCGTAGCAGCATTGCCTGTGACCTTTTCAAAGGTGGCGCTGCTAGGGGTTTCTGCAGTGCACCAGGAGTCCCATTGCTGCAAACCCAAATTTCACCGCAACCAAACCACAGCATCTCGGCCAATTTTTTCCAGGGCACGTTTGTTTCAGGATCTGTGTCCCTGTGAGCGAATCCTGGCACTAATTACGCCATTCCAATTGTTGCCCATTCCAAAATCCAAATTCCAGCCCTACCCTTATTTATGCGAATGGTCTCCACTATACTTGTCACTATGCTCTTCTCCCATTCACACTTTTGCTCTCCCATTTCCGCAAAAGCACACATTTGAATGCCATGCTGCAGATCGTCGAGAAACCAAAGATTGTGGAGACCATTGTGGAAAAAATCGTGGAGGTACCGGTGAAGCACATTGTTGAGGTCCCAGTGGAGAAAATTGTGGAGAAGATTGTCCAGGTCTGTGAGGGGAGGTATGGAATAATCGTGGCATTCCAAATAGCGCAAGTGAACGACTCACTTGTATGGTGGGAGAAGGGGGACTCAAACACCTGCGAAAAACGGGAGAGTGGTCTGGAAAGGGGGCTTGAAGAGAACTGCTTGAAACCGGGCAAAACAGTGTTCTTGATGGAAATTCAAGAAATAATTTTTCCCCGCGATACATACCTCAAATGATCAGCGCTTTGTGGGGATTGTTTCAATTCACCCCTCCCCCCTCCCTCTTGAGAGCCCTCCTGATAAGACCCTCCCCCTGTTGGGGGGGAAGGGTCAAGAGAGGCTTGTGCTATTGATGCCACGCCATCTGCTGCACTCTCCCATGATTTTCTCACACCATGTCCTGAGGGACTTGAAGTCTGTCTGCCGCCCCGGCAAGAGCCAGAAGGTGATGGCCCTGTAAAAAGGTCCACAAAGACCCAGGTGGGAAATTTTTTTTGATAAAACAAGTTTTGCCCACAATGCAGACCTGAAGATGATTAGCGCGTCGTGGAGATCAGTTCGACTCCTCTCTGTTCGGTGCCACCCCCAGGAGGGTGTGATGACAAAACGACAATTAGGATTGCTCTTTTTTGCTTTGCAGGTATGTCTGCTGGCAGCGGGGATGACAATAGTTCCAATTTCAGGGGATGACAATAGTTCCAATTCCAGCGCAGACAGCGCAGACAGTTCTGACAGGGACCCTGCTGAATGGCAAAGAATTCTGGCCAAATGTGTGAAGAAATGATTGTGCTGGACTGAGAAATGCTACAAACCTGTCCAGTGCATTGCCCTATGTCAGATGTTCTCAGGGACAGGGTTGATGAATGATTTCATATCAAATGTGTGCACAATTCTTGCAGGATTGGTCAACAAAACCCATTTTCCAAAAATGCCCCTGGTGGTCTCCCACCTTAGTACCAAGCTAGTCAACTGAGGCTTAGCAGGCAGGGTCATCGGCCCTCCCCACAGTGGCACTGTTTTTGTGTAAGTATGGTCAAATAACCTATATGAGTTGACCAAATATGGTTGGCGCACACTGGTCCGGCCGGCGGAGCAATCGTAATTGTAATCGCTGTCAGGGGGGGGAGGGGCTGGGGGGGGGGGACCCCCCACACACACTATATCCACCCTTGATGTGTTGACTGAGAACGTGCCTGGCTTTTCCCCTAGTGGAGGGTACAGGTTTTGATCTGGGGGGTGCGCTCTGTGCAGCATATTTCCAGCCCAAACAAAGCCTTACCCATAGCCATTGGCATCATCAACTGAGAGGAAAGGGTCCGCTGAGTGTATGGTTTTGCAAATACAAGCGGTTACATTTGCAGTCACAAGAGCAAAGCCTTGAGGACAGGCAATCCCTCATCCACCCAGAGGGGCCCTTGACCCAGAAATCTCCACCCCCCCCCCCACAAAAAAAATGACTGCCGTAGAACCGCCCCCTAGTCTGGCGCAATCTGAGAAACAACAATGACAGCAGTGCTGTCATGCATCTTCAGCAATCACCAGAAGCAGTACATCATTTTTGGTGGCAAACGCCATTGTGCCACATAGACCAGCGGCACTGAATGCAGGGCTATTGAATCTTTGAGGTAGGGTGGACCAAGCTTGAGTGTATGCATTAGCGCAGCTGAACGCCAGGCCCTGGGTACAGCACACTACATTCAGGGACTGTTCACAGGGATGGAATGGGGAGTGGATCCGCCCGCCGCATCGTTGATTCCGGTCAAATGATGGGTGTCTGGTAAGCATTGCGGGACGATGGGACAGTGACAGTGATGCGAAGATGATGCGTGTGGCGCTGTTCTGTGGGTCTTTGTTCTACTAAAATCCCATGGTTTTTTCCGTGAACGTACCTCTTGCTCTCATTCTGCAGGTGCCTGTCATGTACACTAAAGAGGTGCCCGTCGAGAAGGTGGTGGAGAAAGTAGTAGAGGTGCTTGTCCCTGATCTTTGGCTGGCACTCCTACCCCAGTGCCTTCTGCTGACTTGCCAGCCACCCTGGGCACTGTGTTCACCAGCAGCTTCTTGTTCCCTGCAATGTAGTGCCCGGCAACAAGGCTTTCCTGTGCTTCTCAAAGTGAGTCGGGTGGCACGAGACCTGCCATTCCAGGCAGCAATGCAGCAGGGTGATTGTAGGGTAGTGTCAAGGGGAACAGGTTGGGGAAGGCCCACCCCCCCTGGAAAAGCCCCACCCCCCCCCTTGGTTTTGGGAGATAGTGGTCTCGGGGTCATGGTGCAGTGGCGCTGGAAACCACCTCCAAGAGGTCGATAGATGAGGCGCAAGAAGTGGAGATGAGCATTTTGGGGGGTATTTGCGTAGCATACCAAGGGGTTAATTCTTAAATGTTGTTTCATGCAAAAATGTCATTTCATGAGAAAAAAATCCCCATTTTTTTTATTTTTGGCCCCACCAACCCCCCCAACCAAGAACCTACTTTTTGGAGGGGGCTGGAGGGTGGCAATCAGAAACCCCCCGGCCCATGGTTTTTGCTCAAAAGTCAATGAATTTTTGGAATTTTTGATTTCGAGGCGAAAGAATTTCTTGCACCCTCGTTGTAGGGGCCGTTGAGCGCTTTTGCAGTTTTAGGCTCTTCAGTGGCACTTGACAATTTTCGAAGATCGGACTTTTCCCAATGTTCTTCTGTGGGTTCTGGCATGGGTTTGGATCATCATTTGGTGACAATACGGCTACTCTAGCACCCATAGCTACCCACCTAGTGCAGCTAGGCCCATGTAGCTGGGGCCATGAGACATGATTATACCCAAGTGCTGTGCTGTTTCCTGGACAGATCAGTTTTCGAATTAGCAAAACTTCTGGTCTGATCTGGTTTAGGGAGTGGCATAGTTAGCGCTTGGTTCTGCAGGTGCCTGTGGACAAGATTGTGGAGAGAATTGTTGAGAAGATTGTGCAGGTGCCGGTTGAGAAGGTGGTGGAGAAGATCGTAGAAGTCCCAGTGGAGGTGGTTGTGGAAAAGGAGGTCATTGTAGAGAAGGTGGTGGAGGTTCCGGTTGAAGTTTCGGCCCCAGTATGTGAAGTATCAGCCCCAGCAGGGCTGAATGCTGCTCTGTGCCTTAGAAAGATGCTGTCTGGCTGAAAGGCAGTCCCTGTTTCTCTTTTGGCAACCAAAGGATGAGACAGAGGCCACATGCAAGTGACAACAATAGGCAGGCATCAGTATTGCATAGCTACACCATTTGGACCATTTGGAGATTGCACCTGGTGTAGATCCAGGTGCCCATTTCCCCCTTGCAATCTACCAAAGCAGGGGGTGCCATAAGGACACTCACCCTTTTTTTTTTACTATGGCATGCACTCTCTGATAGTCAGCTATCACCAGATCCTGACATAGCTTAGTCGGTAGTTGTACTGGGCTCTAATTCCAGGGATCCTGGGTTCAAACCCCACTCCCTGCAACAATGTTAGCTTCGCTTTTTTGGTCTTTTTCATGTCCCCATGTTACTTACCCCCAGCGGTTACCCACCAACCGCCAGCGGTTACCCACCAACTGCTATCGGTTACCCACCAACCGCCATTGTAGGGCGTATTGGACACTCCGAGTTTTTGTTTTTTTTTAATTACGGCACCCCCTGTACCAAAGTCATCCGTGCCTCGAAAGTCATAACTCCAGCATCATCATTGGGATGACATGAAATGTGATGTGGATTGGTCCATGTATGGCGGATCACAATTCTCCAGCCCCTGTCCCCTACCCGAAGGATGTCATGAATCGGACCTCCAGTGTGTTGCAGGGTTCCTTCTGGAGCTCCCCGTCCTCTGCTCCCATTTGCCCATTGCTTGCGCCAAGTGTGTTGTGGTGTTGGTGATTCCGCTGGAAGGAAGCACCACTGACAGGCTGTTCCGAAGCTCTGAAAAGGGATTTGGAGAAAGACTGCATGCATTGTATTGTGCCTGTCTGATCTGAGGCAGTCGGGATGGGCATTGTCTCTGGTAGGCTCAGACTATCGAAAAGATTATCGAAGTTCCAGTTGAAGTTCTTGTGGAGAAGATCATCGAGATTCCTGTGGAAAAGATTGTGGAAGTGCCTGGTATTTGCGAGTCAAGTTTTTGTTGTGCACTCTGCTGTTCGGGAACATTGCTGGGCATGGGCAATTTCAGTCAATTGCCTGGGGTGTAGGACCGAACTCAAAATGGGGTTGCCTCAGAGAGAGACTCAACGTGATGAGATGATGATGATGCCCGAATATTATCATTTTGGAGGCTGTCAACAACAAGAGCCATTTGGTGCACACAGTCTTAAACTAGTACCTCTGATCTGCACGTCCATAAGTGCGCATGCTCTCCACATGAACCTCCGAGAGTTCTGAACCAACTGTTCTTTTTTTTTGGTCCTTAGGATTATTGATGGATTCGCTGGCATTCCAGGATGGTTCTTGGCTGGACGGAATGAACCGGCGGTACCCTCGGCGGCCGTTCGGCTCGGCCGGTTAGGTTCCGGCGGTTCAGCTCGGCGGCGGTGTCGGCCGGCCGATTCGGCCCGCCCCGCCGCAGGGCGGCACTTCAGCCGGCCGGACCGCCGGAACCTAACCGGCCGGCCGGTCAGCCGGCCGAACCGCCGGGCCGTTCCGACGCACCCCCCCCCCCCCCCCCCCACCCCCCAAGCATCCCGAGGTTATTATGGTTCTTTTGTTCACCTGTTCTTATCACTGCCCTAGAGACCTATGTTAAACCCAATATGTTTAATATTTGGGTCAAAAATTAATGCGTTAACCCAAAATTGACCCTTTTGGGGGGGGGGGGGAACTCTACCCCCACGGGGTGCCTTACGGGATCGGGTGTCAGTTTCACCCGGGGGTTGGGGGGGGGTCTCACCTGCTTGCATGGAAAAAAATATTAAAATGGTCCTTGGGTTTAATTTTTGATTTTAATTTTTCCTTTAATATTTGAAATATTAAAAATTAAAGCGTCACCATGAGTTTGGCCATAGTGCATGGGGCCGTGTGTTGTGCCCCATGGTGTTGTAACGGAAGGTCAAATGTCAAAAACCACCACTCCCACACTTGCAAAACCACCTCCGCCTCCCGTTCCAATGCCGTAGCCCCCGGCATTCCCCCCCCGCGGGCCGTGTGGTCGTTGTAGGCCCGCTTGAGAATGGCGTTGGGGCTCTCAACGACATCGGCACACACCGCACCCAAACCGACCCCAAGCCGCGCCGCATTAGCCACCGCCAATGTCACATCCTCCTCCAAGTACAAGAGGTAGTTCGACTGGCAGCCGGCCTTGCAACAATGCAGGCGGTACGCCCACGCAACCTCCGCGGCCTGTAGGTCGGCGCGCGGTGGGGTATCCGAGTACAAGTCCCGGAGGAGGTCCCGCATGGCAACCAACGTTTGCCACTCATCGTCCTCTAGGGCGTAGGCCAATAGTGGCCCGAGTTCCTCCCATGTGAGGAACAACGCCCGTGCCTCCTCTCCGTCAGGCGAAGCCGAGGCCCCCAACCTGACGCCGGTGCGAGCCCGGTAGAGCACGCGTTGCCCGGCGTTGTCCTTGGGAAGGTCCCCTAGGCAGGCCTCAATGAAGGCCACTTGGAGGCGGCCCATGGCCATGCAACAATGGAGGATGCATAGGAAGACCAAGCACCGCTCCGCCACAACATGCGGGTCTCCTACGCACCCCCCATTCTCCAAGCCGAGGCCCGTCTCCTGATGGCGGCGACGGGCCACCGCCTCCCCCTCCAATGTGCGGCGGACCCCCGCCTTCACCCACGCCGCCGCAACCTTGTCCCACACACTCATATTGTAAATTGAGCTCACCATGGGCGATATGGAGACGCCAATGAGGCGTCTCACGAAGGGTTGGTCACCCCCGATGACCAACTCGGCGGGCACCCACTTGGTGCCCTAGTAGAACTTCTTGCAGTCGTGGACCGACTGCAACACCTACGAACAAACGGGAATTAATTTTTGAATTAATTTATCGAGGTTAATATTAGATTAATTTTTCAGTCAGCGTTATTTTTTGCGAAATATTAAGTAGTAACCTCGAGAAATTACCGCAAAAATGAAAGCGGAACAAAACGACCGTATACCTGCAGGTTCTTGGACCATATTGTCGCTAGTGCGGCCATGTCCTCATCCCCGCATACAGCCATGCCAATCACCCATACGTAGGCGGGTGTTCGTCCACGTGCACCGTGGTTGAGGAGCCCAATGGAAAGTTGGGTCCAACTTCCACCGGCGCACAGGTAGGCATCCCCACGGAGGAGGAAAGTGAGCGGCCGCTTCCAATCGATGGTGTCCACAAGGGTGGATGCGATTGGATGTAGCGGGCCCACGATTGCAACGGCCAAGAGCGGCCGCTTGTGGGGGGATCCGCCACAGACACGGGTCGATCTAGCGCAAGCGGCTTCACCAACTCCTTCCATGTGTCCATGAAGCGGTCACGTGAAGGGATGGGGCGGGGGAATGCGAGGCCTGTTGCGGCGGTGTATGCGGCCCCCCGGTGGGTCATGAACTTCGACACATGCCGGAAGCCGCCCTTGGGGACATTCAAGTCCATAAGTAACCCGATCAATTCGGGTGCGGGGAAGAGGGCGGAGGCATATTGCTTCACGGCCTCTATTTGCTTGTTGCGGATGACGGGGAGTTGGGCAACCTCGGTGGCCTCGTACCACCGGGCCTTGGCCAAAGGGGATGAGGCCACCCACTCACCAAGGAGTTGGGAGACCAAATAGTCCCGCAAACTCTTGGCCCCACTCAAACGCGTGAGCGTCATACTAAGCTGGAGAAGGGTGTCACGAGAGAAAGGCATAACAAGAGCTACACAAGGGAAAAAGGAGGTTGGGAGTAGGGTGAGTGGGGGGACCGGAGAGGGATGTGTGGGGCTACATCACCACCTATAGGACTATGCAACCCTTGTAGCAACCCGTTGGGCACCCTTTGACCACCCAAACACTTCAAGTGGGCATGGTACGCGCACAAGCAAAGCGGGGCAAATGTGCCAAAATTGGGTTAACATGTTAGTATTGGACAGGTTAATTGTTACCCCCTTTCATATATTAAAAATTAAAATTAACCATATTGGTTTTAACGTAGGTCTCTAGGGTGCTCTGCTGATCACTGCTGCCATGTATTGTTCCCACTTTTATTTATTTATTCATTTATTTGATTGCATTGTTGCCTAAGGGCCATGCCTCTAAACGCAATTCCTTTCTTTAATTGCTTTCACAAGAATCTCTACAGCCATGCTACCACCTGTTGACTGGAGCAAGATCAACGTCACAGGGACCTCCATCAAGTAAGTGATTGCATTGGGGTGGGGAGTATAACTGTGTCTGCAGTGCAGACTGGCAGTGAATTGGCAGTGGTTGGTGGTTCACCACCGGCTGCTGATAAGGGGCCAATACTTCCAAATGCAGCCTGCCTTAGACCTGCCATGGCAAGAACAACGATGAGTGTGAAATGGAAAATTGTGACTTTGCAGGGTCGCACAAGCCAACGAGTTGACAGAAAGTCAACCAGCAAAGGAAGGCAAACATGCCCCCCCACGCCCCCCGAAGGTAGACAAATTTGGTAAGAAGACCCCGGAAGTACTAAGCGAAGCATTTAAACCCCCTCCCCCCTATTAATATCACGCTTCAAAATGATATCACGCATGCATGATATTATTTTGACCACCTGAAATAATATCACACACCCCAAACGAGAGCACTAGAGGGACATGCACTGTGCAGGTTTGTGGGCTGAGTTGAAAACATCGTTTAGTTTTTGGAAAGGAATGATGCCATGGACAGTTGCCTAGCCACAGGTTTGGGCTTGGCCTTTGGCTTTGGTTTTGGAGGCTGTGCATCACCAGCTGGCACAACAAGGGGCAGAAATTGGAAAGGAACGCATAATTTGGCCTTCGTAGGGTCTATATACCCCAACTCTTGGAACACCTTCGGCACCTCCGATAGCAAGCATTGCGATCAGTGTGCCCATACGTTTAAAATGATTTTCTTTGAATGAAACCATGACATTTAATGATCCCTTGTGCTCAAGTGTTTGCACATTACCCAGCAGCCCAGCCAATGCAGCTGGTATTTCATCCAAGTTAACCCAAACCTCAATGGCAAAGGGTTGCAAATATAAATAGGTATACAACTGATTTAGTATGGAGTCCCGTTCCGCTGCAGAAAGCTGCGTCCGGCGTTGTGCTTTTCGCAAAACAATGTGGTGCCGCTTTTGGAACTTTTCTAGCCAGCGACGCGACAAAATATGACCACCAGACTTTGCCAACTGCTGGGTTTCGTCATTGAGCATGCGTGCAGACACTGGCAGATTTTGTGCACATCGTGCTGAAAACCATTGATACAGAGCGACATGGCATTTTTGGTACAACACTCTGCGACCGCCGCCGGTAATGCGTTTGGAAGTATGGGCCAACACCATACCCTCCACTTTGTCGATACTTTTGGCCCAATTGTCCAATTGACGTTTGTTGACCAATAATGTTTGCTCATTCGTGAGGTCCCACACTTTCCATTGAATGGTTGAAAAATCACCTCGAAGAGAGGTTGTTAGATCAAGCGCGGGCACAGGCATCGTATACCCCCTTTTTTGGGGGGTCATTCGCGTAGCATACCCCAAGGCATGATATTTGATGTCCAACCCCTTGTAAAATCATTATATTGCCCAATAAGACAATCCCCCAATGGATTTTTGGATTCTGAGGCCTCTATCCCCTAAAACTGGATATCATATTTTTGAGGGGGGGGGGTCAAAAGTTTTCGCTCCAAGCAGCAGGGAGGCACATGGCTGTAACAACAAACCCTGGTCGAACGGTAACGCAGCGGGCTACAGATTTTTAGGTCGGCGGTTCGAATCCTGGTCGGTCGATTGTCGGCGGCGGCGGCGCCGTTGCCATACTCGCCCGACCGGGGTTCGAGCCGCCGACCATAAAGTCTGCGGTCGGCTGCATTACCATTCAGCCACCACTTGCCTTGCAGGCCCGCTTCCTCCCCACTGCTTAGGGTCGAGTCTACCACTGACAAAAAACTTCAACTGTGTGTTTCTGTCTGACTGACTGACTGCTGGCCTGGCTAACTGACTGATTGGCTGATTGTCAGCCTCTCTTCGAGGTGCACTGCCGAAGGCAAGAGAATTTCCATTTTGACAAAGCAGTGCAACGGCTCACCGCTTGGCTCACCGCTTGGCACACTAGGGGGTCTTGTCTTGTCCTTTTTCCCAAGGAAATTTTGGAACCCTGGCCACGATAGAAGTTTTTCTAGCATTTTCTCAAAGCGCTTGGTTTTTTTCAGGCTCCTTCACAGCATCACCATCAACAGCAAAGACACGTTCATCACAAGCAGCATTGGCATCATCAAACTTCTCAGCATCACCATCATCACCATCCGGTCTGGGGTCATCATCAATAGCTTCACCACCATCAGGAATAGCCACATCAGTAGTAGCATTAAGAAACTTCTCTGCATCACCGTCATCAGCATCATCGTTGCTTGAAAATTCTGACACGCCTTATTCTTCATTGTCATTTGCTGCCTCATCAGCATCATCAAAAAGTAGTTCATCATGGTCCCGTGCCTCAGCCAACAAGTTGGATTCCATTTGGAACACAACGGAGAGTTTCCAAAAAACTGTGCAAGAGACACGTGTCAGAATACTATCACGCATATCAAAGTAATATCACGCACAAAATAATATCATGCGTCAAAACAATATCACGCGCGTGATATTAATAGGGTGGGGGGGGGGTCACTGAGCCTTCATGGCACCCTACCCCCCCCCCCTCTTTTTGACAGAATGAACAGAATGTTGTACAGATGGTGAAGGGGGGCATGTCTTGTGTCTGGGTGTGTCTTTGCAGCGGCCCACAGCAGGGGCTCATGCCACTCTGTCTTCATAGTTGAGATCCCAGTGGAGCATCGAGTGGAGGTGGAAAAGATTGTGGAAGTGCCTGTGGAAATTGAGAAGGTTGTGGAGATCCCAGTGGAAATTGATCGGGTGATTGAGAAAGTCGTTGAGATCCCAATGGAAGTGGAAAGGATTGTGGAGAAGATCATTGAAGTGCCGGTGGAGGTCCCCATGGAGACTGTGGTTGAAAAGATCATTGAAGTCCCTGTGGAAGTGGAACGGGTGTGCCCTGTAATTTGGTTAGTTGGCTCTTCTTCACAGGGGAGGGGGTGGCTGGGTCCAACCCCCAACCCCAACCCCAACCCCTGGTTTTGACAGATAGTGGTCTCGGGGTCAATGGTTTTGCCCCCATGCCTACAGGATCTAAGTTTTTAAATTCACCCAACTTGGGTAAACTCAAAAAAATGCTTGGGATGTAGACTTCAACTGCGGGAAAAACATGTTTGAATGGTATGCCGCATTTTAATGTCAGTTAGCTGAGATGGTCTGCATGTAGGTCCCACATATGTTGTTTCCTGGTTTGTATACTGCCTAGAAATCTGTTGCTTTGTATCAATGGCATGGCAAGACGGACCCTTTCCCTGCCACTGACCCCTAACCCTAGTGTTGGTGTTCTGGGGTTTGGGTCGCTGAACTGGTGGAACCTATCGTTTGATATCCTTTTGAATGGTGTAGGGTACAGCTGCCCCTTTTAGCAAGTAGCGAGAAAGCAGCAAGCAGCAAGCAAATTAGGCCAAATTCATAAGTCAATGGGGGCTACACCCCTGCGGCGCCTGCGCTGCGCGTTGAGAAATTCAAGTCACCGATGGGCCGGGCAGTTCATTTCCATTCCTGTTCACAATTTTTTTCGCACTCCACCCCTCTGCGTTGTGTCAAGCACTTTTGATTTTGTTTGTTGTGATGCTGCTAGATGGTTTGCTAAATAGTCATTTGTGGGTGTGGTGAACATCTATTTGTTCCATGGTACACATGGGCAGTTTGTCGTAATGTGTGCCTCAAGGTTGGGATTCATTCAAAGGAATGCATCTAGCATTTGCATCTCATGGTACATGTGGTGGTACACATGCAACAGTTAATTGGCAAGAGGAGCATCAAGTATCAGCCTACCATGTTTTGCACATTGAGCCGGGATTGTAGCCTCTGTATTGTAGAGAGCGATGGTGTCAACAGACCCCCCCCCCCTTGGGGTACCATTTTTACAGGCAACGCTATGGAATCACGGTTTTTCCTTTTTGTGACAAGTTTCACAGTTTCTGCAGTTTGTGAGAATTATTCCCAGCCTGCAGCGCGCAAGTGTGTCGCCCTCTGTGGTAGTGGCTTGGATTGTGCCCAAATTTTGGTGGATGATAGATTGGTATATGGAGTGCAATCTGCAAGGTTTGAGCAAAAGACCCAACAATTGAGGCAGGCAATGGACACCCCATGGTTTTTGATGGTTCCACAATTTCTTCAAAATGGCCAACATTTGCTTCTTCCGTTTCGGGTTTGTGGTGTAAAGCATACACATTCAAATCAACCTGGGGGACAAAAAAGAACACTTTGTCCCACCTTTCACCACCAGTTTTTCCACACCAGCACATTCTGTTTGCCATGTTTGAGCCACAAAATGGAAAATGACTCCATAGCGTGTAGCATTTCAGAATTTGACTGTGTTTGACTGCGTTGAAGGCCATGTGTTGGCCTCTTGGTGATGAACAATAATGAGTCATGACATTTGCAAGCCTCTTCTACACCAGAGAAACACACAAATGTGCAAGTGGCTCTGGGGAATGGCACAATGTGCGCATGATGGAATAGGGTTACAAGGGGCAATTGGGCAGGGGTTGGGGGGGGGGGGGGCGCAAAAATGGGTCAACAACAATGGTTTTCAAACATGTTTGGGACCACCTGGGATGGTGAAAATGGCACATTTACTTTTTGGTCCATTTCTGTCTTTGTTAAGTGCCCCAATGTCCAGACAACGACACATTTTGATACCAGAGAATCCCAAGAATGTTCATGAGTTCTATCAGCTTTTTGGAGTTTGCCAATTGTTGCTTTCTTTTTTGACTGGATGATAAAGGATGCTAGCATTGCCACTGTCCCATATCATTACGCCAAACAATTGCCAAAGCAGAATGGGGGCAAGAACTCACCTCGAAGAGAGGTAGCTAGATAAAGCACATGCGTGTGCGCCGTATACCGCCCTTTTTGGGGTCATTCGCGTAGCATACCCCAATCGGTGGTATTGAATGTCCAACCCCTTATCCTTTGACCCCTCCATCCCGGGTGCCACTTTTTTTGGGGGGGGCTAGGTGTCCCGGGGGGGGGGGTTCAATTTTTTTTGTGTATTGTGGATGTTGTATGTCAATTTAGTTCAGGTACTGCACAATTTTTTTCTTGTACAAGGACCCCTTACCCAATAGCAGGGTCTCATGTCAGGGAATGGCGCACTAGGGAATGGCGCACTGTTGGTGTGTGTGTGTGTGTGTGTGTGTGTGTGTGTGTGTGTGTGTGTGTGTGTGTGTGTGTGTGTGTGTGTGTGTGTGTGTGTGTGTGTGTGTGTGTGTGTGTGTGTGTGTGTGTGTGTGCCAGTCACCGAGTAACGCAAAATGATTGCCTCCGTCGTGGGCCCAGCATGGGAAAAATAGGCCCTGTCTAAGGCAGTCGGTGTCGTCCGTAGCAGCCCGAAAAACGTGCGACGTGTGTTCGAGCACCACGCACGGGTGTTGGACAAGAGCGCCCTTCAGCCCCTATGTGCCTGCCACACAGCCCCGCCTCCCCGGTCCCTGTACGGTAATCGATGGTCATGTTGCCTATGTTCCCCTCTTGGTCCACCGTGGCAGCCGCTACGCCCGCCCCAACGACCTCCTCCCCCTAAAAGGCTCCACAGTCACGGCCCAGCTCCTGAAAGATCTCACAAACACAGCACACAAACTGGGCGCCAACCTTCCCCCAATCTTCCTCATGTTGCCACGCAGTTTGTGGCCAGAAACAGGGGCAGAGCTGCGCGAGGTAGAGCAATACGCGTAGAGGGTCAGCGAGACTCATTCTGTACGCATAGTGGACAAGGGCATAGGGATTTTGTGGGCGTTTTGCAAATTGTGGGCATGGGAAGTCCTGCATTAGTTCCTAGCAGCGGAAGGCTACACAGAGGCGAAGTACATAGTGCCGCAAGCAGTGGACTTTATCCAAGGTGAAACTACACGACGGGGGTGGGCACCCAATGCAACAACCCAGCTGCCGCTGTTGTATCTGCTGTGCAAATATAAATCCGTGGCGAAGTAGCAATGGTTGTGGCGTTGAATCGCATCTCTCCCTCAACCCTTTGTGCCCAAAAAGTCTCTCCGCTTTGCTTCCCGAGGCAACTCCACACTCCTCCACCACCTCTGTGATGAAATTCCATGTTCCTTTCTCGTGAACAATACACGTGAAGTGAGCAAATGATTCAGCTGGTTAGACAGTATAGCCGCCCGATTCATCAGCAAGGTGGATTGTAAGGATCAATTCAACAACATATACCCATCCACGGTCGCCAAACACCTCGCAGAAGCCAGTGAGTGGCTGGGTAAACGCAGAAAATGGAGAATGTCGGAGATCGAATGGTCCATCCACAAAGACGTGAAAAAGCTGGACAGGCCAAGGCGGGCAAAGGCAGATAAATTGTGGTACATCCGCCACACTCAAATGGCACATACCATCAGCTTCAAAATGCACTATAAAAACTACATCAGAACACTCGGGGAGGTGTGGTCTCGACACGGGTGTATCTCCATGGGAAGTTCCTTCTCTGCATAGGCTGCAAATCTGCACAGTGTCTGGTGCATCTACACTAATAGGTCACTGGTGCGCCAGCTGGGAAGTCTGAAGGTTTTTGAAGGAGGGTGGGCACACTGGGAATCGTCAGAGGGAATCGTCTCGTTGTGTCAATTCCGAGGCAAAATTCTCATCGCTCTCTTCCCAGACACCCCAGCCACCCCCATCGTCCTCAGAGTATGTGATGAGTGCAAGCTAGGACCTACACGTCCTGTGCGACTGTATGCGGCACCCCGGGGAGCAGTGTGGCCACACATGCCATGAGACCTCCACGACTGCACTCGGCTTCGACATGGTACGGGACCACAGAGGGCACGGCCGGCCGTACTTGCGCCCTAGCGCTCTGTCTTCCATCTTGGACCTCCACAACGCCCCAGCCCTGGTAGCTCCAAAAGTCTCCTACCCCCAGTACGTGCCAGGAATCCTCACAGGTGTCTTGACCTGCGCGCGTCCCTGGTGCAATACGTGGGCGGGGGAGTTGCTCTCAGTGTCCGCGTGGCTTCAAGTGTCCCCGCTTAGCGGGTACAACAAAAAACAGGTAGCAAGAGGAGGACACTCGGCGATAACCAGCGCCGTGTCAACTGGCAGCCACGATCACTCATAGCCCTAGTGGCCCAAATTAAAGTCAATATGTTGATTTTGAATTTTTAATATATGAAGGCGTTAATATATTAATCTCGCAAATATTAAGAGGTTAAAGTCAAATTTTTGCGATTGGGCCATTTGTACCCATTTTTCCATGCACATATGCGGACCTATAAGGGGTGTTACGTGGTATATTGTTGCACAACGGTATAGTAGAGATGTTCCAATGTTGTGTTGGCGGGCGTCTTGGACGCCCCCCCTCCGGTTGCCCGCATTCCCCCCCCCTCCACACCACCATGTTCCCTTGTATAGCCCTTGTTATGCCTTTCTCTCGGGACACCCTTACCGAGCTTAACATGACGCTCGTGCGTTTGAGCGGGGCCAAGAGTTTGCGGGACCCTTTGGTCTCCCAACTCCTTGGTGGGTGGCCTCATCCCCTTTGGCCCGGGCCCCATGGTCCGAGGCCATGGTGGTTGGCTACCCCTCCCTTATTCGTACTAAGCAAGTGGAGGCCGTGAAGCAATATGCCTCCCACCTCTTCCCGGCCCCGGACCTCATCGGCCTCCTCATGGACTTGAACGTCCCCAAGGTTGGCTTGCGCCACATGATGGAGTACATGAGCCGCCGAGGGTCGGCCTACTCGGCCTCAACGGGCCTCCCGTTCCTCCGCCCCATCCCCACTCGGGAAGCGTTCACGGACGCGTGGAAGGAGTTGGTCACCCCCCCTTGAGCTACGACCACCCGTGTCCGTCCCCAATCCCCCCGCGAGTGGGCGCTCTTGGCCGCTACCCCCATGGGCCAGGTACGTCCAATCACGCCCATCGCCAGTGGACACCATCAATTGGACAAGGCCCCTCAGCTTCATTGTGCGTGGGGATGTGTACCCGTGCGCCGGTGGTAGTTGGACCCAACTCTCCATTGGGCTCCTCAACCACGGCGCACGGGGCCGCACACCCGCATACTTGTGGGTGATAGGGATGGCCGTGTGCAGGGACAAGGACATGGCGGCAATTGTAACGATATGGGCCGACAACTTGAAGGTTTGTGGCCCATTGGTTGTTTGTTAATTTTTGCGTTTTTTGCGTTAATTTCTCGAGATTAATATCTTGTTTTCGGTTAATATTAACGCTGACTGAAAAATTAATTTAAAATTAATCCCGAGAAATTAATGTAAATATTAATCCATGTCCTTTTTGTAGGTATTGCAGTCCATACAAGACTGCGAGAAGTTTCATTGGGTGTCGCGCTGGGTGCCAAGCAGGTTGGTCATCGAGGGCGACCAACCGTTTGTGCAGCGCCTTATCGGTGTATCCACCTCGCCCATGGTGGGCTCAATTTACAACATGGGGGTGTGGGACAAGGTTGCGGCGGCACGGGTCAACGTGGCGACCCGGCGCACCTTGGCCCGTGAGGAGGCGGCCTGCCGCCGCTACAAGGAGACCGGCCGTAGCTTGGAGAATGGGGGATGCATAGGGGATCCACACATTGTGGTTGACCGGTGCATGGTTTTCCTATGCATCCTCCATTGTTGCATGGCCATTGGCCGGCTCCAAGTGGCGTTCGTCGAGACACGCCTTGTGGACCTCCCCAAGGAGAACACCGACGCCGTGCAACGGGCCCTCTACCGGGCCCGCACGGGTGTGAAGTTGGGTGCGACGGGGGCACCCGACGGGGAGGAGGCCCGTGTGTTGTTCCTCGCGTGGGAGGAACTTGGTCCGTTGTTGGACTACGTCCCGGAGGATGGTGAATGGCAAGGCGTCGTGGCCATGCGTGACCTCCTCCGGGAGTTGTACACGGACAAGCCGCCCCGCGGGGACCTACGTGCGGCCGAGGTGGCACGCGCCTACGGTGCACATTGTTGCAAGGAGGCATGTCAATCAAAATACCTCCTCTATTTGGAGGAGGATGTCACCGAGGCCGTGGCCAATTCACGCCGCTTGGGGGTTGGGTTAGGTGCCGTTTGCGCGGATGTCGTCCAGAGCCACAACGCCATTCTTAAGCGCGCATACAATGACCACTCGGGCCGGGGGGGGGGGATGCCGGGGGCAACCCAAGTAGAGCGGGAGGGGGAGGTAGTTTCCCAAGTGTGGGAGTGGTGGTTTTTAAAATTTGACCTCCCGCTACGCAACTACGGGACCCCCCATACCGCCCCATGCACCATGGCCAAACTCATGGCCACCCACAGCCCCCCGCCCTCCACCCTTGCTTCCCCACCGGTAGCTTTGTTTTCTCCTTGCCATGGACGCCTCGGCCATGCAAAAGATGTTGGCAGACATGTTCAAAGCGAACAACGAAGCCCTGGTGTGTTTTGCTTGTGCACGCTTGCTTGCGTATACGAATTAATATTTCCGTCGATTCGTTTAATATTTCGAGATTAATATTAATAGGCGCGGTCATTAATATTTAATGTATGAATTAATTTTTCGATAGATAATATTCATTTGAAGAAATTAAGTCGGGGGCACAAAAATTATTTTTTTTCTTTTTTTTTTTTTTTTCATCCTCTCACTCTCTTAGATGGCACAAGTGGAGCGGCGATTGGCTGCAGCTCCTCTAGCAGCAGCAGCAGCTCCAGCACCAGCACCAGCACAAGCACAAGCACCTCCTCCTTCTCCCGCCGCACAACCGCCAACCGAGGAGTCAGGCGAAGACTCCTCGGATAGGCGGCGGAAGGAGAAGAAGGAGAAGAAGAAGAACAAGAAGGAGAAGAGGAAGAGGAGAGAGAGGGAGAGGAGCCAGGGGCAGGGGGGGGGGGGTTAGAGGCCAGCCTGGGGGGGGGGGGGGTCAAGGATGAGGGGGAGGGGGAAGTGGTTGTGGACGAGGGGGACGGGGACGGGGACGGGGATGGAGTTCAGGTTGTTGGCCCCCCCAATGACCCCCCCCCCCCTCCCCCAGTGAACTCTCAAAGCCCTAGGCCCCCAGTTTGCCACCGCCCGGAAGGCGGGGCCGATCCCCTGGTCAGCCCAGGTGCTGCACGAGGGGTGTGCGGGGGATCAACCCGTTTTTTCCTCCCCCCCCCATAGCTATATGACAATCATGTGGATTTTTCGGCGGTTGATCCGGTGTTTGATTCGCCGGAAGGAGGGGGAACATAGAGGCACCCGGGGTAAGGATGCCTCCAAGGGGGGGGTCTGGGTCTGGAAACCCCTCCCTGGTGCCCCCCTTGCCCCCATGCCAGAGGCAATCATTGCGGGCGCCTTGCCCGCACTGAATTTGCTTTTTGACCCCCGCGGCGTCCGTTTCAGGACGCCGCATTACTCGGTGCTGCTGCAGCACTGGGCCCAGCTGGGCTGGGTCAGGCAGTGGCGCCACGGCAAGGCTGTGGCCTTCGGGCTGGACTAGGCCACTGTGCTGGCCCTGCCCCGCCCCATGTACAACCCAGGGTGCCGGCCCTCGTACGAGGGCTTGGTCCCCCAGTCCCGCGCGGTCAAGTCGGCCGCGTTGGCCGCGACCGCGGCCAAACCGGGGGCCCAGGCGGCCCCGATGGCCAGCGCGGGAGCCCCTGTGGCCCATGTGGAGGCCCCCATGGCCGCCTCGCTGTTCCAGGAGGCCATGGGGGCAGGCGGAGTGAACGGGAGTTTTGAGGTATGTTGCTTGCCTGCCTGCATTAATTTTTAGGACGCCAACTTTAATTTCTCGAGATTAATATTTAATTTTTGCATCGCTGGTCGAAATATCAAAAGTTAAGAGTTAATGTTAAAGTCGAAAAATAAAAAAAGTCGCCGAGAAAATTAATTTACTTTTTTTTTTCCATTTTTTTTGCAACCCATTGACGTCGTGGTCAACGCAACGAATGCTAGGCCCATCCGGGTGACCTGGCGAGACACTGAGGGTTCTCAGGAAGTACCCTTGGGGGCCCTCCATCGCATTGTGGCCCGGGATCCACCCCGGGGCCTTGCTCTCTTGCGCGGTCTCCACGACTGGGAGACTTCGCGCGTGGTGAGCGGCGTATTGGTGGCGCCACGCCACTTCCGGCCCGGGAAACTGGGCTCGGATGCAGGAGGTGGGGTACGCGGGGGGGCGAGGATGAGGAGATGTGGGGGAGCATGGATGGGGGCGGGGTGAGCGAGGGCGAGGAGGGGGGGGGGGCGTCCACCACCCCCCCCCCCCAAGCGAAGCCCAACCTTCCCCAACTCGCCCCCATGAAACAAAAGTTTTCTTTCGAGTCGTCCGACGAAAGCGACGACGGGGCAATCCCCCGGCCCAAAAGGCCCAAACCCCCCCCCTCCCCCCACCACCGCACGGCCTACGAAGGCCGTCCCCGCCCCCAAACCCACCAACCCCCCCAAGACCGCCACCGCAACCCCCCCCCCCCCACCAATACCGACACCCCCAAGGGTGCCGAGAAGAAGGACGACCGTCCCGGGGATGCGATCATCGGGACGGTCGTCCACATACCCTACCCCAAAGGGGTAGAGAGGGGCACCGTCCGTGGTATCCACGGGCGGAAGTACGGTGCCGTTTGGGTGGAATACCCGGGCGGCACCACCCTCTATGAGGTGAGCCGCTCCCTCCTCTTCCCCACCCCCGAGGAGGCCGAGTGGCATAGGGAAGAGGCCCGGGCGGCGGTCCAAAAGAAGGCCAAACTCCCCTCCCCCACAAACGAAGCGTGTAACCCGCCGAACGCAAACCCTACCACCAACCCCATAACCCAACTAACCCCACTAACCCCACTAACCCCCCATCCGGACCCGCGAAGATGTGGGACCCCACTACGGGGTCCCACGAGGTATGAGGGCCCGGATGGGGACCCAAGGGGCCACAATGGCCATGGACAACAAACATAAACACACACATGATGCATTACATGTTGCGTTGTGCCATTGTTAGGAGGGTTAATATTTGGGGAAATGAGATAATATCTGTGAGATTAACATGAATGCCGGCGACCCTTTAATTTTTGACTTTTCAAATATTAATGGAAAAATTAAAAACAAAAATTAAAGCCGAGAGCCATGTTAACATTTTGAAACAACCACATGGGTAGGACCCCCCCACCAACCCCCGGGGGGAAATGACACCCAAGCCCATAAGGCAACCCATGGGGTCATAATTTTCACGACAATCCCCCTAACCCCCCCTAAAAAAAGTGAAACTCGAGATTAACGTGTTAATTTTTGGCCAGATATCAAATACATTGACTTTAATTTGGGCCACTAGGGAGACGGTAAAGTGCGTATACTCGATTCTCCCCCATATCCCCATGCCACACTGCTGCGGCATCATGTTTTGCGATGTGTGGTTGCAAAAACTTGCACACTAGGCTGGGCCAAGTTACAACCGCTGGTATCTGACCCTTGAGCTATCTCCCAACCAGGTCACGGGGTCCTGGTGCACTAATTGGCCACTTCTCCCCCTGCACGCGCTGACGCGGCAACCAGAAGGCCACTGGTGCCCCCTTCCCCCCCCCCTGGTGCATTGTGTGTGCATGAGGAGGTGGTTGCGCCCGTTTCTAGCTACAGATTCCCTAGAATCTGAGTAGACATGTAAGTAGCGTTGCGTGCTTCAACACGATCTTACAATCTTAAGGTAGACGGAGCTAGTGAGTTGGTCAAGTACATTAGTGATCTCCCCACAGTGCGACATGCTACTCTGGTGACTCATATTTCCATTTGTGCAAGGACGTTGCCTACCTTTGTGTGTTCATGGCTTGATGAGATTGTTTTGGTGACCAGTGCCCTGCTTGTTTGCGCGTCTCGTCCTCACTGACGTTGTGCGCCCAATGGTATTGGCTCCATGGTTACCCGCACGGAGTATGTGTGTGTGTCTGTGTGTGCGTGTGTGTGTGTGTGTGTGTGTGTTTGTGTCGTTTTGGTGCAATACGTGTGCGGGGCAGTTGCTCTTAGTGTCCGCGTGGCTTCAGGTGTCCGTGCTCAAGGGGTACAACAAAAGACAGGTAGCCAGAGCACGTTTTTCGGTGATAACCAGAGCCCTATCAACTGGCAGCCACAACCACTCATAGACGGTAAAGTACCTGTACTCAATTCTTCCCCATCTCCCCATGCCACACTGCTTCCACATCATGTTTTGCGCTGCGTGGTTGCAACAACGTGCACACTAGGCTGGGCCAACTTACAACAGCTGGTATCTGACCCCCGAGCTATCTCCCAACGGCGTCACAGGGTCCTGCTGCACTAATTGGCCATTCTTCCCGGTGCACGCGCTGACGAGGCAACCAGAAGGCCAGTGTTGCCCCCCTCCTGGGGCATTGTGTGTGTGTGACGAGGTGCTTACACCTGTTTCTAGCTACCGATTTCCTAGAATCTGAGTAGACATGGAAATAGCGTTGCGTGCTTCAACACGATCTTACAATCTTAAGGTTTGGGGTTAGGGACTGCAATCCACGCTTTGTTGCGTGGCCCCTTGAGTTGGGGTTAGGGACTTGCAATCCACGCTTTGTTACGTGGCCCTTTGAGTTGGGGTCAGGGACTTGCAATCCACGCTTTTTTGACTGGCCCCTTGAGTTGGGATTAGGGACTCTCAATCCACGCTTTGTTGCGTGGCCCCTTGAGAGACGGAGCCAGTGAGTTGGTCACGTACATTAGTGCTCTCCCCACAGTGAAACATGCTACTCTGGTGACTCATATTTCCATTTGTGAAAGGACGTTGCCTACCTTTTTATGTTCATGCCCTTATCAGATTGTTCTAGTGACCATTGCCCTGGTTGTTTGCGCGTCTCATCCTCAGTGACGTTGTGCGCCCAATGGTATTGGCCCCATGGTTACCCACACACACACACACACAGAGAGAGAGAGAGAGAGAGAGAGAGAGAGTGTGTGTGTGTGTGTATCGTCTTGGCAACGGGTCGACAGGCGACATGACCTGGGATGAAGGTGCTTCCTTCCCCTCACACTCTCCTACCTCCTGTGTGTACTTTGATCCCATGAGACGAACTGGATGTCCGGTCGTCTGGCGGTGGAAGCAGGGCAAGGTACCAAGTATAAGGCCTGACTCTCCCACGATACCCGTGTGCGGAGCTGAACTCACCCTTGTGTTCTTTGCTGCAGGCCTCTCGCTGGGCGCAACTGCTAGAGGCTAGAGCGACCTGGTGATCATGGTTTCCGGAGTTCCATGCCTCTCCCCTGTGCTGCAGAAAGGCGCCTAGTGCCGCATTGTGACACCATATTTGGACGCTACACTTGACGAGATTTGTGCGCTTAGGCCTGCATGTTGCCTGTTGCTGTCGCGTTCATCGTGCGTGTGCTAAGGGAGGGGTGCCAATGATCAGCTACAGGTCAAACAATAATTTTCCCATCATTGTTCAGATCCGTGGTTGATAAAAACTCTATTCTTCAACCAATTTATGGCCTGCGACCATTAGACAAATCACTTGGAAGAGAGGTTGTTAGATCAAGCGCAAGCACGGACCCGTACACCCCCCCTTTTTGGGGGGTCGTTTGCGTAGAATATCGAAGGCATGATATTGGATGTCTAACCCTTTCTAAAATCATTATTCTGCCTGACAAAACGATTCCCATGGATTTTTTGATTTTGAGACCTCTATCCCCTTAAGCCGAATGTCACATTTTGGGGAGGGGGCCAGTGGGTGGGGCGGAATGGGGTCGAAAGTTTTTGCTTAGAAGGATTGGAACCAGGGTCGGGTGAAAAAAAATAATGAGTCCATCCACCCGCGCCGGCGATTGCCGGCCGGGATTCCAACTGAAGCCATACGAGGCGAAGGGGGAGTGTTTTACCACTTGACCGCCAATTGCTCCGTTGAAACGCAAGTTCTTTACCGTTTCTAGATGTAGTGGGCGACTGGAAAGAAGCCAAAATCCGTGTTTCCGCTTGCCTGTCTACCTACTTGTTTGCACGACCGACTGCCTGAGTGACTGCTTGCTTGACTCACTGATCCACTGGCTGACGGTAAGCTTCTCTTCGAGGTGCATTGCCGAAGGCAATAGAATTTCCAAATCCCCTGGAAAATGGCGCATTTTGGCACAGAAAAAAGGTTGCACAATTGGGTGGATATTAGATTCTTTAGACCCGCTTAAGGGTCATTCGGGACACCAAAAAAGGTATTCCTAGGGTTTGGCAACCTATTTTTGATCCCTCCATAGTACTGTTGTAATGCCCAGAAGGTGCAGCGTGACTAGTGTGCAAATTTTGTGCCGCACATTTACCAATACATGATGTGTGTGTGTGTGGGCGTGGGTGTGGGTTTGTGTGTGTGTGTGTGTGTTCCCATGCCCGTGCCTCCTCTCCATATCCAGCCGCGGGTTTTGCATACCCTTGACGGTGTGTCAATGTGGTTTAACCCGGTGTCTCGGGCAGCCGTACATCATCTCCCCCTGAGACCGCTCACGCCAGAGCCACCCTCTAAGACACAAACTGACACACACTATGCCGCAATCCGGTCTGATATGCACGTGTATGTTTTTTCCCTGTTCACACGCAACAACAACCTCTAGGTATGGGCTCCAGCGGACACGGAATTGGGGGAAATGCAGCAGCTCCGCCGAGTGTGCGCGGTTGAGGGGCACATGCTATGGGCAACTCATGCAGCGATCCAAAACATGGACGCCACCCACACCCAGAGCCTCCATATGCTTTTCGAAGAGAATGGACTAAGTTGCCTTGTGCATACCCCCCCCCCCCACCCCATAGGGAAGCAATCCTTGCGGCACTCCAATACCAGATGCACCGGGCGCTGGGAGACACAAACCTAGGCCGGTGGGCACAACTGATGCAGGCCAGTATCCCCTTCTGGCCCTACACCACTCTTTCTTCCGTACGTGCCGTCCGCAGCAAGGTGCACACCAACGCATGGTTTATTCATGTCCCACCCCCACACTTCGTGATATATGTATGTATCAATCTCCGCACTGGCGCGGCGCACCTGGGACAAACAAGCCAGAGCCCTATCCAAAGGTTACACAAGCACCACACTGATACAGAGGCGGCTGTCGACTGTGCCACATTTCACAAGCTGCTCCCCACAACAAACATGTCAGACTGGGTGACCATCCCCGTGCAATAATGTGAATCATTGTTTCAGTCAGGGTTGGCTGAGAGAAATTGGTGGTCGGACCTGCGGCACTGGGCTGTAAATGACATACCACCCGGAATATCCAAAAATGACACCTCCAACACAAAAAGAGCATACATCATGAGCACAATGCTTCACGTGCTACAGGACCTACGTCAGGCGAAACAACAGAGAGACACACCACGGGTAACAACACTGCAAGTGTTTTTGCGCGACACCGCACAACAGCTCGCCGTGCCCTTCCACCTGTGCGGAACTATCCTCCTTCCCAACCGAAACTACAGAAAACCGGTCATCACCAACATTGTACGGAAGATCCTACATGCCTCCCCCCTGAAAGTGTATGAACGTCAGGCTCTGAAGCAGGGCGTTGGGATTGCTCGGTCGAATCTCCATACAGTCGAATCCTTGTTTCAGACACGTGCAATGCGCTAGTCAAGACAAGTGAGCAGACCCCAGTGTAGATGCCGGGAATTTTCAGACAGGGCATCAGAGTTTGGAAAGGTCGTGCACATCGACGGGCATGCAGCACTGCTCCCAGCGATTTTTGCAGTGGGGGGACATGAGACCCTGCGGCCCACTGATCCTGTACCTGTCCCGGGCCGACGTGCCCGATCACAGGCAGTGTTAGCAAGCACCGATTTTTGCAAGCACCTGCAGACCGCGGTGCCCCCCCGGGACACACTGCTCCCCATGTCGTTATTCCCATTGTCCGGTAAACGGCTGACGCAGCTCAGTTGCCTGTCCCGATTCCTGTCCCGTTCACAGTACGTACGTATTCTAGACAAGGGGGCGGGGGAAATGTGGGGATTTTGTTCCGCTTGGCTCTAGGATCAAGTTGAAGAATTTATGAAGCAAGAAAAATTCACCGCTGCAGGCTGCACCATGGACCAGTGGAACAACAGGCTAGCTAAGGTGGTGAGGGATATGAGTTTGCAGCGCAACCCGAAAGGCAAACTGTGCATCTTTTATGTCCTAGCCAAGGCAAAATCCCTCCGAACCGGGAATTGGGTCTTCAGGGGTATCTAACTCGGGGTATCTCAGCGTCGCCTGCGCATGTTCTTAGCAGCCAGCAACTCCGCTTAGCCGCCTGGTCTTTTACCTGTATGCTCCGCCTGCTGCAGCGGGAAATCACGCACATTTTGCAGTGTGCCAACATCAAACAGGTCTCAGGGTGATTCTGGTTCATTTCTCAGAAAGGTGCACAATCCCTTACTGAAATGGACTGCAAAAAACAGCTTGATAACATAAACCCTCGAGCAGTGATGAAATCATTTAAAGAAGCTTCCCACTGGATCTACAAAAAACGCCGTTGGCGTCAGGTGAACCTGCAATGGTCGGTCAGCAAGGGAAGCACAAAACTTGACTGTGCAAGGCAAGCCACAAACACGCCGTTTTGGTGTACCACACATGACCTGCTGACGCGCTTGCTGAAGTTTGAGCTGACTGAAACTAACATGTTGCGGGCTGTAGGAACCCTGTGGTGGAGGAACGGAGCATTCCAATGGGTGGCCCATTCTCCGCCCACAGCGCCGACCTCCACACCCTGTGGAAAGTGAAGCGGGCGGGGAAAAGCTGTGGGAGTAGGGCGCCCTCAACATCTCTGATGACGGATATTTATACTGGCAACGGGGTCCGATGTGGTTCAGCCCGTGCCAATTTCGGGACAACATTTTGTTTGCGTCCTACCAAAGACCAGGGACACACACCCACATCATCCAAACTATCGCTGAAGCCCTATCCCATGTGTGGGACCTCGAAGTCCTCTGCCCATGTACAGACAGGGGGGGAGGACTGCTGCGTGGCGAAACTGCTTGGCCCAGACAGCGCATGCCTTGGGTGTCGGCATCACCGTTGGGGCGGGGGTAGGACTTAGTTCAACCCACCCCTCCGCACTCAAGCAGTACTGGGATCTGCGGTTAGAGAAACCACTGATGACGCCCAGCCGCGCGGCACCAGAATACCTGAGCTGCATTTTTACGAGTAGCCTGACGAGTGCGCCGCCCTAGCGCCACAGCTGGAGTGCACAAATTTTGTCCGCTCTGTCCTGGGTACAGGTAGCACGTGCCTTTGACTACAAGCGCATGGCTGTGATGCGCGCGATGCACAAAACAGTGCGCCGTGTGTACTCGGCATCCCCGCGGGCGGCTGAGAACACTATGCGGGCGGTGGACGCGATACGTCACCACCAACCCTGTCCGCAAGTAGTCGCAGTCGACAAGCTGATGCACTGGCTGTTTTGGAACGCAGTGTGGGAAAACAGTAGCTACAAAGACTAGGTGATACCAACAAAGTGACAACCCGAAGGATACACCTGGTGCACCGACATACACCTGCTTCGGGCACGCACTGGCTTACTTTAAACCGCCCTCTCCTTTGCCCTATCCCTTGTGTGTGTGCGGTTAGGTGGACGCACCTAGCACAGGTTGCATAATGTAGACGAGACAGCACTACCTCCTCCGTCGGTGAATTTTGTGGTGTGTCGTTAACGGTACACGATTCTCAGGGCAGGTGAGGGAGCCGGATGTGAACTGATATCCAGTGCAGCACAATGCCGCGTTTTCTGACAGACCGAAAGACGTGTAGGGCCGCCCTGCTATCCCTAAGGAGTTTTTTTTCTTGCTTTTCTTGCTCTGTTCTTGTTTTCGCGGTTCTCATTGTGTGTGTGTGTGTGTGCGTGTGTGTGTGTGGGTGGGTGGTGTGGTTACAGGTGAATCATCTTCCCTCTCCCTCTCTTTGCGAGTTTGGTGCCCACGGGGGTGGCTTGACATGAATCAACCTCACGGGGTAGACGAACTTCCAACTTGCTCCCCATGTCCCCATCCCCGCTACAGGAAGGCGCCTAGCCACATGAATTTCCTTGTTTTGATGGCCTGATGAGGTGTTTTGAAGCCAGAGTAATGTGACTGCCTGCCCGTGCTCGTCCACATTAGTCGTCGGTTCGTTGGTCTCTCTCACAAAGTGTGTGTGTGATTGTGGGGGGCGGGCACAACTGTGCGTCGGCACACACCTCCGCCTTGATTGCCGCTTGGGACCTCCATCACGGGAAGCCTTTGATCAACCCCTCCTGCGCGCCCAAGGAACCTATGCCGTGTATTTTGATGAGTTGTGTGACAGCCACCCTACCCTGGCAGGTGACATGGGAGTCCCAAGTGCCGTGTGCCCTAGCATGGACTCGACTGGCACTCCTGCCGGGTTGCGGGCAAATGCCCATGATGCGGGCGTTGCACAAAGCAGTGCGCAGTGTGTATGCTGCCTCCTCATGGTGGTCGGAAAACACTATGCGCGCGGTGTATAGCATCACCCACGATCTCCCACTCGAGCGACACACATCAGCGACAAAACTAGTGCACAAGCTGACCAAAAATGCAATTTGGAGTGGATCCAAGTACATAGGTAGGGGAAAACGCTAGGTTTTTCCGCCAGAAGGATGCGCCCATGCTTGGTGTTAAGACATAGCTCTAGTCCGTACGATTGTCATGCACTATGTACCCTTTGCCAACCGCACTTTTGAATGAACATGCGCATGTCGCTAAATTTTGGCCAGTTTTGCCCGGTATTCTGTGCCCGTTTGCCCGCCTCCCATGCTTACTTCGCCAAAAAGTAAAGAAAATGAAAAGCACGCAAAATGTACCTCGAGTGGTTGCTAACGTCGCTTAGATTTGCAAAAAATTGTTCGATTGGTGCGCATATTTGCATGTCGTACACATGTCTCATTAGCCTTCGCATGCAACCCCCATTCGCGCGAATGCGCCCAATGTTTTTCAAGAGCAGCACATTTCCATGCTTTCGTCCCCCTGTTCAGCTCTAATTTATTTGGCAATGGCGCTCTCGCAACATGGTAGCCTCCCCGACCCAACCGCCAACACCGAGGCCCACTTCATCGCCCTCCCCCGTCGCCTGCACACGCTGGAGGAGGCCACAAATACGGGGGGCCTGCTTGTGCGGGAGGTGGATTCGGCAAAGGGTTTGGACCCCTCCCCCACCCTCATCCATATTGACATGAGGGAACCCGAGTGTGCGGATGCTCTTCGCAAGAAGGGGTGTGGGCACAAACTTGTGGCAACAGCTGTAGCTGGCCCTCCCCGAGTTGAGGGTCGCCCCCCTTTATCCCCACCCCCAAAACGGTTGACTCGGTCTTGGGGGTCATGCCTATGCATGGGTCAGGCAAGTTCAGATTGGGGGTTTGCACCATCTACTTGGTGTGTCTTCAATGGGAAGTAAGGACACCCCCCCCTATTTTGAGGTTGGGGAACTCAAAAAAACATGTTTTAAAAGTGAATTGGGTGGTTATTAGTGCGTACTTGCCCCTATAAAGGGCACATCACTGCTGGTAGGATCCTAACTAGAGTACTAAACATAGGTACAATTATGGTCCAAAACCCTAATATTATCACCAAACACCCCCAATAATAGGTTGAAGGACATTGAAAATGGACAAGAGTATGTTAAAAACGCCAAATTACTATGTTATTGGGTGTGTATAGGGGTGGTGTGGGTTATTTACAGGATTTAGTGGTTATTTTTAGTACTCTGGTTAACATCCTAACAGCAGTGATGTCATACCCATTTTTTAGCCCAAAAACCCTGTATAGAGCCCTCCCACTGTCCCATGCGACCCCGAAACCCATTTTTTTTGTGTTTTCCGACCTCAAAATAGGGGGGAGGGGTCCCTAGTCCTGCCCCAAGTCGCACACTAGAGTCCAGGGTGGGGGGGGGAATCTGCGTATAGGCCATATATATATATATATATATATATATATATATATATATATATATATATATATATATATATATATATATATATATATATATATATATATATATATATATATATATATATATATATATATATATATATATATATATATATATATATATATATATATATATATGTATGTATGTCTATATATATATATATGTGTGTGTATATATATATATATGTGTGTGTGTGTATATGTATATGTATATCATATTAAAGGCTTCTTTTCTTGAGCGTCATTTTGTTTCTTGCTCACCTTGCAATACATGGTTTGGCCAGGTTGGGGCGCCACTTACACAAGTCACCTGTAATGGACCAGGGGGCACCCTGCCCTTAAGCACAATTGCCACCTACGGTTGACCCCCCCCCACCCCTCTTAATCTTTGTGTTGTTTTTTGAAATTCAACTCCCAATTGGTGACTACCTACCCTAGGTACCTGTATGAAAACTAGTATGGTTCATAATTCATTTTTCATACATGAACGATTCATATCTGAACCATGAACTATAAACCGCTTTTATGAACGCTTCTTTGTCCACAAATTCTGTTATGTCTTATCCTTACTCCGTCTTCACAGAGTTGAACATGATGGTTGTTCGGCTCAATGGTGCCACCAGACTCGGGCAGGAAGTGTTCCGCCCTGTTGGCCCAATGGATGTCATCATCACCCTTGATTTCGGGCCCGTTTCACGGAGGCAATGGACACGCTCCCGTCCCGGCGGTCCACAAAACCAAGGTGCACGCCTTCCGTACGTATGCGGAGGCCCTCTTTCCTGCACATTATGTGATAGGGCTCCTTTTGGAGTTGGGTTCACCCTGGTCCGGCTTCCTCGTTTTGTCTGAGTACATCACCCGGTGGGGGGACACCAACACCGCCCGCACCAGGCTGCCCTTCCCACGGCCCATCCCCACACGTGACCAATTTGACGCAACGTGGAAGTCCTTGACCGCTCCGCTTGTGTTGTCCCCCCTGGTGGAATGTGCCGACCCCCCCGTCGTCGGGTCGCTGCTGGCCCCTACGGTTGTGGCAACAATACGTGCAATCCTAGCCCGCCTTGTGCCAGTCTTTTGACTAGACCCGCCTCCTCACCTTTGCGGTGCGGGGTGACGGGTATCCTTACGCCGGTGGCAGTTGCTCGTAGTTATCGGTGGGGCTACCGAACCATGGGGTAAAGGCGCGAACACCCGCCTTCCTATGGGTCATCAGCATGGCCGTCACGGGGGACAAGGATATGGTTGCCCTGGGCCAAATTTGGGTTGAGGTGCTGTAGGTTTGTAGTCTGCATTTTTGTGTTTGTAAGTTGTTCATAATTCGCGCGTTCATAATTCGAAAAATGCCGTCATAAAACGTCGTGCTGCCGATTTATGAATTATGAACGCTTTTTATGAACAGGAATTATGAACACCTTTTATGAACACAGGTCGTGCATTCCATTATGAAGTGCAAATAACTTCTTTTTGGTGCAACAGAAGGGTGCCGGCAGCGGTCCTCCTTGGTGGGGACCCGTGGTGGGTCCGGCGACTGCTGGGCATCAGCGTGGCTTCCCAAGTGGGGAGCATTTTAAATGAGGCCGTGCTGAACAACACGGCCAAACGGTGGAATGGCGTCGCTGCTCGGAGGACAACGCAGTCAGATTCGGTCCAGCATGGTCGGTATCCGCCAAAGTTTGGATGTGGAAGGATGCACCGACGAGGCGCCACTGGTCATAGCCACCAACCGGGTATTTTTGTGCATTTTGCACTGTTGCATGGCCTTCGGGAGGCTTTTCGTGGCCTTCGTGGAGGCCCAGGTGGGAAATTATCCCCATGAGGTTGCAGGGGACGTACGGAAAATTCTGTACCGCAACCGGTGTGGGGTGCGGTTGGCGGCACACAACGCACCGGACGGGGAGGAGGCCCACAACCTATTGACAACGTATTGAGGGCCTAGGAGCAGATTGCGCCCCTGCTTGTATACATCGAGGAGGACCCCACATGGCAAGCGGTTGTGGGGCTACGAACATTGCTACGCACTTTGTACTCGCCATTTCGGTTGTGCCACGCCCTTCGTGCCGACCTGTTGCTGCTGCGTTTCGGGAACACTGTTGCGGGGAGTCAGGGTCGCACGATTTGTTGTTCGTGGAAGAGGATTGTGATACAATGCTTGAGAGTGCGGATGCATGCGGGGTGGGATTTGCTGCCGTGTCGGGGGACGTTGTGGAGAGCACCAATTACATTTTGAAGAAGCCGTACAATGGGCATAGTTCCAGTGTGGGAGTGCACGTAAGAGTGCAATGGAACGGGAAGCAATGGTCGTCCAGCAGGTTTGGGCATGGTGGTTTCTAACCTTTGACGTGCCGCTGTTGCACTATAACACCCCACACACCGCGGCGTGCACCGCCGCTTCGCTTCTAAGCACCACCCCCCAAGCACCCTCCACGCAAGTGCGCTCTGCAACCCAGCCTTATTACTCTTCGCCCATCCATCTACGCCGCTGAGTTTACGAAGGTGCTAGAGGAGAGTGACAAGGCGACCCTCGCCTTGCTGGTATGTTGTGTGTGTGCTGTTGTTCGCGTTCATATTGCGTTCATAATTGGGCGTTCATAAAACCGAAAGGCCGCCATAAATGAATTATGAACGGTTTCATGAACTGATGCATTATGAAACGGTTTTATGCACAATTTATGAACAGGTTCCCCCACGTTCACAGAAGCAGCGGCTGGCAACCCAAGCTCAAACTCAAGCTCAAGGTCGAGCTCAAGCTCAACCCCCATCTCCACCTCCAGCTCCCCCGCCCCCTCAGGCCCACTCCTCTGGGCGACCCCCCCTCCGCTCACCCCGCCTCCCCACCCGCCGGCGACTCCCCGAGTGAGGAGTCGTCGGACTCGTCGGAGCAGGAGAGGAAGAGGAGGAAGAAGGAGAAGAAGAAGGAGGAGGAGAGGAGGAAGAAGGAGAAGAAGAAGGAGAAAAAGAGGAGGAAGAAGGAGGCAGCGGGCGGGAGGGGGGTGAAGGAGGAGGAGGCCGCGAGCGACGTCGAGGAGGTAAAGGCCGAGACGGAGGACGTGGCTGTGGAGAGGGACAAAGGGGGTGGGGGGGGGAGGGGGTTTTGGTTGTGACCCCGTTTTTGAGGGCGGAGGCCGGCCATGCATGTGACCTGAGCCACGGCAACCAGCGCAATGTGTTGACCCTCCCCCGGCTGCAGGGAGCGGTGGACAGTGGGTACTCCCCCGATGCCCACCTTTTTTCGAGCCCCGAGGTGACATACATGACCCTGCGTTGGGCACTTCGCCGCCTTTTGCGGCACCGCATTCGCAAAAAGGGTGCTGGGGGGGGGGGGGGGGGGCTGGTGGCACACAGGGGGGGGGGGGGGGCATGGGCATGGGAACGCGTGCCGGGAAAACCCCTGTCCCCCATCCCCGAACCAATTGGGGCCGGGGATTTCGCGCAAGCCAAAGTTTTTACGGGTCCGCGAGGGGCCTTGATGCGGGGGTCCCATTGGGAATTTTGCTTCCTCCACTGGGAGGAAAGGGTGTCGGTGAAGCTGCAGCGCTCCGGGCGCAAGACGGAGTGCATCCGCCAGTGGGCATCCAATTTGGGTGGGGTGTATGACCCGGGGCAGGAGGCCTCGTACGAGGGGACCGTGCAAGGCCTCACCATCACCCGCACCATCAAGCCCCTTGCCCAACACATCGGCTCCGTCCGTACGTGTGAAGTGGAGCCCGTCGAGGATGCTCCGCGCCACGGGATTGGGGAGGCGAACGGATCTGACCTCCATCCTCTGCCCCAGCCGGAACCCCGGCCTGTCCTCCAACGGACGGACCTCCGGATCCACCACTGTCAGACAGGCAGCAACCGTGGGGAGGTGCAGGGACACAATCCACGGCTGCGCGGTTAATGGTTCGCGGGGCAAGTCCGGGCAGGCCGCCACGGCGCCACCACCCGGGCTCAGCTCAACGCCCTATCCCACCACTATGTCCAGGTAACGCTCGCCGTGGGCAATGACTAGGACAGGTAGGTCACGACGGCGCGACCCCGCCACCTTGTGGGTCCATTGCGGCGGGGTGTGTGTGCCACGTGCACATCCACCGCAACGACGCCTCCTGGAGGGTCGCCATGTCCCTCCATGGGACCACCGGAAACGGGGTGAGCAAGGTCGCCACGCCGCAGGGCAGCGCCACTGCCCACATGATCCTGCCGTCGTGGACAAACGCGTACCCCACCGCCAGGAGCCGCGTCGCGCAACAGCCCCTCGTGGCGGTTGGAGCGGGTAAGGCGGAGGTCTCCCCCATTGGCGGTCGCCCCGAGGATCAGCAGCAGATCCTGGGTACTCCTTGCGGCACCGGGGGCTGAGGGTCGGCGAAGCGGCATGCGTCAACCCGCATGCACCACCCTTTGGCCCAGTGCCTACACGTTTCCACCTCCCCTGTCTTGGGGTGGGCGCTGTCCGCCACTCTCGTCTCTCCTTGCACTACGTCGTGCGCCTCCCGGCCACCCGTGATCTCAAGTCCGTCATCCCATGCACTACCGGTGCCCTCCATCCGTTGGCTAGGCTCTTGGCTCTTGCCTTCTCCCTTCTGCACTGCTGCAGCCGGCGGGCGGTCGCTGGCCGCGGCCATGATCCGTACGAGGGCCGCCTCCTTGTGGGCCTCCACGTCCACCGCATTGCCCGCGGGCGCGCTCACGTCCGGACCTTGCGCCTCTGGCTCTCTTGCCGGGGAGGCACTCTCAGTTGCAGGCTCTGCGGCCCCTTGCGCCGTGCTCTCCGACGTGCCTCCCGCCCCGTCCTCTCCCACCGCAACCACGCGCCGCACGGGCTCCCGGTGCCTGGTGTCTATACCCCGGCGCGTGCCCACCACCATCTAGCAGCCGGGGGTTACCACCGCGCTTCGCGAGGTTATATTTGCTGAAGGTGGGGGAGAGAACCGCGTTGTCGACAGCTAGCGATAAGCGTTCCGCACCCTCCATGCCCAGCACGGCCTCCATGCCTTCAGGGTGCAGCGCCACCACGATGGCATGGGACCCTAGCGTGGGAGTCGTGAAGGGCCGCGTGTCGTGAGTGGGGAGCGAGGCGTCCGCGCGGCTCCTCTACAGGGCCACGTAGAGGCCCTCCTCCTCCACTCCTTCGAGCCCCACCTCCTCAAGCAGGCGCCTCACCGCCAGGAGCACCGCCCGTGGCAGGCGTTCTTGTGGCTCAGCCGCCCGCACGTCTCCCAGGTGGTAGTCCAAGACCGCTGTGCCCCCCAGCTGGACACAGCAGTCGCGGTCACCCATCATGGGCACGTCCGCCAAGCCCGTCTCCCGGGCGATCCTCCCCGGAGGCTGGAACTGGAAGCGCTCCGGGGCGCACGCTAGCGACGTCGCCGCCCGCTGCCCACTGCTTGAGAGGCGGTGCTCGTGGACGCCATCGGTCGCATGGAACTTGCAGTGCCACTGTTCACAACTCCCCCGGGGAGGGGGCAGCATTGCGGTGGGCATGGACAGCAGCGGCGCGTTTGCTAGGTCCGTGTCCATGCCGACCTAGACCTTGGGCCCAGGGTCGTACTCGAACAGGAGCGCCATTGTCTAGTCCCTGGGCCGGCACTCTCCTCCTCCACTTCCTCCGCAACCACATCCATCGTTCCTTCACTGTCTCCCGCAACTGCCACCGCCCGCGGCGACTCTAGTCGCGCTGGGAAAGGCGCTAGGGGCCGCTCGTCTGCAGCCCCGCCGCCCGCCGCCTCCGCTGCATCCAGCCTTGCCCTGAGGCGGGCCAGCAGTCGGGCGCGGTTGATGCCCGTGGCGAAGTCCATCTCGTACTCCAACCTGCCCGGGCACGGCTTCCCTGGCTGCACCACACGCCAGTCTCGCCACCCCCACATCCACTGTGCCACCCCCATACCTGCCGTACGCTCCTCACACTGCGCCACTGGTTCGTGGTTCACCCCCACTTCGCCCGCCCGTACCGTTGACTCCTCCTGCACCCGACTCATCTCTCGACCTTCACTCTCTCATCCCGCATCGACACCAATCGACTGGCCCACTCCCATCTCCCCACCAGCAGCCTCCCCTGCATGCGCGGCAACAGACGCACTCTGCTCTCCCCTCGCCGCCTGTTGGCGGCTTGCAGCCACGGCCTCGTAGACGAGCACGCTGATGTTGTGGCGATCAGCCGTGGCCATCCCTTCCGCCGCAGTCCCCGCCCGCTCGCTTCTTGCCGCCTCCCGACGGCTGGCAGCTAGGGCTTGCTGAAGCAGCGCGCTGATGTCGGGGAGGCCGGTTGTGGCCATCCCCTCTGCCGCAGGCCTCGCCCGTACGGCCGCCGGTAGCCCTTGCATTTGGGGCTTCTCCCTTTGCGCTGCCGGTGGTGACGACGCCGCGTGTCTCCGAGCGGGCTCCCCCGTCGCGTGCACCTGCTGCATCCCCATTGGCGCCGCACAGGGTGCCGGCGCTACGGGCGTCGGATGTTCCCTTGCTGGCTACGCCGGAGGCACAGACGGGGCCAATGCCAGCGGCACCCCTCCTAGAGCGATATGGGGTGCCGGTGCCGCTTTGGGGGGCTACACCAGCACGGCGTGCGCTGGCGTCTGCCCCGTCGGTGGATCGTGCACCGGCGCTGCATGCGCCTCACGTACTCCTGCTGGCCGGGGTTGCACCGGCGCAACGTGCGCGTGCCGCATCCCCGCCGGCACCGTCTGGGGCGCTGTTGCCTCAAGTTCTTGACGTACCCCCATGGTCACCACCGGAGGCGGCGGATGTACCCCTACTGCAAACGCCAGAGGCCCAGCCGCGGCCTGTGCCGGTGGCACCCCTCCTGGAGCGTTATGGGTTGCCGGCGCGCTGGCAGGGGCCGCACCGGCGCGGTGTGCGCCGGTGGCTGCCCCGTCGGTGCGTGGCGCACCGGCGCCGCGTGCGCCTGAGGTACTCCTGCCGCTGGAGGTTGTACCGGCGCAACGTGCGCGTGCTGCATCCCCGCTGGCACAGCTTGGGGCGCTGGTGCTACAGGCGCCTGAGGTACCCCATTGGTACCACCGGGGGCGCCGGTGCGGCCCGAGCCGGCGGCATACCCGCATGTACCGCACGAGGCAGGAACCCGCATACATATTACGGGCACCACCACCTCATTTTATTGACGATTTACTGCCGGTACCTGGCGTGCGTATGTTCCGCCCTGTCCTGTTTGGATTGTACTCGATCTTTAGTGCCATTTGATGTTCCTCTGTACTGCCTGTTACCTCATGTACAGCTGGGTCTTGCTTTGCCATCGGGGGTCAGCACATCTACACGGCCGCTATGCAACATCGCAAGGACAAGGAATCCAAAAATCACCCCTTGCCTACATGGACCAGAGAGTTTGAAGGCTTTGAGGTTAGTAGAAGAGACACTCCTTTGCCCATACGAAGAAAGCTAGCGGGGCTTCATCAAGTGCAGACCACAAGCAGTAGTGTGTCAACAACCAGTGAGCGGATGGCACTCCTACTAGAGCATATTGCGGAGGATCCAGATGCCCCCTTGCTCACCCATACTCTGAACATGTTGGCTGAAATTGGTATTACAGCTGATGAAGGCAATGTGCTTAGGAGGCCCATAGCGCCCCTTGTCGTTTTAGCGAAAAAAGGGGTGATGGGTGGTTTTTGCATGTAGTAAAATAGGGGTGCAAATTAGCAGTTTTGATCAGGCTGGGCTCTGCAGAGCCCAGACCAGCTATGTAAGTCATTTTAAGCCCCCATATTACACATTTTAGATCTGTGGGCTCTGCAGAGCCCAGCAATAGGAATTTGCTAATTTGGGCACTGCTACAACGTGTTTCCACATCCATTCGTATGCTTGTACAAGGGGTCCATGGGTCCATGGATCCACAGGTATCCTCTCACCGGCACTGTGGCATAGTCAGTGTAAACATTGTCCCCAAACAGGTTAGCATTAACAGGAATCAAGCATATAACACCTACCCACATTACCGCTGGGCATTGCTAGATGATGTAAGGCCACACCAGGCATTACGTCATCTAGATAGACGGCTGCCAAAACAAGGTCTGTATTAGGATTTCTCAACAACCTGGGCTCTGCAGAGCCTAGCATTCAAAATCTTGGAACTTTAGGGGTGCTTATTAGGGTTTCCGTGTTGGCTGGGCTCTGCAGGGCCTGGACCTTCACAAACTCCCATTTTGACCCCCTATTTGTGTGACATAATAGCACTATGACACTTTGAAACTTATCCTACATGTGGTCTGTTGTTATATTTTTCTATGCCTTTGTGCTATGTTGCTCTTGTACATGAAAAGGGCATGGAAATTAGGACTTACCAAAAAGCTGGGCTCCGCAGAGCCTAGCTTTCATGTACGATGCTTTTTTAGAGTGTATATTAGGGTTCCCCTGTTCTCTGGGCGCTGCAGAGCCCAAGCTTTAACATCTTGTAATTTTACACCCCTCAATGACCCGGCTACCATGATGGCAGGATGTACCACCTCCCCAATGTTGCATGTTACATTGTTTCTCTGCACTTCACATTTTCTTTTGCTTTGTCGCTTTCTCGCTTTGTTGCTTTGTCGCTTCTGGTGGGGCAAGGGAGTGATAAGGAGGTGGTGGGTCAAGGAAAGGAGGGTGACAAAACCTCAAACCCCCCCCCCACCCCCTGCCCCTGCCCCTGCCCCTGCCCCTGCCCCTGCCCCTGCCCCCCCATAACCACAAACAGACCCTTTCTCCCCTGTTGTGCTGTGTTGTGTTCTGTGCTGTGATGTGATGTGATCTGATGTGCTGTGTTGCGCTGTGCTGTGCTCTGTTCTTGGGGGACCCAAATCCCAGCCTACACATGGCCCCTGCCCTGCCGCCCCATTTCCTTTGCTTTCCTTAGGTATAAGGCGCCCGCATGGTGCAGCTGGTCCTCCCCCTCGAGCAGAGGGGGGAGGGCATACCAACAATGAGGACGCGGGGAGCCGGGGCCCTGATGGTAACCCGGCAGGTGGTCCTCCCTCCCCCTGGCTACTGGGGCATTGGGCTCTGGGAATTTACAGCACAGCACAGTACAGGAGAGCACAGCACAACACAACATAGCACAGCCCAGAAACAGACTCGATAACAATCGGCTCATGTATGCAGTGGTCCAGTGGCCACGTTTGTGGACCGCTGCCCAACCATTCGCATAGGGGTGTAAAGTAGCTGAACTATACAGTCTGGGCTCTGCACAGCCCAGAGAACAAGGAACCCTAAGATTTGCCCTAGAATTGCTTCTCAGCGGAACTCTGCAGAGCCCAGCTTCTCAAAAATCCATAACATACCAGGGATTGCGGTAGGTACAACAGGAATCATTTTCCTAACCTGGGCTGTGCAGAGCCCAGAGATATAAAATGTGTAATATTGGGGCTTAAAATGACTTACACAGCTGGTTTGGGCTATGCAGAGCCCAGCCTGATCAAAAATGCAAATGCACCCCCATTTCACCATATGCAAAACACCACCCATCACCCCTTTTTTCGCTAAAACGATAGGGTGCACTATGGGCCGGTTTCCGCAGCACCCAGCTCATAGAAGTTTGTAATTTTTGGGTCGCTGTATCCGTAGGGTTAGGTCGTGTGGCGTGTTTGGTTAGCAGGCACACCTTCCATATGCACCCTCATTGTATTATTTTCTTTTAATTCTGGGCTCTGTAGTGCCCAGCCAAACAGCCAAACGTGTCTTCCAGCCCCATTTATCACAGGGCCAACACCGTTGTCAACTTGTTGCGCTTTTTGAGGTATTGCTTCAGGATGTTACACAGCGGCGGAAGTGGCTGCTATAAAAGGGGCAGCTACCGTTTTGGGTTGCAGTGGCCCAGCAATCATCGCAACCCTCCGCCTGCCATGCTTGGGTCCGAAACGTCTGTTTACCCCATTGCCAGAACCTTTTTCGTATTCTGCACCCCCAAAGGGGTAAAAATGCTGACGATGTTGCCGGGGTGGTGGGGACCACAAATCTACGGATTTTGGGTTTTCCCACCCCAAAAATGTGATCTCCGGCACTTTAAAGTGCGGCACGTCTGAAACCGCCCCCTTAACTCCCATCTCCAAATGCCCAAATCCACCTGGGCTCTGTGTGCATGCCGGTTTTGGTTTCGAAAAACCGATAGGGGGCACGATGGGGCACTATGGGCCTCCAAATTTTTTTGATTTTGTAAGCAATATTTTACTGTGATAATGTTAACCTCGGAAAGTTATCACTGTAGGGCCAAACATGACATTTCATTTTTCTTTGCAATTGGACCCCACAGTCCCCAAAGCCAATCCCCAGAGGGCATCTTCACCACTCACCAGCCCGCCAAAATGCAAACAGGTGGGTGGTGGCCGAGCTTTGGTGTTACACCTTACCCTTGCGTGGGGTGTTGCGGTTTGCATGTTGTCCGGGGGCAGGATTTTGGGGGTCTGTGTTAGATTTTTTTTGGTTTTGTGGGCTCTACAAAGGCCAAACCTAATTTCCCGCCCATTTTGCACCCTTTGATCCCCTCTTAGGAGGCCCATAGTGCACCCTATTGTTTTAGCGAAAAAAGGGGTGATGGGTTGTTTTTGCATGTGGTAAAATAGGGGTGCAAATTTGCATTTTTGATCAGGCTGGGCTCTGCAGAGCCCAGACCAGGTGTGTAAGTCATTTCAATCCCCAATATGACACATTGTAGATCTCTGGGCTTTGCAGAGCCCAGGCTGCAAATTTAGCCCGTTATACATACCGCAAATACAACAATCGGCTGATGTGTAGACCACGCTACCTTGCCCTGGGTCAACGGGTATCCTCTCGCCAACACTGTAGCATGGTTAGCTTAAACATTGTTCCCGAATAGATTACCAGTAACAGGAATCAAGGATACAACTCCTACCCACATTACCGGTGGGCGTTGCTAGATGACGGCATTACGCCATCTAGATAGAAATGCCAAAACAAGGCGTGTATTAGGATTTTTCAACAACCTGGGCTCTGCAGAGCCCAGCATTCATAAACTTGGTACTTTTGGGGTGCTTATTAGGCTCTCCTTGTTGGCTAGGCTCTGCAGAGCCTAGACCTTCACAGCTCCCATTTTGACCCCCTATTTGTGTGACCTAATAGCATTATGCCACTTTGAAACTCATTCTACATTTGGTCTGCTGATATATTTTTCAATGCCTTTTTGCTGCGGTACTATTGTATTGTGTTTTACAATTGTGTCACCGCGGTATTGAGGAAGTATGACCGTCAATAGCCATTGAGGAGTATTATACAACAAGCATTAGATTGTTTGCACGCAGGTGTAGTTCAAGCTTGCTGAAGTGATGTTCGCATTGTTGTGTTGTGTGACTGTACGGCAGTTTTAGGACACCTTCTTTGCAACATACCCTAATATATTGCAGTTAACATTTATGCATACCGTGCAGTGCTCTTACATTTACTATCTGGTCATACGTCCTATATTATAAGTACATGTAACATGCTATCTTCTTTTTTACAACAGCCATGGTGTGAAAGAAGGGTGCAAAGTAGCGTTTTGAAAAAGCTGGGCTCTACAAAGCCCAGAACCAATAAACATCTCAAAAATGTGGTTAAAAATATAGTGTTGTACCAGTACAGGAATGTACGTGGAAACACGTTGTAGCAGGGCCTAAACTACCAAATTCCTACTGCCTGGGCTCTGCAAAGCCCAGATCACTGGAAAGAACAAAAAGCACCTATAAATCACGACAATGAGGAACATGTTGTAGCAATGTGGCAATGGATACCCCGTGCAACCCTCTGAACAACATGCAAATTTGACTAAGACAGTATGCTGGGCAGTACAAAATTTGATTGATTTGCCCCTAAATATGACAAATTTTGTACTGCCGGGCTCTGCAAAGCCCAGCATACTGTCTTAGTCAAATTTGCATGCTGTTCGGAGGGTTGCACGGGGTATCCATTGCCACATTGCTGCTACACCATGTTCCTCATTATCGTGATTTATGGGTCCTTTTTGTTGTTTTTAGTGATCTGGGCTCTGCAGAGCCTAGCCAGTAGGAATTTGGTAGGGTAGGCCCTGCTACAACGTGTTTCCACATACATTCCTGTCCTGGTACGAACACTGTATTGTTACCATTTTTAGTATGTTTCTTGGTTCTGGGCTCTGCAGAGCCCAGCTTTTTCAAAACGCTCCTTTGCATCCTTTTTTCACACAGGTGTCATGATTCTTTTTGCTATGGTACATCTTTTATACGGGTGGTTGACGTGTGGTCATCATTGCCATCGCAATACTACAATTGCCAGGGCAAACAGACCAGTCGACCTTGACATACACATGTGTCATTTGTTTTATCACTCTACCAAACAGTGTTTCCTGGTGCTATTGGTGTGTTTTTGGTATTTCATACCTCCGATATAGGAAAAATTAGTGCCTCCTCTTGGTCTCTGTTGGGGTCAAAATTGGACCTTTTGTGGTGATTCACCCCGCCAAATTGCGCATCAATGTTGCACCCTGCACACCGTGGCTAGAAACAACCCCTTTTTTACACTTCACTCTACCACACAAAGTCTAGGCTCTGCGCTCGTCGTTAATTTTTTTCGGAAAAAACGATAGGGGGCACTATGGGCCTCCTAAGATGTGGTGTGTTCAACGTTTCGACTGTATCCGTTATACATTACTGTAAGCCTATATTTTTACCTGTCTTTTGCTGTCTTAAGGTCACTGTAGCCAAGCGTTGGGCAGGGTTGGGCAAGCTTGTCAAATTCATTGGGCAGCCAGCTGTTGACGCAGTCTATGGGATGGAGAAGCGAGATGTTGAAACGGCACTTGGGGTTTTCAAAGGGTGCGAAGGATTGATGCGAGACAGATTGTTGGGCATTGTCCTCTACATGTCGGGTACTAAAAGCTCAATACTGGGTATCAAACGTGAAATAAAGTTGGCCAGAGTTGAGCAGTTGTGGAGTTGGCATGTGCTCCATCTAGATGCAGTCACTAAGGGGTTTGTGCACGAGTCCAGGGGTATGCTGACTTATTCTGCACTATTCTGCACTCTCAGTGGTAGTGATTTCGTGGTGTTTATTTCGTTGCTAACGCTGAGCTGGCCGAAATTTCGCCCAGGTCCCTCGATTGTCGTTCATAAGCATACCATTTTTCAACTGCCTCATTTGTGTCCTGTGTATACCCTCTGCAGCAAATCTGGGTATTGTGACCATGTGCAAAGAACAATGTCGTATTATGGCCCATATCCGGGTCCTGTATGGCAGCTGGGTGTGGAGTCCCGAGTCACCTTGGCCACCGTGGGCTTCTGTTGTCAAGGCAGTCTTTTGGACCTCCGACCTTTACCAAGGGTTACGTGACAAGCTTCGCAAGCCCCGTGTGACACCAAGTATTGAAAAGGCTGACGGTGGGCATATGAGTCTGAAGTTGGGTGACACCATTATTGAGACAGACACAGGGAAAGTACTGAAGGAGGAGGGTAGAGTTGAGCTACTCCCTATGTGGGCAGGCTGCCCTGTTCCCAGCTTTATTAGTGCACTGCCATTTGGCTGCATCCTGATTGAGTGCTCCCGCGTATGTGGACGTTGGCCCTGCACAATATTGTGGCACAATTTGTATTGAATGGTATTTTGGTGGCAGTCACTGGTGAGACTGCTGATGTTCGGGCCTGTGTTAGCAACCTGAAAGCTACCTGTGCCGAGGAATTTTCCCATGCCAATGTATGTGTGTACAACCTGTCCAAGCCATCAGCACTCTACAGCATGGGACAGACTGCTCTTGCACTGTGTAGTCTGCACCAGTTTTCTGCACGCCTACCTCGATATCTTTCTTATATTCAGGGCCCCCTGACAACTGCCATTCTTGTCGAAGTGTTCTGTTATTTGCTGTATGCTTTGGATTTGATTTAGCAGAATAGTACATGGGTAATGGTCTGCACAAAGCAGCCACATTTTTCTGCAGCCCTGTCCATTCAGAGCATGTTTCCTGTGAACATTGCACTTGCATACTTGTCTGAGGAGAAGTCTATTCCTGAGTCATTTGTTACTGATTTGAGGGCTGCTCTGTTCAACTGCGACACTGTGGCACCAATCCAGTGGGACTGAGTGTGTGAAGACCTTGCAGATGGTTTTCCAGTAGATTGTACGGGAAGGAGGTATGTAGAGCAAGAAGAGGAGGCCACCCAGCAAGAGGAAGAGGACGGTGAATCCCAGAAACCCCCCCCCCCCACCCCAGGGTCAACCGGCAAGCAGGGGGACGGCACCCCCGCCAAGGCCACAAAATCAAAGGCTGGAGCAAGCCCCTCACAGCAGAGCCCCAAGCCTGGATGAAAGCCTCCACCCAACAAGGCGCTGGGCACGTTTGCAGCCCACTTCACACCGTCCCAGCAGACACAGAATGGACGTGGTGCCACTGGTAGTGCTAACAGTGAGATGCCTGGTGACTAGGCAGCACAAGCAAATGGTGGGCAGTTTACTGGTAAGGGTGCCAAACCAAAGGCACCTGGCCTGAGGAAGCGGCGATAGAGTGACAGTGGTGTGTGCTCTGCCTGCTGTGTTGTATGTTTTCCCTGTTACACGTCAGAATGCCGTTGTGCGCTGTCTCTGCAGATACCATTGACGTTTTGCGCACTGTTTTTCCTTTGTGTTTTACTAAAGCTGGAAGAAATTTCGCCCAGGTTCAGGTATTTCTTGGAATACACGGTGCGTTTTTACATTTTTGTAAAGCTGGAAGAAATTTCGCCCAGAGGTCTCATTAATGGCAAATAGAGACCTTGATTATGATGCATTAATCCGAGTGACTGTCAATTGACAATTTTTGGGCACACATAGGGTGCAGCAACCCTTGCCAAGTGTGTGCTGCCCTACTTCTTGCACTGCATCGCTTCGCAGGTTGATACATTTGTGTGTAACACAGAAAGGTTTGTTGTATTGCTGAAACATGCATTCTTCCTCTGCTTCTCCAGTATGCATACATGCTTATTGTGTTTTGACAACTAGGATGTGGTTACATGAGAATGGCATTTTAGGTAAACAGAGATACTCATTTTTTCCTCTCAAGAGCAAGGGGTCCCCTAGGTGCAAAATCCATACCCTGTTTTGTGGGGGCGGGGGGGGGGTACAGTATGGCCCCGCAGAGTCCAGCCTGTGGGTAGGGAGGTGGGCAGTTAGCGTGGCCTAAGATATTGTTTATGATGTTTTTCCGAAATTCCGTAATTACAAAAATCATAATCCTACCTATCCTTCCCGGAAGAGAGGCAAAAAAAGGCGTTCCTGTAGGTGTTCTTAATTTATAATGGAATTTCTTCATGGAGTGAGCACCTGCTGAACTCACAACGGCATTTTGTGCCGAGGGAGGTGGAGAATCCGGTAGCATGGAAGCACCATTGTGAGAACCAATTGATTGCCAAGCAAAGGCTGAAGGCTTTGAAGGGAGGCAAGCCAAAACATCTAGAACGAAGCAAAAAATATTTTCATGGAGTCACATGAGCATTCCAAACGGAATGCATGGCATCATTAGCGGTGACGAAGAGGGGGCGGGGGGTCTAACTAGCATATGTGCCCTCCGATTGTGGGGCAGCTATGTACACAAAAAGGTGAAACCCCAAATATACTCACGACAAGAATCAATATTAACAAAGCACTCATTCCTTGGGGCATTTACGTTTCGAACACCAATGTAGCGGTGAAATTTTGCAGCTGTAAGGCCATTATCAGAAGTATTGACGACTACCATCAAAAAGAGCCATTGTGTGATCAGTTGGCCATTAATATAATGCGGTTGGCTCACCAACCATCGCAGACAATCCATCAACGGTGCCTGGCAAACAATAACCAGCAGCAGTTGGCCAACATCAAGTGCTGCTAGTTGGTTGAAGTCTTCTTGAAGCTAAGATTGCCATAGAGGGAGCCTAGCGCGCCGAGCACGCACGGTGCATTGTTTTTTGGGTGTTGCCTTTTATGCTTGTTTGCGTACCACTCATATTTCTCATATTGTGCTTTTTGTGAGCACCTCACTGGTCAGGGGGCCCGTCTGCCATGGCTGCAGGATAGGGCGCCAAGCCAGGCTGCGATGGCTGTCGTGATGGTGGACAATAGCCATGGGTGATGTACCCTTTGCTAACCGCACTTTTGAATGGACTCGCTCACTTTGCTGATGGTTTGCCAATTTTGCGCGTGGATCTTTGTGTTTGGGCCGTTTGCCGTGGTTCTTCGCCCAAAATTCAAGAAAAATCTAAACTCACAAGATGTAATTTGAATCACCTAAAGCGCAGGTAAGATTCGCCAAAAGTTCCTAAATTTGCTAATTTGCACATTGTCGTGCGCAGTGTCGGTCGCATTCACGTTCACATTCTTCTTCGCGAGAAGACTGCGCAAATCTCAGCTCTCCTTTTCCAAACCCACGCTTCTCCATGCTTTCGTCCCCTTGTCAAGCTCTGCTTTCTTTCGCCGTGGCCTTGTCGCAAGTGGGTAGCCTCCCCGATCCATCCACCGACGCCCTCGCCCAATGCCAATCCCTCCCGCTCCGACCGCACACCCTCGATGAGGCCACCCACACGGGAGGCCTGCTTGTGGGGGAGGTGGTGCAGTTGGCAAAGGGTTTGGATCCCCCCCCCCCCCCCACCCGCCAACCCTTATTCACATTGACATGAGGGATCCCGAGCGGGCGGGTGCGCTCTGCAAGAAGGGGTGGGCCACACATTTGGGGCGAGAGCTGCAGCTGACCCTCCCCAATTTGCGGGCCCTCTGCCTCATCCACTCCCTGAAGACGGTCGACTCCTTGTTGGCCGTCATGACGACCCATGGCGCTGGGAAAACGAAGTCTGGCCTTTGCACTGTCTACCCCACCACTAACCTCATCCCCTGCGCCCCCCCCCCCCCCATATGGACATGATAGCCCTGAATGTGTATTTCCCTGCCGGTGAACCCCAGAGAGATTGTTCAAATTTACCCTTTCGGTGGCACACCACTGCTTCTGAATGGTGCGACGACTTGGGCATCTTCCCGTCCCACCTTGAAATGCCCCCCCTCCACCACATCCCCGATATCTCTCTTCCCACTCTCCACTAGATGTGTGGGTTGAGTTGGTTTCGGAGATTGGCCGACCCCCCCCCCCCTTCATTACGCCGGAACCCCCTTTGCGCACAGCTCCTTTGCCCGATCCCCCCCCACTATGCCACCTCTAACCCTTCCATTCTGTGTGACTGTCCTGCGCCCCCCATGGCCATCAACTTTGTTGGTGGCCTGGGGTACACCGTCGGCATTTTGGGGTCTGACGACTGCAAGCCGGTTTGGGCATGGGTGGAGAAAATTTGGGGCGGGGGGGGGGGGGGGAAGCTCCGCAATTTTTCGACGTGGTTTTCAACCACTCGTCGGTGGAGGTGCAAAGGACGGACCCCACTCTGCCCCAGAGGTACCAGTCCAAGCCCTCAAGGACCCAGCAGCTGCCTGGCACCATTTTTTATGAAGCTGGTGGCCAACTTGGCGGACGACATGCCAGACCCGTTCGCATTTGTTTTCCGATGCCACCCGGGTCAGTCATTTTGTCAGGTGAGGATTGGGGGGATCGGCTACCCCACACAGACATCTCCACCGCCCCCCATGTCCTTCCCACGTCCAACGATGCGAAGGCAGATTGTCACCTCTCCACTTTTGTGGCCCTTTCCCCAAAGTACCGCGTGAATATTCAGGCGGGAACGGTTTTGGGGGAGGCCCGGGTTGAGAGGTGGGATGAATTCCTCCTCAACCAGGGGGAGGTCCTTGTCATGGTGAGCACCACCCGCCACCACGCCCCCCCCCCCCGCGAAGGAATGCAGGGGGCCCTGTCCACGTAGGGGACTCCCGACAAAAAACACGCGAGTGTCGTCCTCAACGCCACCTACCTCGACCCCCCCACTTACCCGCAGCTCAAGCAATTTTTGGGGATATTGGTGGACCAACTCAATGTCCCCACCTATGGCTAGCTTCTTTTTGTGGGGGCTGCGGGGGAAGGACGATGTGTTCAATCCGGTAGCCCCCCCAGCACAAGTAGGCCACCCGGTGTGCAGCCACCATGCCAACTTCTTGACCCGCTCAACCGCGGTGCTACACCCCCTCACTCCCCATGCCGGCGAGATCGTCATGTGGAACGGCCCCTACTAGTTGGAGGTCGTGAAGGAGGCCCGCTGCGATGGGGGTGCCCTCGTCTCGTGGCTTATGGGCACCACCCTCCCGCCCATGTGACCGGCCAGCTGTTGGCAACTGGTCAACGAGCCCCCCCCACCCCCCTTCAAGCATGCGAAGGAGGGGAAGCGGGGCGGTTGGACCATTCGCTATCCCTCGGAGTGCGAGGTATGCGTTGCGTTGAAAACTAGCCAAACACGCGCGATTGTTCGCTGATCGATGCCTGTTTGCGAACTTTGCGCGATTTTCGCTCTTGTTATGTCATGTGTTTGCAAACATATTTTTGGCGTGTTGTCTGTGCTTTCCTGATCTTTGTATAGGTGACGTGGCACTGTTGGGAGCCTGACCTCCGCGCAGTGCGCCCTGTGCGGCAGCGATTTCCCCTTGCCACGGGGGTCCATGCCCCCCTCAAATGGCAAGCTAGTGGCTCGCCAATCCACATTCGTTTTAGAGTGGAGCCCGTTCCCTCGAGCTTTGCTCGGGATTTCCCTCCCGCACCCGCGGGTGCTGCGCCCCCTTCGCCCCTAGCTACAATAGTGCGCTGGCCCCTCCCCGGGACCAGCGCCACCCGCTACCTAGCCGAATCCCCCCGCCATCGCCAACTTGTCGATGATGTGGCAACAACCACCCCTTGCATGGAAGGTGGACCTCCCGGGGCGGAAGAGGGCAAGGGTGGTGTTTGTGGCTGCCACGTGGGAGGTGGACCCGGAGACGCGGACCCCCCCCACCCCACCCCACCCCTCCGAATGTCATTTCCTTGAGTTGTCACTGTGTCTGGTGCCTAGCTCAAGGAAGGGGAAAAGTTGATTGCACTTTTTGCGTATAGGCTGCGGGGGGGGGGGGGGGGCTGGAAGTTGGAGTGCGCGGTGGAGGGGAGGCAGGGGGTTGGGGAGGGGCAACTGGTGCGGCTCAGGGTCACCGGGATCAGGGGCTAGTTGGATCGCGTGGAGGTCTTACAATGGCCTAAGCTACAGTGGTCGCATTGGTGGATCAACCACATGTATTTCTTTCCCTACAAGTGGAGAATCCTCTCCAAATTTTCATGCTTTGCAACCACCGTAGGCCAAAGCGCATGCTGCGCAATAGCGGGGGCCTAAGCCTCCTGCGCTGCCGCCTTGGTGTGCAAGTTGTGGTTGACAACCACATCATAAATGAAACGGCCATTTTTTGACACGCTAGGGTGCCACGGTGCCCCACATAATGCCCTATTCACACTGTACAAGTTGCCTGTGTCTGTAGCGCCGCTGCGCATGCGCATATTTGCCAAAATTCGCGTGATTTTTGCGCAAAATTTGCGCAACTTTCACGGTAATATTTTGCATATGCACGCACATGTTCACCGTGCCCGCACCGCATCAAGTACCCAGTGCCAGCAAAAGCCATGGTGGCATCCGCATGTCCTACCGCTTGCGGATTCTGAAACGTTGTCTGAGAAAATGTACATAGTTGAGGTCACTAATTGCCCTCTTGCGGGCCCGGCTAGCCAACTGCCGCACAGTCGCGGGCCCTTGTCCACGCATGGACCTCTTGGTGGCATCCCACACCTCTCGACGGAGGCTTTTGCGCAAAAATCACGCGAATTTTGGCAAATATGCGCATGCGCAGCGGCGCTACAGACACAGGCAACTTGTACAGTGTGAATAGGGCATTGTGTGGGGCACCGTGGCACCCTAGCGTGTCAAAAAACGGCCGTTTCTTTTCGCAGGCACCTGTATTTGATTTTTTTCCAGCATTTTTACAAATATTGCTTCCAACTCAACCCTATGAAAGAAGCCTTTTCCAGGGTGGGGCACCCAGATTTGCGCCATATTTGCTCCCCATTCAAAAATTCCCTACCGGCCGTTGGCAAAGGGTGCAACCTCAACCCCCCCCCTTACAGCTGGGGAGTCTGCCGGGACACCTACCGGAAATACGGGGCATCCCTTCCGGACCGCATCTAGAAGTTGCATTGGATGGTTCGTGTTGTTGTGCACATCGAGCAGTTTTTGAATGCCCGCAACGTGCGGTATGAGCCATATGGTCCGTGGGACCACTTTCCGGAAGCTATTTACGGCCAGCCAAAGGCCACAAGGCGGCGTACCGACTCGGATTTATCCTCCTCATCAGGTTCTTCTTCCGGCTCATCACTTATGTCCAAAGATGAGGACGAGGACACGGACGAGAACGCGGAGGAGTAGACCATAAAACTGATACCGTTGCCTTGTGAGGCTGGACACCCCGCATGGTAGCGGTGTGAACCGCGAAGAAACGACCGGAACAGTACCTTAGTACCTTGTGGGACTGGGCACCCCATGAAGTACATGCCTCTTTGGTGTGACGGCCGTGCCAAAGAGTGCATCTCTCTCCTCTCATCATTAACCTACGGACTCCCCTGCCAATACCGTTGCCTTGTGGGGCTGGGCACCCCCTATGGTAGCAGTGCGAACCACGAAACGACCGAAACGGTACCTTGCGGGGTTGGGCACCCCCTAAGTTATGTGCCTCTTTGGTGTGATGCCCATGCCAAAGAGTGCATCTCTCTCCTCTCATCAGCATCCAACGGCCTCCCCTGGCAGGGGGTGTGGGCGGCCACAACCACCATTGCATCGGTGAGGAGGATGGTGTGGGGGCCTATGTTGTTGTATGCTTACCCCTTAGGCCACCGCGTCCTTGCCAGCCTGAAAATTCCTGGAAAATGTCATAGCGCGCGCCGCAATGCGTGGTGCGCTCGGCTCCCTCATAGTCTCATAGTCTATAATGTTGAGTGTTGAGCCACGGTTCTTGTGCATACAAACTCCAGAAAGCCTCAAAAGGCCTTTTCTAATACTGAGTGCCTCCTTGGCACAGTGGCTTTGGAGAAAGTCCGCTTACGCCACTCCCCCCGTCTGGACCCATATGTGCACCTGTCCCTGTGTTGTGAGCTGCCAAAATACTGTTCAACACTCAACAGGCACCCAATCACTCACTGTGCCCAGCACAAGGTGTGGCCAATGTGGGCTCAGGGCAGGGGATGGTTTCTGTCAAGCCCTTATCCAGCACCTTTGTGGCCCATCATGCCTGCCAGTATGTCTCTTTTCTGGGGTGTTGGCAGATTGTTGAAGTGCCAGTCGAGGTTGAAAAGATTGTTGAGGTCCCAGTAGAGATCGAGAGAATCATTGAGAAAATTATCGAAGTTCCAGTGCCAGTTTCTGGAGGTGGCACTGAAGTGGACGGTGTAGAGATTGTGGAGAAGATTGTGGAAGTGGAAAAGATTATCGAGGTGCGGTGCTGTATGCAGAGCAGTGTTATTTCAAAGCAGACTGATCAAAAGGAAGCTCTCAAATGGTGAAATTACATGGACTACAGAGCCCCCTCCTCTGCCCGAACATACAGTGGGTGCAATTTGTGTACCCTTTCATGGTCGGATGGGCCGTAGCATAATCAGGTCTGTGGGCTTTGATGGGAAATTGGGGGAAGACTATGTTGAGTGCTCAAGGCAGGGCAGTGTTTTTGTGTGGGCTCAAAAAAAACTCAGGTTGATTGGTGGATAATACATAGGAAGTATGCAAAAGTATGTGATTTTTGGGTTAGCAGCTGATTGCCTTTGCGCATCCCTGTTCAGGTTGCACGAGCATGAATTTCATCAATTTTTTTTGGTACCAAGGGATTGGCAGTAGCATTAGGCATTGATTGTGGTTTGTTTGGTTTTGGTTTCAGCAAAGGAGTTCACAAGGTGAATTGCGCTTTGGATATTTCTTGGGGTGCACTATTCGCGTACTTCCCGGGAGTGCCATGCGCGCGCTGAGCACATTTTCACCCCTTTTTGTGTCCCAGGGTGCCTACCCCCTTTTTTCACCAATATGCTTGACACTAGGCCAATTTGTTAACGGCGGAAGCGCCATAAAGTTCAGGGGCACACGGGGGGGGGGGAACAAGTGCAGCGAAGAATGTTAAGAATTTTACGGCTGAAGCGCCGTAAAATTTACAGCCCAAAAATGAAATCTGCCACAACCAAGGACTCCAACCTTTTCACCCCATGCAGCAAAAAAGGTAGTTCAGACTGGATCTTCCAGTAGAAATGTTGCCCAACCAGTCGTTTAAAATGCCGTCTGCCGTGCGCAACACGCTGTGTGACGTCAACCATCTTACCCTTAACACGGCAACCATTTTTTGACCGCCGAAATTTTTCTGCACCAGCAAATCGCTTTGGAAAAAAGAAATTTGTTTGCTGGTCTGGACCCTAGTGTACCATTTGTCAAACTGTAAAATACATCCCAGAAATCACGGCAACTTTAAAAGCTTTGACCAGTCGTGCAGACCAAAAACTGGTGGTCTCCGTTGTTACCTGACCAGGAAAAATCCCGCATGACATGTTAATGGCGGGAAAATTTTATGACGGAAGCGCCGTAAAATTTTGCGGCGCTTCCGCCGTAAAATTTACAGATAAAGCGCCAGACCTTGGACCACAGGCTGTGGCCCATGTTGCAAAATGTTGTGCTACAAACGTTTGGCTGTGCATAAGCCACCGCATAGCCAACACAGGCACATGAGCGTTTGTACCTATCATGCACCATATAAGCATGCATCATGGGACATCTGAGGGAGACCTCACAACGGTTTGCCCGCATTCACACTGGTATCCAGATGTTATACTCACTGTTTTTGGAGTGGTTTGAAGCGGGCAGCAGCAGCCTGGAATCGTCCCAAGTGGGGACCCCCCCCCAGTCTCAGTGCAGTGCACAACATTCCTAAATCTCTTGTGTCTGGCAGGTGTCACCACAATGGGGTTTTCATCGCACTGCCTGTCACCAGCCCCAATGAGAACACGTGCCCACCACCGCCATGGGTCACTTGTGAAATCTGAGCCTATATTTGTGCTGCAAACATGTGTGTACAGTGTAGCCGAATTTGGGGGGGGCTGGTAGCTCCCATTTCTGATTGCCCCCCCCCTGGAGTCACACATTTTGCCACAATGATTGCACCTTTTTCAACATTTTTGTGATCTTTATGGATTTCTATGGCAGTAGAAGGGGTGCTGCACACTTCTGTCCCACCTATGAAATTGCAGTGATTTCACAAGTGACCCACGGCGGTGGAGAGACGTTTTCTCGTTGGGGCCGGTGACAGGCAGTGCGATGAAAACCCCATTGTGGTGACACCCGCCAGACACAAGAGATTTAGGAATGTTGGGCACTGCAGTGAGAATTGGGGGATCCCCACTTGGGACAATTCCAGGCTGCTGCTGCCTGCTTCAAACCGCTCCAAAAAGAGTGAATATAACATCTGGATCCCAGTGGGTACGTGGGCAAACCTTTGTGATGTCTCCCTCAGATGTCCCATGATGCATGCTTATATGGTGCATGATAGGTACAAACGCTCATGTGCCCTTGTTGGCTGTACGGTGGCTTATGCACAGCCAAACGTTTGTAGCACAACATTTTGCAACATGGGCCACAGCCTGTGGTCCAATGTCTGGCGCTTTATCTGTAAATTTTACGGCGGAAGCGCCGTAAAATTTTTGCGTCATTAACGCGTGATACAGGATGTTTAAATCGGTCGGGTAAAAACGGAGAAACGGAGACCACCAGTTTTTGGGCTGCTGTAGCGGTCGTTCCTTTTTGCGTTTTCATGATTTTTGGGGTGTATTTTATTGCTGTACAAGTGTCACACTGGGCTACGGACCGGCAAACAAGTTTCTGAATTCGAATCAGCTTTCCTGGTGCACAAAATTTTCAGATGGGAAAAAAAGGTTGCAGTGATAAGGATACAATGTTGAGTGGCACACAACGTGTTGCGCACGGTACCTGTTGCTTTCAATTACAGATTTGGGCCATGTTTCACAATGCCAGTTCGTTTTCCAGTGCTGTTTTTGACAGGTACAGTGAAAAGGAGAGACGTCCTGGATTGTGGCATTTTTCATATCTGGACCGTAAATTTTACAGCGGATCCGCCGTAAATTTCATGATGTTGTTGACAGGCCTGCTACCCTTCTGGATCAGACGTGGTGCACGCCATTCAGGCGGTTTTTTCAAATTTACGGCGCCCCCCCTTTTTGGGGGGACTCCCGGGAAGTATGCGAATAGTTCACCCCAAGTATTTTGATCAGTGGTTTTCAAAGCGGTCATCAAAGGGCCTCTACTTTTAGGGAGCCCTCTTTTTTTCCGTGAGAGTTTAAAACAAAAACTGTCACGGCTGGGAGGGGCATGGGAACATGCATGCATTTGCATGCTTGTGTATGCAGTTAGTGCACATCTCACTGGTAATGTTAGTGCGAGTGGTAACATTGGCATGATACCTTACCACTTGTGTTGCGATATCACCTCGATGACGGTTTTTAGATCAAGACCCTCCATGAGCACCATTTAACCCCTGCCCCCCCGTTTTTTTTTGGTACCATTCAGCTGGGGGGACCATAGGAGGAGGGGGGGTTCGGTCAACCCCCCCCCCCCCCCTTCCAATACGGGCCTTGACGGGCATGTACCGCCAGCTGCGGCGAGCCTTCAAGTTCTCCGGATGCCTCGGGAGTTGGTGGCGTGCCATGAACGGCATCTTGCGAGGATGCCCCCTGAGCGCAATCGTCATCAATTGAGATTGATAAGATGCGACGCCACGTTGTGGTGGCGACAAGGGTGCTCCGGCTAGTCCACGGGGACCAACCGGCCATGGTGGTCCATCGGGGGGCCGGACGGGCGGCGCTATGCCCCATTGGCTATGCAGATGACACACAGGCCATGGCACGCACCTCTCAGGATCGGCAACATGTCTGTGACCGCACTGCCGAGTGGTTGCAGATCACAGGACAAGACGTCCGCCCCGACAAGTTTGGGGCGTGGGCCCTGGGCGCCACGGCGGCGGACGTCCCGGCGCGGCTCAGGGGCCTAGAAATACCCAACAAGGGTGAATTTCGCCCGCTGGGCGTGGGTATCCGGGTTGAGGCCCAGCGCGGCACGGGGCCCCTCCTCCAAACCCGGATTGATCGAGCCAAGGCCATCCTTCGCCGCATCGGGTGCATCCCGGTGCTTCGCCAGCGGGCGACAGCGCTGGGGACCTTGGCGCTCGCCAAGGCTCTATGGGGTTCAGAATAGGCTGAAGTCGGGGAGACCGACATGCGGGCACTGGACTTCCTCGCTGCAGTTGCGCTATGGGGCCCTACGCGCGTTTCTCGGAACTGCGAGGTTTTGTGGTCGGTGCTCACACCTGGACACCGCGTTGCGCCCTCGTGGCGGGCACAACGGCTTTCTTGGCTGGCGCAAGTAGCCGCTTCCCCCGGCACAGTGCAAGTGCTGGTGCAGGCAGTGTTGGAGGGGCACCCCAAGCCGCCATTGACGGGGCCGGTGGGGCGAGTGCTGCAAGCCACCCGGAGGCTGGGCTAGGTTGCCCTTGAGGGCCGGTGGAAGTGGCGGCTGCCTGGGCAAGCAGCACAGTTGCACCTAGCTATGGACGATTGGGGCGAGGTGTGCCACCGCGTACGGGAAAGCCAGCGGTTCTACGCGCTGCACGCCGTGGAGCGCCGCTGCCCGCGGACGTACGGGGGCCTCAGGGGCGCCGTGAAGCGTGACGCGGTGCGTCTTACACTCACGGTAGCGTGCAACGAATTGGAGCTGCGCCCGCAGCTCCCTGGGGCCACGTGGACCGCGGCGCGAGCCCACGAGCACCGCATCCGCACGGACTCGCGTTGTCCTCACCGTGGGGCCCTGGCCGAAACGGACAAACACATTCTGTGGGTGTGCCCCACCTGCGAGCCGGCGTGGCGCCCACTCGTAGAGGCGGCGGCACGCCCTCTCCCCACGCTGGCTGTACCGTCCGCGTGGCTGGCTTGCCTACGTTTGGCCAAGCTGCTCCCGCTTGCCCTGGTGCCCGACGACGATGCGCTGAAGCTGGCAAAGGACCGCCTCTACCGCCTGTACGGAATGTTCCTTGCCGTGCTCGCGGCGCGCAAGAGGGCATTAGACACTGCCGAGCAAAGGGGGGACCAACGTTTGACCGTCTTCGGCCTGGCGCGGGGCCGGGCACCGGACGCGCGCACTGCCTATCCGTGGCACCAACTTGGGGCGGGCCCACTGCCCATGCCCCCGGCCCGACCCCCGCTAGATGCACCAGAGGCGTGTCGCCGCATTGGCCCTGGGAGGCGACGTTTCTGCATGCCCCGTTGCGGCGGGCAGGGGCCCTCTTGTGGCTCCCGGGCTAGGGCCAAGTCACGTACGTGGAATTGGCCATGGATTTCATATAGCATATGGACCGAGCCCTCCCGGCGCCTCCAGGGCACAAGCTGGCGGGTCGTGTCCTGCCACTTCGTGAACGAGCGCACGTGCTCCAGCTCGCGCTCGACAAAACGCAACAGTTTATGCGTGCTGGTGAGCTTCTTGGGGGCTAGCTACGCCCGCTATGCAATGCACTAGTCCCGTTTGGGGGCTACAAGTGCATGGGTCGCACGGAGAGGCCCGTGTTCGCGTGCCGCCAAGCCATGCAGGAGCACATGCGCCGCCTGGAGGTGCACTGCAGGGCCCTGTGGGCGCGGCGGCTGGCAAGGCCGGGCAGGGGGCGCCGGGGAGCCTTCGTGAACGACTACTTGCCTCGCCCCCTGGGGGGGCAGGCGCCTGTGCGCCCCTTCAAGTGGGTGCGCCCGCAGCGGCCGCGCTGCCCCCCCGCGCAACCACCAGCGCCGGCACGCACGGCTGGAGCTCCACGGGCGCTAGGACGCGGTTCGGGCACCGCGCGCGTATTGTGCCCTGCGCGCGGAGGGGTGACGTGCACAACGTGCGCAGCGACCGGTCGGGGCATTAAATACTGCTTCTCCCCGGGCCACGAGGAGCATTGGCCGGCGCCGGCAAAGCAACGCGCAGGGGCCAGGGCGTTGAGTGCATGGCTTCAAGCGGCCAAGAAGGTGCCCCGGCCTTTGCCCCCCCCACGCATGGTGTTGGGCTCAAGAGCGCGGGAGTCACCGCAGGGCTAATCAGAGGATGAGCCGCCGCAGGCGCGGCAGCGCGTGCTGCCGCCGGCAGTGCTAGGGCGGAGGGATCGGCCGCCACGAATCGGCTCTTCCTCCTTGGACGACGAGCCACCGCGCCGGAGGCCCCCTCCTAGGGGTGTGTCATCCTTTTCCCACTCTTCCCGGGACTCTTTTCTGCCCCCGTTTTTCTGGGCGGACAGTAGTTCACGACCCCCCCTGTATCTCTGCTTTAGTTCTGCAAAAATTTTAGTTGTGTGTGCACCATGTTTACATTCACCTCGTCGCCCGCGAAGACGTCTGCCAACTCTGGCGGAGGCTCTTTTTCATTGAGAGAGGACGTGTCCAACATGTCCTCGGAACAAATGCGTGCGCTGCTGGCGCAGCAGCAAGCGGCGCTGGCGTCACTGCAGACTAAGCTGGACGAACTGAGCATCAACAACAAATCAAGCGTCCCAGATCTCACAACCGCGGCAGTCACCGAGCTATTGGCTAAGCCAAAGTTGGCATCTTGGATGCGACCGTGTGGGGACGCTTTGGGCGACTGTGTCAGGGCAATGGAGAGGCTAGTTGCACCGCCGGTTGGCAGGGCTGGTGGAGGTGGAGATCATGGGGATCGTTTGGCGTATCGGATGTGGTCCATGTTGGTCGAGGTCCAGAGGGCGAAGTTTGCCGACCCGGCCGCGCTCTCCGCCTCGCAAGCGACCAACCCCCTCGACGGACTTGCTTGGCAGGACGCCCGAAACCAAGGTGGGGATAATTTTACCTACAAAGGTATAAAGTTTACCACGAGGGGCCGTGTATTGCATCGGAGGACAGTCGAAGGCCGTTGGGTGCTCGAAACGGCCGTGGCATCGCAGCCTTGCAAGCGCTGCTTGCACATGGGCCTGAACGCGGAGCCGGCCCGGCACTGGCACTACCAGTGCCTCAACTGGTCCTCAAATCCCGGGACAGGAAGCTGGGGATGGGCACCAGGTTCCTCTGGAGTCAAGCCCGGAGATTGGGTCGGGCATGTGGTCGGCGTCCCGGGTACCATGTCTACGGGACGTTTTCATGTGGCAGCACTGGCGAGGACGGCGGCACGTACCGGTGTTCGCCCGAACGACGCGGCGGCTGTTGCCATGCACAGCTGGGCGTCCAAGACCACCCGCCGATATCATGGTTCCCTATTCCCGGTCGCGGCCTTCGAGGACAAGCATGCGCTGCCTATTGGACCGTCTGCGTGCCTATCAGAAAACCTGTCCGCCAAGGTATCAACAGGGGTGGCCCGATCGACCCTCCGCAACATGGTGTCCGCGGTATGCGGGGCGGAGGACCTTGGCCTCCTCCACCCACCGTCCTCCCCATCCGTTGGAGATTGGCCAAGGGAAGACAATCGTCGGGGAGCCAGCCCCCTTTCAGTCCCCCCGCGTTGGCCTTCTTGGGTTATTCGGCGCGCACCGGTGAGCAACGTGTTGCGCCGGGGCTCGGGTGCCTTAGCTGCACGCTCTTGTTGCGAGTATCCGAGGCGGCCACCATTGCGCCGCGCGACCTTCAAAGAACCGGCATGGCCTCCTTCGTCACTACAAAAGTGGGGGGCCCGTGAGAAGAGAAGCGTCCTCTGGGCCGTTGCTTAGGAGGCCTTAATTGCCCGCCCCGGTGACCCTCAAGAAGTCGAATTTGTTACCCCGAACTGGGGTGTTTCTTTAGGGTATGAAATGCAGGGGGGGGGGGGGGTCACTGTTTCAGTTAATGTTTTAAAAGCCATTTTTGGAACCATACCAATGTTCCAATTCGAAATAGTCAATTTCAACCCCCAAATCAGCCAAAATCCAAAAATGAAGCGAAACTTCGCCACTCCTTTGAAATTGGCCGATATCATACCCTTTTTTCATGCATTTTTTCACTCATGAGACGCGAAATTTCGCCACTCCTTCATTCTTTGATGTTTTGATGCCCTCATTGTGTATTTGTATATTTCTTTGCTAATTTGAGTTGATTTGTACCGAAATGTGTGCCTTTGATGAATTTTATGAACATTCCGACAATCTTGGCATGCAGTATGTTCCCTGTTCTGAGGCAAATATGTGAGTATTTGCTGTGAGCTAACCACAGGACATGGATCCGGCACTGCTAAGGTTGGTTGTGGCAAGTCGTGAGTTTCAGAACGTTGATGACCTCATGACGGATGTTGCCAATGGGGGCTCTGCAAGGTTATTGGCTGTCTAGGCCCTGGCTATGCGGACAAATCGACGATCACGGAAGGATCTTACACGGTTGCTGTTTGCCCATGGAATACGGAAGAAGCCCCATTGGTACAATGTTTTCTCAAATCATTTGATATGCTTGTGGCCACTTCTGAGGAAGATGGCAGCCCCTCATGCACAGTTCCAGGATGTACCAATACCTATTTGATTGAGCCGGAGGACCCGCCGATTGTTGGCTCCCACACGACTTGTGCATGCAGCTATGCCCTCACTTACTGCCAATGTGCGACAACAAGCAACTTGGCTTTGGCAAAGCATGCAGAACCACTAGATGGCGCTCTGGTATGACAACTTAGTCAAAAAGAATTATGGGGTGGGCCCACTGCATCCTGACCACTCCATAAATTGCACAGTTGTGGCCGTGTTACATTTGTCAGCCCTACCGCCATTTCCGGGTCATGTCTCACTAATTCATGCCGTTCAGACAATTGGGGCACGTGTTGATGCTTTACAACTTCGTCATGCGGATCTCTTTCGGCGGGTGTATGCTCTTCCTGACATGATTCAGCGTACCTTTGTTAGAGTCCCCCGGACATTGTGCGGCAAAATGTGGTATCTCTCCGTTGGCAACCAATGATGCTGTCTCAACTGCGGTGTGGAACCAAACTGGATCACTTGAAACCGCTAAATACAATTCGGCATGTGCAGCAGGCAACTCATGATTTACCTCTGTGTGTGGATATGAAGATTCACTATGAGCTCTTGAAATACTTGTATGGGCCGAGGTACACTTCATGGAACTTCCAGTTGCACTGGTCAAGCCTCTCCCTCATCTACGGGGTTTGGCACCCGTACAAGCATATGATTAGCAGGGGCAACTTTATGCCCATCATCTGTCTCATTGAGAGAGTACACACCGATTTCAAGGAAGGGGACGCAGTACCAACAAAGGTTAAGCTCCTTCATATGGAGAAGACAATACTGGCGCTTTGTCTGAATGCTGGCACCTACCTACCAAGAGTTGCGGCAAAACTTGATAGGCGGGGCCCCTTCATGGCTGCACGTGTGGATCGGGGCCCCCCGCCGGATCCGGATCACCGGACGGAGGGGGGCCACCAGCAGGTTCAGGGGGACCACCCGCACCCGGCGCGGGCGGCCGGCGAGGTGGCCCCTGTCCCCGTGGGCCTCCGCCCGAGGCGGTCGTCGCCTGCTGAGACCCGGCAGATGCGGCAGGGTCCCCCTCTGCCTGCCTGCCGGATGTACTTGCCGCCGTACTCCCCGTAGAAGTCACTGCCCCACGCCGTGCTGCAGACCCAATCGCTCCAGGTCGTGCCGCCGACGGCGACGCCCCGCGCTCCGCCGCAGGGCGGGCACCCCTGGGTAGCGTGAGCGCTCTGGACCCCGCCTGGGCCGACGCGAAAGGCCCCGCCTGGCCCCCCGGCATAACGCCAGCCAGCATGGCCAGCGCCTGGTCCCGTTCCGCCGGATCAGTCGCATGGTCCCGCTGGATGTGGTCCAGCAGGTCTTTGGGTTGGAGGTGGGTAGGCCGGCAGTGCGTGCCAGCTTTCCATGTGCAGTGACCAGCCCCATCCAGCCGAGACCAGGGGCAGACGTTGATCGTCTTTGTCCCACGCTGCTCCGTGGCCAAGTCACCACCGAAGTGCTGCAGCACGTACCGAATGTTGGCATAGCCGCCATACTGAGGCGGCTGGCCCCTCTTGGGCGGCGGCTTGGGCGCCGCTTTCGGGGCCTGCCTCGCCGCCGCGGCCGGGGGTGCCGCAGGCCGTAATGGTGGCACGCTTGGTGGCTGCGGCAGGTGCAGCATTCCCCCCACGGGAAACTGCTCCTCCACCCAGCGGCGCCACGCGTCGGCGAACTTCTCCCGGTCGCCCTTGACCTTCCACCTGGACGTGGAGAACGCCCGGAGCCACGGCCCCATGTTCTCCGCCATGACCAGGCGGAGGGCATCTCCTCCGCTCTGCCGGCAGAAGCGTGTCGCGGCCGCGCCTGCCACGGTCCCTTGGTGGTACAGCGCCTCGCCCCTGTCGCCACTCAGTGCACTAAGGTGCAGGGCCTCCAGGTCGGCGGGGCGGACCGTGAGCACCGTGCCCTCTCCGCGATCGTACAGGCGCAGCGCCGAGGAGTGGGGCTCCAATGCCGCCACAACCCAGCACCACGCCCGCGACACGCTATGCAGCAGTGCCAGCGAGGCTGCCGGCCTGTTGCTGGAGGACTGCGCTGCCGGGGCCCTAGGGAGGGCCGCTGCATGACCCTGCAGCGCCCTGCACATGCCAGCTGCATGCTCAGCCTGCCACATGTTGCTCGGGGCTATGGGCCAGACGTCCTGCCCCTGGATCACCGGCGGTCGCGTGACCTCCACGAAGACCGCCGGCGCCGGCGGGATCTCCTCGGCCGTGCACCTGTGCGCCCTGTGCACCGGCCCCAGCTCCGTGAGGCACTCCCGGAACACCCGGTAGCAGGCCGGGCCCCCGGACTGCTGCCTCATGAGCCGGCATGCGGTGACTACGACCCACTCCAGTCCCCTTGTTTCCACCTGAACACAGGCCCAATACTCCGCCCCCTCCAACACCACCAGCCGCCCCATATCCGCCGCGCCCACCGTATGGGTGGAAGGCACGCTCTCCACCCTCAGCCACCGCTTGGCGCTTTCTTCCCACGGCTGGGGGGCATGCATCCGCTGCTGCTGCATCGCGTCGTGCACATGCTGCAGGGACACCGTCGCCAGCATGGACATCCCCCCGTCCGCCGCCGCCGCCATACACAGCAGGGCATGTTGCATGCGCGCCCCGGGCAGCCCCACGTTGTGCGGGACGTCCGCCAGGTCCAAGGGCGTGCTGGGCGCCGGCAGGGCATCCAACACCGCTGCAGGCAGCTCCCCCAGGGACGGCAAACGCGCGATGGGCCCCATGTCCCTGTTAAGGACCACCGCCGCCACCCACCGCCTGTCCAACGCGGACAGGAGGTTGCCCGGCCTCCGCACCCTGAGGAGGGTACCGACGGCGGACATGAGGGCGCACACGCCACAGTCCTTGGTGTTGCCGGCCGGCTGCTGCACCTGTGCCGCCCGGGCCTCCGCCAGCAGATGCTCTGCACCCGGCCATCCCGCCCTCTGGCCCCTGGGTGCCATGCGCATCGTCCGGACCGCCATGTCCCACGTGTGCGGCCACTGGGGCGGGGCCCCCGACACCACAGGCCGGCCCAGCGGGTCCACGGCCAACCGCATGTCAGGGGCCACGAGGTGGTGGGCCGTCCAGTGCCGCATGTTCGGTGTCTCCAACCGGTCGAGGTACACCGCCTCCGAGCCCCCCAGCTCGACGTACCTCGCAATGAGGAGGGCAGCCGGGGTTTGGTCGTGCCGCTAGCCCTCCCACCCCTCCCTCGGGAGCATCATGGCGTGGGGGGCCAGGCACTGCACCACGTCGGCTGCCAGCGCGACCACGTCGTCGCTGAGCTCCACCCCATGGTCTGCGGCCACCAGGAACTGGTGCCTGGGCTTGGAGTACAGGTGCCCCAGGGCGCCCCGCAGCTCAGCTGGTGGGGGAGAGGCGTCTCCGCAGCCCCGCAGCCATGGGAGTGCGCCCGGGAGATGCCGCCCTGCTCCTCGTGACCAGACAGCGGCCTTAAGGACCGGCAGGTCTCGCCAGACAGCCGTAGCGACCTTATCGCGCCAGGGCTGTGGCTTGTTTGCACCCCACTGGAGGACGGCCATCACAGCATGCGTGGTCAGGGGCTCTGCCGTGAGCTGCAACGCTGTCCCCCCGTCGGTCTCGATCACCGTGCCCCGTGGGGCAGTGAAGACGTGGCCATCGGTCCCACGGACCGCCACCCATCCCTACAAGACCGCCACGGTCTCCCAGCTGGGGTGGCTGGTTCTCCTCGGCAGGACCGCCACCGGCGGGCACGGGCTGTTGGCGGTCCACACGCGCCATTCCACTTCCACCAGACGCTCGTGACCAGGGGGCCGGTACACCTGGGGCCACGCGTCTGGGAGTTGGCGATGGACAGCGGTCCACACATCAGCCCCGCCAGCCCGCGTGATATATATATATATATATATATATGTATGTGTATATATATACATATATATATATATATATGTATATGTATATATATATATATATATATATATGTATATGTATATATATATATATATATATATATATATATATATATATATATATGTATATGTAGATACATATATACATATTTGTATATATATATATATATATGTATATGTATATACATATATACATATGTATATACATATATACATATGTATATATATATATATATATATATATATATATATATATATATATATATATATATATATATATATATATATAGTCATAGTCATAGTCATAACCACTTATCATGCCGTCTACTGGAGTTACCGGGCATCTCGCGCCCATCGGTGGTTCCTGCCTCGCTGAATCCCGTGGGTCCCAGGGCTGCCTGAGGTGGCCCACAGCATGACGGAGGACCCAGAGGACCGGGGATACCGGTCAACCAGGCTTTGGGGGCAGTGGCAACTGCAAAGCGTTAGCATTAGCAACGGCGACGGACGCCGGCCCGTTTGTTCGCCGGGGGTAAGGGGGCAAGGCACAGCAACGCAGCAGCATTGCAACAAGCAGAAAGCAAGGGCTTCTCTGTCCGGCGCAAAGCGGCAACCAAGGAACAAAGCAGCACGCATGCGGCGAAGCAAGAGCGGACTCTCCGTCGTTCGCGTACCCCCGCCACCGTGGAGACGTCCATCACCCGTGACCCTACGGAATCCATTGCCAGCTGCGTACTCGTAATTGCCCACCACCCCTGACTCCACGTATCCCACTGCCAGCACGCAACAACCCGTATATGCATAGCCGGGATTTCTGGGAGGCTCCAGCCTAGCTTGGCCCTCAGCTTTCATCGCCCCCATGTCCCCACAATGTACGCCGCCGACCCACCGCACCAGTCGCCTAGTATAGTACAGAAACACGGTATCAACTCCACGTCCCCGTGGCCCTAATCTGCACCCACACCCCAGATATATATCATGCCGGCACTCCATGTCAGGGGCCAGCACCCAATCAGCTTCGAGGCATCCACTCTCCCACGTATAATATAACATGAGGGTCTACAGGGGGGACGCCGGCCGCTACACGACGGGAGTGGCGCAACCCGTGAATATCGCTGGCTGGGATTCGGGCTGGTGGGTGCCGTAGCTTGGTTATCGACCCCCTGTAGGGGTACCCACCAGAGGCTCGCCCCGGGCTGTGGTAACCAGGTGCACCTCATCTGGCCCACATACATTGCCCTGGCGCCTACCCTTGACCCTTACCTGCACTGATTGGCCAGCTCCCGTGGTTGCGCCTCTTCTGCCACAGCAGCGGCCAGGCCGCAGGTTCGGCCCCCACCGACGACGTGGCGAGCCTACTTATAGCATTGGCCCGCGCGTCACCCCCCGGACCACTCAGCATGCCGCTCCTCCTCTCTCCCCGCCTCTAGCCGACCGGACTGGCGCCCCCCAGGAGTAAGTCGCTACAAATGGTGAGGCGACCGCATACTCTTCGCTATGACGCCGCGCAGTACCGCTGTTGCCACGCCGATGCCACCTGCGAGCCGTCACCACACGCACCACCGCAACCGCAAGGCCATGGTCAGAGGTTAGACTATGTACATGCCCGCGGGCATGGTCCCTCTAGTTTGTTAACGGGGCCAGGGGATGCCCCTACGCGCCCCCTGAGTTGTTAGAGGGGTCAGGGGGACATCCCAGTACCGCCATGCATCCCCGCTGCTCCCCCACTGTACGGTACCCCAGTACCGCCGCGTACCCCCACCGTACGGACCCCAGTACCGCCGCGTATACCCCCAAGACGCCAGTACACCGTCACCTTGCACTCCGCGTGCCCCTCGTGAGTGCTCCTCCCAGGCTGCCACGCCGTCTCAAGTACGCCCGCCATACAGTCCACCTGACGACCTCGCCGTCGCATCCCTCTACACACACATCACCACTTCCGCGCCGCTCCCGGGGCCTGCAGGCTGTCCCTGCAACCCCGTGTAACACCCCCAGAGGGCGCCGCAACTCGTGCACCGTAGCGCCGGCAACGATGTCGCCCGCCCCCAGACAACTCCGTGCGACCCCGGTGTATCCCGAACAACCACTCCCAATACTGCCGTAGCCAGGCCGCCAGTAGAGACCCCGGTGCCATGGGAATACCCTACAGGGGTTTGGGCCTTATTACCCTGGTCGGGACGACCCATGACACCTCACTGTTGTATGCGGTGACCCGGGGTAGGCGGGTGAAGCATCCCTGTCCGACCCTCATGCACGGGGGCAGTACGGCTCACCATCAGGCCGGCACGACCTGTCACATCGCGTTGGCCGTCATACGCCGCCTACCAGTACCGCACAATTAGGCCATGAGGGCACTGCTTCTCAGGCGCTACCCCCTCCGCTGCGTCCAGCGTAGGGACGGTAGCAGGTGCACCCACAATTCCTAACCCCATCAATCTGCATCACCCCCGGCCCCCACCACGCCGTCACCATTTCCTCCGTGATGCCACAACGAGAGTATCCGTGAGTCGCCCTCCAGAGCCGCCCACCACAGCAGTAGGGGCAAGGCTGCCGACGGCGCTCCAGGGCACCGTACCCCTTCCACTCGGACGCTCTTCAGGCCACCCTGGATTGTCTTCCAGGCACTTGAGGACATCTGTCTAGAGTGCCGCAGTGCCCACCTCGCCTTAGGCCACCCCCTATCGGCACGCTCCTTACATGTCCCGCATAGTGGGACGGAGGCACATTGATGAACCCAAACTGACGGTGTCTCCCCGCACCCGTGGCATCGCTGCGGAAGCACAGACCGTGGCGGAACGCAGCTACCATCACAACACTGCGACCACAGGTCTTGCCATACATCGCAGCACGCGTCCTGGAGTCCGAGCAAAGCACCCGCCAGTGTGCGTGCTGTGGCACAACTGAGGAGGCTGCGCCTCGCTTCCTCCCACGTGGACACCGGGCGGAGTATCGGTCGCCCGTCGGGCATCACTGGCAGGCCCGCAATCAGCCGGGGCCACCGCGCAACTTTGGGGCTGTGTGTGCCATGCGCCAGGAGCTCCAAACCGTAGTCCCGTAGGACCTCTCCGATGACATCAACCCCGTCTTGCCCCGGGCCCCTGGCGGATGCTAGAACCAAGCGTTGTCCTCCCGCCCGAGCCTCAATGACCGCCTTGAGGCCCAGGGTGTCAAGGGTGTGACGGGCATCGGCAGCCACGTGGTCGTCCCCCTCTGGCAGAGAGAACATGGCCTCCGTGACGTGGCCTTGCGCGCCGTCGCCCTGTACCCGTGCCAGCTGCTTGGAGCCCACCAACACTACCATGGACCGCCGCTCCGTGACCGCGGGTATGGCTCGTCGCAGCTGCCGGTCATACCGCCACAACGTACCCACGTCAAGTACGACAGCCACCGCTAGGATTGGGAGACTGCACAGAGGTCGCTGAAGGACCGGCAGCACCTCGCGAGGCCAGCCCATGACGTTCCCCACAGCTGGCTGGTTGGCGTACACCTGGAGCCAGGGATCACTCTGGCCGTCAGGGCTTCCCACCATGGTACCACGCACTAGGGCGCACGATTGCGCCGACACCACGCGGGACCACTCCCTGAATGTCGTGATGTCCCGCGCCACCCAGGAACCGATCCACAGGTCGAAGGCCTGCGCCACCGCCGCCATCCAGTGAGGGAACAAGGACATGGCCTCTTCATGCGCGATGCACGACCCTGACACCAGCAGTTCGTGCAGCGGTGCCCTCTGAAAGGTTGCCCGCAGATCGCCGGGGAGGCCGGCAAACGGGTTCCACGGTGGACGCTGCCGGATCCTCCCTGCCGGCGGGCAGAAGGGTGTGTCACCTCGCAGGAACGCGTATACCGCCCTCCTTCGATCTTGCATCGGCAGCTGCATGATCTGGGTGAGCCGATGGTTCCTGCGGGCATACACATCTTCCCCAATCTGGACCATGTCCTCCACAAAGAGCCTGGCCTTGGCAGGGCCCCGGGACGACGCCGCTCGCACCGCAGCGAACAGCCGCTTCAGGTCCCCGGGGACGACACCCGCCATCAGGGATTCAGTCCACCTGCAGCCGTGCTCCCTCCACGCCACGAACTCCACCGCCCTGTCTGTCAGGGGTAGCTCCGCCGTGAACTCCTCCACACGCTTGCACAGGAGCCCAGCCACCTCCTCGTCCCGCGCACACAGTAGGCGCATGTGGCCAATGTCCTCCTCCGGCCCCCCACAGAAGATACAGGGGTGGGCCGGTATTGCCATACACGTGAGCTTCTGTCTCCACCGTCGCATGACCTGCATGGTGGATAAGCGACCGTCACGTGCCCGCAGCATATTTTTGTGCGTTGGACCGTGGTGTACAGCTCCCAGCGGCACCGCCTCGCAGGCGCCAGCCAGTGGCGTGTGCGCCCTGGTGCGTGTCGCTAGCGAACGCCACTCCATCTCCCGGACTTGCTGAAGGGCTTGCATGGATGGCACACGCGGCTCGAGCTCTCTAGTATCCCCCGGCACCAAGAGGATGGCGTGCTCCTTTGGTAGGACGAGATGGATAGGCGGGGCCATTGCACGGGCCGCGGCAGAGTCCGGCGCCTCGAGCGGGACTGCCGCCAAGTGCGAGCTCTACCTCACCACCCAGTGGTGCGGCCCGCCAACTCGGCGTGGCCGCAGCCCCTCCACTATCCAGCTCAGTGCGTGCTGGTTGACCAGATGTGATGTCGGCCCCTTGATGCCACGGTACAGGGCCTCCTGCGCCCTGCGGAGATGCGCTCCTATGATGGACGCATCCACCACGTGCACCGTGCACGCTGATGGGGGCGTGTGCAGCAGGTAAGCCGCCGCGCCGATGATCTCTGCCTCCGGGACCGTGCCGTAGATGGCACCCGTCCACGTGGGGATTCCGTGGCTGGCCACCGCCACGTTTGTGGCGTCGTCTGTTTGGGGCGACGCGTCAGACGATGTGACTTTAGTCGCCACCGGCACCCAGCAGTACCGGTGGGGTTCCAGCCACGCCACGTCGGAGTGGGGGCTCTGCACCATCCTTCCAAGGGACGCCGCACTGGAGGCCGTGAGCTCCGGGGACAGGACTACCTTCGGCCGATACACCGCATGTGGTCTCCAGGCCAGGTCACATCCACAGACTGACTTGATGGCGTCCAGGGCGGTGGTATAATCCGCCCCCCAAACCGTTGCGGAGCAGGAGGGCTGGTACACCACCACAGATCCCTGTTCCACGGCGCCGCCATCACGCAACGACGTGACGGCGACGTGCGGATCGTGCGGCACATTGGACATCCGAACCACTTCCGGGACCGAGTACTCATCCGGATCCGGGACAGGGCCTGCTGGTAGCAGAAGGACAATTGCCCACTCGCTGCACCCGTGCACCGCCGCGCATGCCCTGGAGAACGCTGGCCGCCCGTGCACAACCCACAGTGGTGACGGGTTTATGCCGCCCCCGGCGTGTGGAGTGAGTAGGGGGACGGACGCCAGATCGTCTTGCTGCTTGTAACCCTCAAAGACGTCCCCCAACAGAAACAGGAGGGCGGCTAGCGGGACGAACGGCATGGATAGCAGCCCCAACGTGTTCTTGCACCAGCCGAGCAGAGCTTCACACCGGAGTACATGTTTCTCCTTCATGGTCGCCATCCCCCTGGGACCGAGGCGCACGCCCAAGTATGGTACCGTGCCCTTGGCATGCAAGCATACCCATGGGGCCGCCGTGTTCCCCGGGCTCAGGCACACCATGATCGAATGGATGCGAGCAGTATTGGCATAGGCGCATTTGCCGACATTGAGGGACATGCCCATGTCCGTGAGATACCGCGCTATCGCCGCCGCATACTCCAGGAATTGCGGCAGGGAGTGCGCTATCAACAGGAGGTCATCACAGTACGCCTGCACCAGGGGTGGCACCGCATGGCGAGCATCTCCCCGCGCCTTGCAGGCGAGGCTCCGCAGGAGAGGTTCTAAGAGGAGGAGGTAGAGCACAGCGCTCTCCGCACTGCCCTGCCGCAGGCCCCTGTGGAGCCGAATGCTCGGCGTCGGGCCGTGCGCGGTGACGATGCGCACCAGAGACCCGCAGCTGAGGGTGTGGAGAAGCCTGATGAGCTCTTCCGGGACTCCCATGTGGCGCAGGAGGGGCGCCAGCGCCCGGTGCGGCGCTGTGTCAAAGGCCTTTGACACATCGAAGGCCAGGACGTGGTTTTCCTCCTGCCCACGCTGCAGCCTGCGCCTGGCCAGGAACACCGGGGCAGCCGCCGTGGAGCCCGGCATGGCTCCGAACTGCCAGTCCGCAGCCAGTCCCTTGCGTGCCACAACAGCTGTGAACCTCCGCATGAGGGGAGTCATGAGCATTCGCATGTCTTGCTGTCCCGGCGGTATCGGCTTGTACTGTATACTGTATACTGTACTATATATATATATATATATATATATATATATATATATATATATGTATATATATATATATATATATATATATATATATATATATATATATATATATATATATATATATATATATATATATATATATATATATATATATATTACTACACCCCTCTCCCCTTAAATTTAGCTAACAAGCAAGCAACAACAACAACAACACGTCTCCGTGCCGTTTTGGCCATTGCTCCGTCCCAACGCTTCGGATCTTTTGCCGATGTAGCCATCTTGGAGCCTAGGTGGTGCCCTTGCCAAATCCAAGTTTTGAGCCAAAAACTCACCGGTGGCGGCCCGGGGCGGTGGCGCCACGTCGGGAGGTGCCCTCCCAAATCTGTGTAGTTTTGGGCCAAAAAGAGCCATTTTTCGCCCAAAACAGCCCTAGTAAGGGTGCAAAACAGCCAAACAAAGGCAAACGGCTGCTACACTGCACGTGCGGCCTGACTTTCTCGTGACGAAGGGACCTTTGGTGCCCTCTAACTCCACGATATGTCCGAGAAACGCCCCAAAAAGGCGCCAACAAGCCCCAAAATCTGCGCAATGTGCACCAGCACCCCGAAACCAAGAACGGGCCGTATCTTGGGCTACGTGGCTCAAAGTCCGATTCCGAGGGCACCTAGTCCACCCGCAACCCCCCACTGTTGGTGGTTTCCAAGCCTCAGAATCGCCCAACGAGACACGTAGATCCCCGTACGAGTGGTCACTTGGTGCAGCCGGAGGGCCGGCCAGCCTACGCACAGTGGGGGCCAACGGTGGGTCCACCAGGGTCCCCGGGGCGAAAAAAATCATTTTTTCCAAAGTTGTTCCTAGACCACTTGGGATGCTCAAACAAGTGTTTTTAGGCCGTTTTGAGCCCGTGGTGGCGCGTTTTGGGTCATGGAAAATCCCAAAATGCCTTGAAAATGGGCCATTTTGGGACCAACAATGGGTCAAAAATGGGTCAAAAACGCGTTTTTCCAAAAGTGATCCTGGACCATTTATGATGCTCAAACCAGTGGTTTTAGCCCATTTTGAGCCCGTGGCGAAGGGTTTTGGCTCATGGAAAATCCCAAAATGCCTTAAAAATGGGCCATTTTGGGACCAAAAGTGGGTCAAAAATGGGTCAAAAACGCGTTTTTCCAAAAGTGATCCCGGACCATTTGGGATGCTCAAACAAGTGTTTTTAGCCCGTTTTGAGCCCGTTTTGACCGAGTTTAGCCCCTGCCACCACATGTATGCACCACTTTGTGCCCTTCGCACGTACCTTAGAGCCGTGTGGTGGAGCCACCTAGAGTTGAGAGAGGGGTGTAGATTAGAGGATATATATATATATATATATATATATATATATATATATATATATATATATATATATATCCTCCAATCTACACCCCTCTCCCAACTTCAGGTGGCTCCACCACACGGCTCTAAGGTGCGTGCGAAGGGCACAAAGTGGTGCATACATGTGGTGGAAGGGGCTAAACTCGGTCAAAACTGGCTCAAAAAGGGCTAAAAACACTCGTTTGAGCATCCCCGATGGTCCGGGATCACTTTTGCAAAAACGCGTTTTTGACCCATTTTTGACCCATTTTTGGTCCCAAAATGGCCCATTTTTAAGGCATTTTGGGATTTTCCATGAGCCAAAACCCGTTGCCACGGGCTCAAAATGGGCTAAAACCACTTGTTTGAGCATCATAAATGGTGCGGAATCATTTTTGGAAAAACGCGTTTTTGAGCCATTTTTGACCCATTGTTGGTCCCAAAACGGCCCATTTTCAAGGCATTTTGGGATTTTCCATGGCCCAAAACGCGTTACCACGGGCTCAAAACGGCCTAAAAACACTTGTTTGAGCATCCCAAGTGGTCTAGGAACCACTTTGGAAAAAATCATTTTTTACGCCTTGGGGACCCTGGTGGACCCACCGTTGGCCCCCACTGTGCGTGGGCTGGCCGGCCATCCGGCTGCACCAAGTGACCACTGGAACAGGGGTCTACGTGTCTCGTTGGGCGATTCTGTGACTTGGAAACCATAAAAACTGGGGGGTTTGCGGTGGACTTGGTGCCCTCTGAATTCGTTTTTGAGCCACGTAGCCCAAGATACGGCCCGTTCTTGGTTTCGGGGTGATGGTGCACATTGCGCAGTTTTTGGGCTTTTTGGCGCCTTTTTGGGCAGTTTCTCGGACATATCGTGGAGTTGAAGGGCACCAAAGGTCCCTTGGTCACGAGAAAGTCAACCCGCACGTGGAGTGTAGCAGCCGTTTGCCTTCGTTTGGCTGTTTTGTACCCTTACTAGGGCTGTTTTGGGCGAAAAATGGCTGTTTTGGCTGTTGTTATATATTACTACACCCCTCTCCCCTTAAATCTAGCTAACAAGCAACAACAAGCAAGCAACAACAAGCAAGCAACAACAAGCAAGCAACAACAAGCACTTCTCCACACCGTTTTGGCCATTGCTCCGCCTCATCGCTCCGGGCTCTACTCTACTCTAGCCATCTTGGAGCCCAGGTGGTGCCCTTGCCAAATCCAAGTTTTGAGCCAAAAACTCACCTTTGGCGGCCCGGGGCGGGGGCGCCAAGTTGGGAGGTGCCCTCCCAAACTTGCGCATTTTTGGGCCAAAAACTGCCATTTTTCGCCCAAAACAGCCCCGAAACCCGGGCGAAACGCCCAAACGAAGGGATACGGTGAGTACACTGCACGTGCGGCTTGACTTCACCGTGTCAAAGAGCTCTCTAGTGCCCTTCAATTCCACGATATGTCCGAGAAACGGCCCAAAAAGGCGCCAAAAAGCCCCAAAAACTGCGCAATGTGAACCAGCACCCCGAAACCAAGAATGGGCTGTATCTTGGGCTACGTGTCTCAAAAACCACTTCCGGGGGCACCTAGTCCACCCGCAACCCCCCACATTTTGTGGTTTCCAAGCCTCAGAATCGCCCAACGAGACACGTAGACCCCGGTACCGGTGGTTAGTTGGTGCAGCTGGAGGGCCGGCCAGCCCACGCACAGTGGGGGCCAACGGTGGGTCCACCAGGGTCCCCGGGGCGAAAAAAATCATTTTTTCCAAAGTTGTTCCTAGACCACTTGGGATGCTCAAACAAGTGTTTTTAGGCCGTTTTGAGCCTGTGGTGGCGCGTTTTGGGCCTTGGAAAATCCCAAAATGCCTTGAAAATGGGCCGTTTTGGGACCAACAATGCGTCAAAAATGGGTCAAAAATGCATTTTTTCAAATATGATCGTGGACCATTTATGATGCTCAAACAAGTAGTTTTAGCCCATTTTGAGCCCGTGGCGACGGGTTTTGGCTCATGGAAAATCCCAAAATGCCTTAAAAGTGGGCCATTTTGGGACCAAAAATGGGTCAAAAATGGGTCAAAAACGCGTTTTTCCAAAAGTGATCGTAGACCATTTGGGATGCTCCAACAAGTGTTTTTAGCCCGTTTTGAGCCCGTTTTGACCGAGTTTAGCCCCTTCCACCACATGTATGCACCACTTTGTGCCCTTCGCACGTACCTTAGAGCCGTGTGGTGGAGCCACCTAGAGTTGGGAGAGGGGTGTAGATTGGAGGTATATATATATATATATATATATATATATATATATATATATATATATATATATATATATATATATATATATATATATATATATATATATATATATATATATATATATATATATATATATATATATATATATATATATATATATATATATATATATATATATATATATATATATATATATATATATATATATATATATATATATATATATATATATATATATATATATATATCCTCTAATCTACACCCCTCTCCCATACTCTACGTGGCTCCACTCTAAGGTACGTGCCAGGGGTACAACTCGGTGCATACATGCAGCGGAAGGGACTAAACTCGATCAAAACGGGCTCAAGATGGGCTCAAATCACTTGTTTGTGCACCCCCAATGGTCTATGATCACATTTGGAAAAATGCGGTTTTGACCCATTTTTGACCCACTTTTGGTCCCAAAATGGCCCATTTTCAAGGCATTTTGGGATTTTCCATGGACCAAAACACGTCACCAGAGGCTCAAAATGGGTTAAAAACACTTGTTTGAGCATCCCAAATGTTTGAGGATCACTTTTGGAAAAACACGTTTCTCACCCATTTTTGACCCATTTTTGGTTCCAAAACGGCCCGTTTTCAAGGCATTTCAGGATTTTCCATGGGCCAAAACACGTCACGACGGGCTCAAAATGGGCTAAAAACACTTGTTTGAGCATCCCGAATGGTCCACGATCACTTTTGGAAAAAGGCGTTTTTGACCCATTTTTGACTCATTTTTGGTCTTGAAACGGCCCCTTTTCAAGGCATTTTGGGATTTTCCACAGCCCATAACGCGCCACCACGGGCTCAAAACGGGCTAAAAACACTCGTTTGAGCATCCCAAGTGGTTTAGGAACAAATTTGAAAAAAATGATTTTTTTCGCCCCGGGCACCCTGGTGGACCCACCGTTGGCCCCAACTGTGCGCGGGCTGTGCTACCCTCCGGCTCCACCAAGTGACCACTGGTACGGGGGTCTACGTGTCTCGTTGGGCGATTCAGAGGCTTGGAAACCACAAAATGTGGGGGGTTGCGGGTGGACTAGGTGCCCTCGGAATTGGATTTTGAGCCACGTAGCCCAAGATACGGCTTGTTCTTGGTTTCGGGCTGTTGGTGCACATGGCGCAGATTTTGGGGCTTTTTGGCGCGCTTTTGGGCCGTTTCTCGGACATATCGTGGAGTTGAAGGGCACTAGAGGGCTCTTTGACACGATGAAGTCAAGCCGCACGTGGAGTGTAGCCACCGTTTCCCTTCCTTTGGCCGTTTTGACTAGGTTTGGGGGCCGTTTTGGGCCAAAGAAGGCTGTTTTGGGTCACAAAATGCGCAGTTTTGGGAGGGCACCTCCCGACCTGGCGCCCCCGCCCCGGGCCACCACCCGTGAGTTTTTGGCTGAAAACTTGGATTTGGCAAGGCCACCACCTAGGCTCTAGGATGGCTAGAGTAGAGTAGAGCCCGGAGCGATGAGGCTGAGCAATGGCCAAAACGGAAAGGAGAAGTGCTTGTTGTTGCTTGCTTGTGGCTTGCTTGTTAGCTAGATTTAAGGGGAGAGGGGTGTAGTAATATATGTATATATATATATATATATATATATATATATATATATATATATATATATATATATATATATATATATATATATAGATGTATATATATATATATATATATATATATATATATATATATATATATATATATATATATATATATATATACGCGTTTTTGACCCATTTTTGACCCATTTTTGGTCTCAACACGACCCACTTTCAAGGCATTTTGGCATTTTCCATGGCCCAAAACGCGCCCCCACGGGCTCAAAATGGCCTAAAACCACTTGTTTGAGCATCCCGAATGGTCTAGGATCACTTTTGGAAAAATGCGTTTTTGACCCATTTTTGACCCTTTTTTGGTCCCAAAAGTGCCCATTTTCAAGGCATTTTCGGATTTTCCATGGCCCAAAACACGCCACCACGGGCTCAAAACGGCCTAAAAACACCTGTTTGAGCATCCCAACTGGTCTATGAACAGCTTTGGAAAAAATCATTTTGTTCGCCCTGGAGACCTTGGTGGACCCACCGTTGGCCCCTACCGTGCGCGGGCTTGCCTGCCCTCCGGCTCCACCAAGTGACCCCTGCTATGGGAATCTACGCGTCTCGTGGGGCAATTGTGATGCTTGGAAACCACAAAAAGTGGGGGGTTGTGGGTGGACTAGGTGCCCACGGAATTCGGATTTGAGCCACATAGCCCAAGATACGGCCCGTGCTTGGTTTCGGGGCGTTGGTGCACATTGCGCAGATTTTGGGGCTTTTTGCCGCCTTTTTGGGCCGTTTCTCGGACATATCGTGGAGTGGAAGGGCACTAAAGGTCTCTTTGGCACGGTGAAGTCAAGCCGCACGTGGAGCGTAGCCACTGCTTCGCTTTGTTCGGCCGTTTTGACTGAGTTTCGGGGCCGTTTTGGGCCAAAAAAGGCTGTTTTGGGGCACAAAATGCGCAGCTTTGGGAGGGCACATCCCCACTTGGCGCCACCGCCCCGGGGCGCCACCGGTGAGTTTTTGGCTGAAAACTTGGATTTGGCAAGGGCACTACCTAGGCTCTAGGATGGCTAGAGTAGAGTAGAGCCCGGAGCCGGTTCCGTACATATCTTTACGCAAACCGCAACATAACGTAACCGTTTGGCAGTGTCGGAGGAACCAGGCACAGAAATGGCAAAACACGTGAAGGAATCACTTGCTTGACTCGTGGTAATCACTTTACAGAAACAGTTGTAACCCTTGCTCGCAAGGTTTAGACATGGCATGAAGGTGAAGGTAACTCCGCTAACAGTACACCTGTACATTGGGAATTGGCACACATGGCAACCGGAACTGGTCGGAGCTCTTGGCTGCTAGAAAAGTTTGGAACTGAGGAGGACTAGGTTTGAATGGCATGGATGGTTTGAAACGAACGAAAATAAGTGAAGGTAACTCCGTTAAGAGTACACCCGCTTTGCTACCGAAATGTTCACCGTACGTTTCAGACCAAGGATCACCCTTTGGTTGAGGGTGTTGTAACAAACCGTTTGAAACAATAGAAGACGCGCGCACAACGTTGTCTAGGATGAGTGCTTTGTACTTTTGCTGCAAGTAAGTGAAGGTAACTCCGTTAAGAGTACACCATGGCTCGTACTTTTGTTGCAAGTAAGAGAAGGTAACTCCGTTAAGAGTACACCTGCATCCTACGTCGTGCACTAATTGTATGTAGGTTTGTTAAATTTGCAATTTACCGTATTTGATTGTAAGTCCGTTAATCGTACTCCTCGAATGCAAAGCACATAACGTCGGAAAAAACAATGGCAGAGGACATGCAATTGCACGCAAGACACAAATACATGTGTAATACATGCAAAAGAAGCTGTTTCGTGTGGGTGGGCGCCATACAAGGAGCATTAGCCACATTGGAAGAAACAATATAAAGACGTTTGTTCATGTATGGCAACAGCTTAGCTAACGGAACACGTCTCTTGCACACCCAAGAACTTGGAATCGTTGCTTTGCTAGTGCGTCCGACGGATTTTTGTCGGTCTACAGTTGGAGACTCAGAGTGCGGTATTGTAATGTTACTAGGGTACTATCAGCGGCTCCCAAGAAGTGCAAAGCATGCTCGCGGCGTTGGCGTCAACTTAAATTGTCGTCCGTGATAAGGATTAACCACTTCCTGATTTCCTTCTCGGATAGTGTAGCATGCTTTACCGGGGCTTTTTGTTGCCGTTGCTTTGTTGTTGGCGGCTCTTGGCTTGTTGATTCGGAAAAAGGCCTCGAAGTTGATCTCTTGCGTCTAGTATTAGACTCTTCGTGGTCCTCTAGTCGGCTCTTCTTGGACCTTGGCCCGGACTCGGAGTTGGATGACCGCTTTTTTGAGTAGTGTTTGCGAGAAGTTTGGCCGGCCTCTTGTCCACTCTTGGGAGGTGGTTGATGGTGCGACCGGTAGGTAGATGGTTCGCAAGTTCGGGTACGTGGAGGCATATTTGTCTTTCTTGACTTTGGAATTTTTGTTGTAGGCGTGGTTTGTGGCGGTGTGTTTTGTGGGGTTGCCCCCGTAGTCCCTTTACTTGTTCCACGCTTCTTACGGGTTGACGGATGCGGAGGCGGCGGGTCATTGGACGTCGAAGACGGACCACTTGCCGAATTGGACAATGATGATGCCATGTATTGGTGGCTGTGAATTGCAGCTTCCATGTCGCTGTTGATGACGGTAGGAAGCGGCCCACCCTCCGTCATTGCCCAGTCCACTGGTTCATCATACTCTCTCAAAGCATCTTCATATGCCCAATCTTGAAAGGTATTCACTGCAGAACGCAGGCTGCTCGTATCGTTGGCAAAAAGCTGGAGAAAGCTTGCACAATACGTCAAGAACCACCCTGGGAGTTGACCGGTGAGTTGATTTGTCTGACACCATTGCATGGCGAGCATGACGACACGGAAGCCACATGTATCGGAATCGGGTTGAGTTCCATAATGATGCCATGTAAAAGACCATCCCATTTTACTCATAATTGCCCGGAACCATGCGCCACATGTAGACGTGTGATCTTTAGGATCGTGGACCACCAAGGTCTTGTTTACAATGGAAATGTCTGTAACCAACACGTAGTGAACTCCAACAGTGGAGTGCTGCGAGGTGAGTAGTACGGGTAGGGCATCTCCGAGAATATACACAACCCGTGACGTCAGAGCATGCTGCATTATTACTGCCAATGTCACATCTTGGATGACGGGCTTAACGGAGGAATTGCCTTGTGGCAACAAGACCTCTAGTAAGCATTGCACTGCTGAGCAAGACAACCATGCACACTCCAATAAGTGCACATTGTCCTCCATGGTATCGCTTCTTTCTTGTGGCCAAAAATCCTCTCCAAAGTAATTAACTCGTGGCTGCAAATGGGGGATATCATCGATGGATGACGGTACAAGTTGTACACGTGCCTGTGACCGTGTATGCGATGGTGTAGATGATGGAGGTTGAATGTGTTTTTGCTTTTGTAGGATGCGTTCTTGAAACTGGGCTTTGGTTCCAGAAGTTGATAGCTTATGTGCGGCACACAATGTCCGCAATTCCACAACTGACATTTGAGCCAAGTCTTGCGCCGCAAACACTCGTGGGTTATTACACGCGTCCAATAGTTCGGAGCCTTGTGCCCGTTGCCGCGGAGTACCAACGGGTCGTCCTTGTTTGCGGATTTGCTCCGTTCCATCCTCGTTTAGATCATCAATGTCCAAGGACAGCTTGTCTCCACGCAATTGTCTCTCAATATACGACCAATACGGAAATGACACATATTGAATAATCCGGAGCATGTTGACCTTCAATATCCGAGCATCCAACCGCTGTGGGAGTTGACTTACGACACCCCAAGCACGATGAACACACATGATTCCAATTATGAGTGATGTAGTAAATGTTCTTCGTGGATAAGGAGGAACTTGGCTTGGTGGTTTGGGAGACAAGATGTTTGTGGCCACAAACCGATTCCATAATTGCACGTAATATGGATCAACAAGGAAAGCGTCACGACGGTAATTGAGGATGAATAGGCCTGGAAGTGAACGAGCGCGTGATAAAGCAACATATGCGTGTGCTGCGGCAAAGAATGCTGCCATGTCCACCCATACGCGGTCGTAAGAGTAGCCTTGCGTACCGTGCACGGTACATGAGTATCCGGGAAGCATAGGAAATTGGATTATCTTGACTTGCACAGACGGGCCGTACACCGGAATAATTTGCTCGAAACGGCCGATGCGGTACTCCCTTGCGCGCCCCACCGGGCTTTCCACAATGACATCATTTGACCATCTTTTGATCACAACAAGTGTTGAGTTAACCAGTCGATTTTCGATGGAGACATTGCAAATAAGCCGTGCCCTCATGCCCGCTACGACACACACTTGCTGAGGCAGCACACGACGATTGCGAGAATTGATGTAGTCGCACATTGCTTGATTCGTAGGGGCACCACCCATCTCAACGTAGCTAGCATCGAACGTTACAATGCTTGACCCCAATTGAGCCATGAAATGTTCATTCCATCGGTTCATAGCATTTCTACGCCCAACCAACATGGGGGCATCCTCCAAGTCTTGTAGGGACACATCGGAACTTGGCGCAATGCATTGTTGAAGAATTAAGTGGTCCTCGTCACTCTCCTCTCCAACCCGCACACGATTGAGCAAGTTAATGAAATGTGCATCATCTTGGCGCATTACGTCCGTCAGCACAAACGGAACAAAATGGTTTCGAACGAGTGCAATGTCAAAGATATCCAAATCAACAGCGGGTAGTTGCAATGGATCACCTACGAGGAGCACGGTAATGCCACCAACAGGATTGCGCTTGTCGCGGCGTACCTTGTGTAGCAGTGCACACTACCAGAGTGGAGGGCGGGGGGTTTTGGGGGGGGTCTGGGGGGGGGGGGGGGACGACCACCGGCACAGTGTGCGCTGGGGGTTTGGCAGCTAGTTTTGCAGCTGGTTTTGCAGCTATGTTGATATTGGTGGTCACCAACAAATAATGGATTTTCAACAAACTCATACCGGCCTAACAATGGCTAAGTCCTCACATTTCCCACAAGGGCCCCACAAGGGGTGCCAATTTGCGCACCCGGAAACAGAACCCGGGGATACTACAATTATTTGGGGGGTTCTCATCGAACAAAAAAATATGGAACCGGGCGGAGATTTGGAAACACGCACAATGGCGGCTATAGGCCTACTAAGGTTGGCCCCCCACGCTGCAAGCCCAAAAGAACGTTTTTAGGGTCCGACAAGCACCATTGGCAGGGTCTAACTGGTGCTATATGGCTCCGAGCAGGGTTATAGATACAGCAACTATCAATGAAGAATGAACCAAAACTAGGTGGAATTCATCATTTGCGTATGTTAAAATGCACCATTATTGACCCTGGTAAAGGCTAGAGGCCGCAAAAAGAGTCCTTTTTTATCGTAGCATGGCTAAGCTATCACAACATCCCGAAAAAATCCACGCCATGTTTGAGGGTACCACGAGGCCACTAAGGCCGCCAAAAAAAACGGGCTTCCCAAAAAAAAGTGAAATTTGCATAAACCGCAACAACACTCATCCCACTCCACCTAGCCAACCCGCATGGACGTGCGACCCAAAAACACTCTACACCTCAACATCAAGAAACCCCAAAAGAATTGTGATTTTCAACCCCCCCCGAAAAAAAGCAGCCCTTTATTTACACTTCTTGACCCCCCCCCCAAAAAAAGTTGGTTCCAAGGGTAGGTGTGTGTGTGTGTGTGTGTGGTGGGGGGGAGGGGCATATTGGCTGAAAGACTATGCTGGTTCGTTCTTTTGGCTACTTGTGTGCCTGTGCTAGGGGCAACGGTGGGGATGAGGGATGGTACAACGAAAAAATGCGCGGACCAATGTGCACTTCTTTCCGCGCCTGGAGGGGTGTGTGGCGTGTGCAAGAAAGTGTACAATGTACCGCATTGGGTGGCGGGGGGAGCCAATAATGTGAAAATGATGAGCCCGGACTGGCGGATATCCGGAAGGGGGGGCAGAATGTGGCACCACTACATGGCAACTTCAATAGGCAGCATCGACATCCCACAGGCACCGGCTAAGGTTGCAGAGTGGGCCACCTTGCAGTGCCGGTTGCAAAGTGGATTTGATGAACCTAGACAACATTGTAACTTGTGGCGAGGCAATTCAACTTAAAACTACATGGGAGGCAAATGCCGGGAGAAATCGATGGGGATTTAAGACGGCACCAAGAATGATGTCACGCACATGGATGTGGATGCTTGCCAAGGGAGGTTGCACAAGACCACTTGTGTCCCCAATACAACGAATTGCTTGCCTACGTGGGCAGGGAGAAGGTCCAACACTTTCCTTACTTGTTGTGCCCCATGCTCGCACCGTTCTCAATGCAATGACTACATAGGGGTTGCTCTGCCCAGCTTAGAGCGAGCATGTGTGCATAATGCTGCCGAACATTGTGGGCCTGAATGGTGACTTGCTTTGACAAAGAGCCTGCCTTCCCCTTTCTTGATGGTAAAAAGTTAGGAGGCTCATAGTGGCCCCTATCATTTTTAAAAAAAAATTGATGCTCTGCGCAGAGCCTAGCCTTTCTGCTCAATAGCCAAGCATAATGCAGGGGTTGCTTCCAGCCAAGGTGTATGGGGAGGAGCAACGACGCGCGACTTAGGGGTGCGAAGTAGCGAAAAAGCAGCATTTTGTACCCCCACAGCATGTGAGCGCAGCCACTGTTTTTTTCCATTTCGGAGGTATGAAATACGGAAAATGGATAACCACAGCCATAAAACTATGTTTCGCGGTCTGAGATGACAAATGGAGCGCGTATTTGTCAACGGCACGTGGCACGGTCGTCTTAGCAACCGTCGTAATGTGCCGCCAATGATGACCATATTGCGTCCGCCTGTGAAAACTAGTTGCACGGTGTACGCTAGAACTACAAAGAACAACAAATGTGACAAAGGCAAAGACAAAGAAAGGAGGGTGCAAACAAGCATTTTTGACAAGCCGGGCTCTGCAAAGCGCAGAACAAGGAAATTCAATACAAACAAGGATGCATGCCAACACATTAATACACAGGCAAACAGGTGGTAGCAGGGCCTAAAGTAGGAAATTCCTACTCGTTGGACTTCGCAGAGCCCGGAGCAATAGAAACAACCGAAAGCACTTGTGAATGACGATAACGATGAACAGAGCCATACCACCAGTCGAATGTGGTAATGGATGCCATCGGCGGCGCATTGTATGGCCCTCCCCCCCCCCCCGCCGTAGTCCCTACATATACCAAAGAGCTACAGTCATAAACACAACATGGTAGCACCATACATACTAGTCGGCCAATGTGAAGCGCATACACATAGAAAACAAAGCACGCAAATTGTAAACACCTCCACATGCGCTATAAGAGACCCTTCAAAACTTTCGATTGGCTGCTATACTGACTACAAACTGATGTGTCCCGAGATGTGGTTCATAAGCACCTACTAAATTCCTGGACACACCATGCCTGTTCCACCTTCTAAATCTTGAGCCAATGAGGAAATATGATCAAAATCTGATCCACACCAACGAAACCTGGTCACAAATGGCACAAAAAAATGTATCATGGCGCAGCGAGCAGTGATAAAACAGTGCCCAACACACGCACTGTCAACCACTAAGAAAGATAAAAAAAAATCACCAGACAGAGCAATGAAAGTGGGTCATACAAGACAGCGCAAAATGTACCGTGGCCGAGCAAATAGTGGCAAGACTATGCTCAGCATAGTTGCAAAGGTCACATAGTTTTCCGGTAATTTGCCGGTGGCATATCAGGTAGTAATGAGCACCTTGACCGATACTGACCATCGCTCGTTATTGGGACATTAGACGGTAGCGGGGACGCAGATTGAGCGTCCCTTTCGCTAAGTGCCCTCCCCAAAAAAGCGTCCCACGGACCCCTCATCGAAAATTGGCCACCAACACACTTCTTTTGGAGCACCATTTTCACAACGTGGAAAGCTGTGTAATCGATATGAGTCAACCAACACACTACAATGTTTGAAAACATTAAACCCTCCATGGCTTGCGTTGACATTTGGTTTGGGTGCAAAGGCTGAAAAAGTGGGCACAAGGATGTTCATTATTCCATTTTCCAATACTGTTGTTGCCATGCTCTTCCCGCAGCTTTTCACATCTGCGCTATGTGTCCATTTCTTGGGTCAAAACGAGAAACAAGGACTTTGCTCAATCGCCAAGTCGGTTCATATGGGGTCAATAAATCAATGGTGAGGTAGTCCCGGAATTATGCAATGAAGCAACGTGGCAAATACAGCTGTTGCAACACACACATTGCATACTTCATGTGGTGTACATCGTGGATGTGTTATTTAAAGTGGTTCTTGCACATCTTTGGCACACTTTTTGTGACGAAATTTCCATGGGTAAAAGTTATATTACGTGGAATCAAAAAGCAATGTGCAACACAAGTTTGCAGCAGAAGACATAGCATGGCACGACAAGGCGACATTGGTTGTCACAAACCTACAATACAATATGTGAAGCGTCGAAGTATCCCCGAACGGGCTTAAATCGTTTCTTTGGCTTTGGGGCAGAGGCAACAAGTGCCTTCTTCACACGTCCCACATGCAAAAGGGCTAGGGTCTGCTTGTTTCATAGTGCTCAGAGACTTGTCGCGCTTGGGGGGAAAATGATCATTGCTAATCTGCTGATCTAACCCGCATGCAGGTTTGTTCTTCCCGATGTGGGGTGTTTTTCCCCGTAATCGCATCCCCGCTTCGTGGTTTATGCGGACTTCACCTTGCGGCCTAGCTTCCTTTGCAATACCATTGCCAACGTCCACATCATCGTTGGAGTCACCACCTTCATCAACGGAAATTGGTTCACCACATTGCAGAAAACAAATGTATCGGCCATCGAAATGGGTTACACCGTTGCTGAAACCACGTGTTCAACTGGCAAGCTGACACTCCAGGCCAATAAGAACCAAGACCAATGGTGACTAGTTCACCAAGGGCCCTCACTTGCACTTCAACCGTTTTCGAACAAAATAAGTACCGAGATGGGGTCTTGATCTCGATTGCCAGCGAGAGAAGGATGTAATTCACCAAAGAGCACCTCGGGTGTGCTCGTTCTCTGCAATGCGGCAGTCGGCAACAGAGAAGTGGGCCGAGGGGGTGGCAGGAGGGAAGTCCTTGGGGGTATCACATTATCAGGCAGGGGGAATGGGGCACCAACTGCACGCCTACCAATGCACTTGATTGGTGTGAACCTCAAGGCAGGGGGGGGGGCGTGCTTCTATGTGGTACAGCCACTCGTGGCAACAAGATGTATTTTGATTGCCCTCCCGTGTGGTCTGCTTCCACAAGTGGTCCAAGTGACGGTATGACCTGGCGATCGGAGTTATGCCGATCAATCGGTGTGAGTGTGGGTTGCTCGGCATCCGGGTGAGGAAGTGGCGGAGGAGGTGGGATACGGGGATGGAAAGAGGATTCAATGGGGGGACGTGATTCTGGATCAAGTGTATCTAGGATCAATGGTACTCGCTCCTTGCTGCGTGACAGAAAATGGGATCGGCATATGTGATCCTCTTGGTGCCATGACAAAGGGGTTGCGCATTGGGTTCCGCAATGCGCAACGGAACCGCGCACGCAAGCCCCCAAACATATTGCACAAACCATCATGCCTGGCCACCACTATTGTCCCTCAGCAACTGCATTGTCTTCAAAGTCAATGGGTCATTGAGGGGGGTCTTTGGTGCGGTTGGCTGGTCCTTTGGGACAAACTTTGGTGGCCGCGGTGGGAATGGGGGTGTTGACCCGTGAACATAACCGCCTCGTGCAAGGCGAGGGTAGGTGCAGCACGTGCTGCCAGGGTAAGGGCCTTATATATCTGTGTATAAATAGATAGATAAGCTCTCACCTGCTAACCCCCTGATCCCCTCATTCGCAGTACCGTCCGGGACTTGAAAAGGAAAGTGCCCCCCCTCTTCCAATACCTTCCTACCCCTAGTTTCTACCTCCACGTTTCCAAGGCTCGCCTTCTATAGCGCCCCACAAGTGAGGACAAGCTATAGGCTGTTCAGTGGCACGTGAAAATCACTTCGCGGTGGTTGTTAGATCAAAACCACGCAAGCCTACGTATATGGGAAAGCATCACATCCCCCCCCCTTTGGATCCATTTGTGTACCCTACCCAAGGGGGTTGATTTGTTGGCTTAGACACGTTGTAACACCATTGTTTTGTTCCATGAATCTGTCCACCAATGAGTTTTTGCTCCCAGACGAGTTGTGTAAGTCATTTTAAGCCCCGATATTACACACTTCAGCTTTCTGGGCTCTGCACAGCCCGAGCTACAAGTTGTTCCATTTGTGCGAACTCCGGTTGCAACAATTGGCCCATGTATGCAGTGGTCAAGTGGTTATGCGACAGGGCGCTAGCTAAAATGGTATACCTTCCTTGCTGCTGTAACATAGTACGCCTAAACGTCGTCCCCGATCCGTTAAGCAGGAATAAGAATCAACGATACAACACCTGAATACACGGCTGTTGGGCAATGATCAAAGAAACGTGCTACACCATACACCACATCATGTAAATGAAAGTGCCAAAACCACGCCTATATTAGGGCTTTCCAACAATCTGGGGTCTGCAAAGCACAGCATTCATATACTGGGTACTTACGTGGTGCTTATTGGAGTTTCTCTGTTGGCTGGGCTCTGCAGAGCCCAAACCTTCACAATGTCATATTTTGAACCCCTGTTGTGTGACATACTAGCACTATGACACTTCGAAACTTATTCTACATGTGCTCTTTTGTATAATTTTTCCATGCCTTTCTGTTGTGTTACCATTGTATCCTATTGTACAATGGTGCCAACGTGGTATTCTGTAAGTATCACAATTAGCAGCAGTTTAGGAGTACTATACAACCGCCCTTAGACTATTTGCACGCAGGTATGGTTGGAGCTTGGTGATGTGATGTTTGTAGTGTTCTGGCGTGTCGTTATTTGAGTGGAGTTATTTGAGTTTCAGGACACATTGTTTGCAATATACCCTAGTCTAATGGAGTTGACTTTTGTGCATACGTGGTGGTGTTAAAATTGCTATGTGGTTATATGTCCGATGTATTAAGTACATGTAACTTGCTATTTTCTTTGTACAATAGCCCTGGCTGATTTTCCACATGTTAGACATACGGAGGTGGATGTATCGGGTGCTCGCCAGGATACCGAAGGAGATGCGGTTATAGGACCTGTACCCTTACCGGGCCCATTGACTGAAGAAATCCTATGTGGGATCCTCCAAGGAGCGACCCTGCCCAGATCTCGGGCTGTGCACTCCCCCATCCGCGCCCGCATGTGCATGTGTGGCTGTGGTTGGTTTGGCGCCCCCCCCTCCCTATGATTGCACTTGCCGAATGAAGCCCGGACTCAAGAGCCCCCCCCCCCCCCGCGGGCGGGCGGCAGAGCTGCAGCACCCTTGTGCTGCCAGGGGCGCCGCTGCCCCACGCGCTGCCATGCCCCCCCCCCCCGTGTCGCATTGCCAGGCTCCTGTGGCTGTCCTGCCCGCCAATGGAGGGAGGGGGGGGGGGGCTTACGCCGCGCGGAGGGGAGAGGGGGACCACTCTATCCCTGACCCTGGCCCTGTCTCTGACACCCCTGACCCAGAGTAGCAGCCTCCGCCTACCCCTGTGCCTACACCACAGCACGCCCTGCAGCACCTTGCTGCCCCTGCTCGCTTAGGGCTGGGAAGGCATGTGGACCTTGCACAGGTCGAAGCCGCCCTACAGCCCCCTGCTACTCGCGATTCCCGGGAAAGAGGTAGGTCGCCCTGTGTCCCATCCGCCCGCGCCGCTGCAGTGAGCGCGGCCGAGATGGAGCCAAAAACGTCCACCACACTCGCGCGCCCCCGTCCTTGCCCCTTGCCACCTGCCCCCGCCAACGGACGTGCCCATGGGAGGAGGGGGGGGGCGGTGATGTCGAGGCCGACTGAGCAGCCAACGGGGGTGCCCGCAGCCACCGCCCCCCAGGAGACATGAGGCCGGAGCCACTAAGGCTGTTCGCCCGTGCTGGATATGTGACTGACCCACCCCCCCGCCGCGCTCCCCCCCCCCCCCAATATCCCCATGGGTGGCGGGGGTTGGAGTTCACACAAGCAACAACTCTGGATCGAAATCACCTTCGGCGAAATCACCTTCCGCCGAAGTCTAAGATAGTACTATGGCTGCTCGCCATGGGGGAGTATTGTACACCAGAGCCCAAAGACAGCGCCCCCCCGGAGGGGCAACACAATAGACCGGTTCCCTCGGACTCACACCACCCACCACAACCCTCAGCAAGGCCAACTCTGCAGCCGCAGCGGCAAGACCCAACCAGCCCATCTCAAGGGAACCCGTGTGTATACACCATGTCTCCAAAAACATAATGTCAAGAAATGAGTGTCACAAACCACCGCAGCGCGACGGTGACACTCCCTGTGCCCAATACCCGCCGCGAGCTTGAAAGAGGGTCAATGCGTCGTTATAAAAGAAACCTACCGCTGATCTCAGGCAATAGGGTAAACACCAACGCAACACTCGGTTCAAGGCTCGCAACACAAAGGGCAGCCCAAGGACAGTGGCCACGACCCGGCTACAGCTCCCTCCCTAGCAAATAGGACCAATATATCCTGAGCGCACGAGTCGGCATGAGATCTACCGTTGTGGTTGATGTCCGGTGCGACTCGCACCGCGAAAAAAAAAACAAAGCATGAAACTGGCAGGTCAAGCTCCCCAAAAGCATCAGGGATGCAACGCCGGACAAGCACAGGTGCCATCCACGAAAGCACGAACCGGGGTACGGTGGGCTACCCAATCAGCGGCCGCTGCGCTAGCCGCCAGGAAAAGTCGGCGCCCGCCCACCTCCGGTGCCCGGCAAGGAGGGTTTGGGGGCAGAGGATGGGCGCCTGGCCACCCGCCTACGGCGCCTGGCAGTGGCAAAAGAAAGTACCAAAATTCCTCCACAAACGGCATCCTGTGCAGGATCTCTTGCACCGCTCCTTCTACATCCCCAACCAGCACACACCCAAAACGGGGGGACAGCACCTCGGCATCCCACGTAACTCCGACAAAGTGTCTGGGCTGACCAAAACATTGCACGTCTAGCCACCCTGACACCACCAACAAGCTATCACCCGATCTATCCCACCAGACTTGCGGCATCTAGTCACACGCACGGCGCATGGGAACGGGGGCGTGGTCCCAAATGGGGGCGACGTGCCGTTCCACGACCGGAGAATCTCCCGCAAAACGCATGTGCAGACGCGGAGCACGCCGAGCCGCGCAGTGCGGCGGCCCAAACCGGCCACGCAGTGCCGCACGAACGACTGCCAAGCTGACGCCCAGACCATGGTGAGTCCAGGCCGATGCAGGCCAGCGGCCGTAGCCCCATCGCTACCAAAACGGCAAAAGCCCCCAAGAGAAGGTCCAACAGCGGAGTTGCGCCGCAAACCGTGCCCGGTCAGGCAAGCAGCCGGTGAGTTCCCGCAACGGAAAGCGAATGTAATGCACAGGCCGCTCCCGCGCCCGCAACTGCTCCACCGCCTGGTGCTAGCAGGCATGCACAGGCGCCCTCGGGGGCAGTGGACGGAAACACGGCAGAGTAATGGCGCGGGGAAGAGTGGCTGTGCCGATGGATGGGCCGGGGGGGGGCGGGAAATAAAATTTTCGCAAAACTGAAGAAGAGATACAGGGGGGGTCATGAACTACTGTCCCCCCAAAAAAACAGGGGCAGACAGGAGTTCACACAAGCAGCACCTCAGGATCGAAATCACCTTCGGTACCCTTCGCCCTGGTCCCTTCACAGCCAAACGACCCTAGCAAATCCGGCCCCGGTACACTCGTACGCACATGGTGCGCATCCACAAACATTGTTGCGAATGCATGGCGGCGCAGATGCACCGGCCTTCGCATAGCACACTTCGGTGACCATCGCAGCGCATCAGGCGGTGGCCATGGCTCCATAGCAAAAACAATCGCCGTGGCCAACCCATGCAGCACCTTACGAGGCAGTGGATGTCCCGCGGCTCCCCACCAGTGCGAGCAGTATGCTCCGGCCAAAAACGGGCCCATGCCTCTTCGTGGCAGCACATTCCACTGAATAAAGCCCAACACTTTATACAAATGTAGGGGGTGCCGGTGGGCCACCGTCGCTAAGCGTAGCCACTGTGCAGAAATTTGCAAAAACGCACGCGGGTGGGACCAAATACGCCTCACTTGGGTATCAATATGCTTCCCCAAGAACAACATGCGCGTTGGCGGTTGCAAAACTGACTTGGGCGAGATGAAAAATCCTGCCGCTCGTAATGCTTCCACCACCCGACGGGTGACCTCCTGGAGTTCCTCGGAACACCCACCCAGGAAAAGAAAATCATCCAAATAATGGAAAATGATCAGATATGTCGGGAGTATCCCCTCGATTACCTTTTGCAAGGCCAACTGACACAGCAACGGGGAAAAGTTCCAGCCAAACGGCATACGGCGCATGCGGTACATGACCCGCGCCCCCCCCCCCCCTCCCCTGGTCGAAATCCAAACCGAAACGCCCCTGCCGCCTTGGGTGGCAAAGCGAACGACCAGAAAGCGTTTTTCAAATCTATGTGCGTGCAATAAAGGGGCTCACGGGGAGGCCATGCAGTGAGGCGGTCCGCCATGTTCTGCCACCTGCACAATGAAAAACGGGCTGGGCGGGGCATGGTGTCTTTGGAATCCACCCAGTGGAAAATGACCGATGCCTTCTCTTATGATTTTGAGATAATGAAGATCCAGCACGTGGCGGGCCGTCCCGGGTCCTCCAACACCCTTTCAACAACACCCCAGCCTCAAGGAAGCGCAACATGGGCTCCACCAGCGGGTCCGTTTCACGCCTGTGAACGACCGCCGGTGGGGGGGTGACCTCAGGCGCAAACTCCGAGGCCAAGCGCTCAACATCCACCCCCTCACCCACAACCTCATCCCATAATGCTTCCGAGATGTGGTACGTCCCAATATCTCCCAAACCCCGAGCCGCCACCTCGGGATCAAGTGCCTGCAGGACAGGTTTGGGGGACGTGAAAACCTGCATAAGGCTGGCCCACCGGTGTGGCTGGAGCTCACCGAGCGCGTGTAAAAAAATGCTCATGGTCGCACGGAGCCTAAAATCTTCGGCCGTCACAAAGGCCCTCAAGATGAAAAGGTGCGCCCTCATCATGAGAAGGCGCACGATTGTTTTGAGGGCTATAAACAACCACGCCAGTTTGCCGGACAATTCACGAAGGAGGAGCAGGAGGAGAGGTTCCCCGCCCAACCCTCGAAACAACGGAGGCCGCAGGCCATCGGGCTGTACTAGCGGAACCGGCGAGGATTGATCACGAACATACAAGGGGCCTAGCATACCACCAGGCCCAAGGAACCGTGAACCGGCGGAAGACCCACCGTTGTGATTGGTTGGCATTCTGTGGGGGCCCCGGAAAATTGGTCGCCTAAACCCTGTCCCCTCCCAGACCCGTGGGGCTCGGCGCCTTCATAGGGTGATGGGTTTGCGCCGGTCCTCTCCACGCGGCTTGAACTTCCACGCCACGCCGCCGGCACCGGCCCCTCCGCCTGTGGATTCTCCCACCGGGCGAGAGCCTTCCGACCTCTCCCCCCGCCGAGGCACCTTTTGGGGACGACCGGCGGGACTCACACGCCCTTCGGTGCCGCCCCTACAAATACGGCGCGGCGGGACGCCTGACGACTGGGCCACCACCCAACACCACATTTCGCCCACCCCGTACAGGGCCGTGGACACGTACGGCGACGCCCACAGCATGCAACCTCCATCGCTTCGGCGTTGTCGTACCGCTCGTAGCTCCACCTGTGGACTTGGGGGTTGGGGCACCATCGGGTCCCCGTTTGTGCTTATTGCCGCCGCCGCGCCGCTGGCGCCCGGCGGCGGATTTGACCCCCACGATGAACCGTCCGCGGCCCGCTGTGGTGCACATTTGTTGGCTGTTGGCAAGTTCCCAACCCTTTGACCAAGTCTTTGATGGCGACCGTCTCCTTGGCGTACATGGCCTCCGGCCACACTTCCCCAACAGTAACCTCCACCACAATGCCAACAAAGTCACCAACATCCGCTACAGGCAAAAGAAGGGGCCCCACAACCTCCGGATCGTTGTACCTCGTGGCGTATTCCAACACCGTCTGAAGGCGCCGCCACCGTCCCCACCACATGAGGAACTAGAGGTGGGGCCCACGGTGAAAGCATGCTGCACAGCCGCCCCACCGAAACACGTGCCACCGTAATTTGCTCCATCACGAGTCCCGCAGCATGTTGGTAATGGACCCTTCCAATCCCGGCGCTCCCCGTTCCGCAAACGGTTGTGCCGGATCCGCCGACTCGTCCACCATAGCCAAGAGATAAGCAGCCCAGCCAACTGCCCAGCGCTTAGGAGGCCCGGGTGTGGGGGGGGGGGGTCTGCGAAATGAAGGCCATTCATGGGGTGAAAAAGATGGTGAATTACTAGCCCCTAATTGCACACAGCGCACAACGAGTAAAATTTTTGATTGAAATCATGCCCCATATTGTCCACTTGGACCTTTTTGCCCGCAAATGAGGACACTGGCAAACCATCCAAAACAGGCATTCAAATTCAAACAAAGAGCACTCAAGGACAAATTGCATTGCTCACTGACGGGTTTTTGTCGTGTACAAATGACATTTTGTGAAACAGTGCACTGATGCATGGTGAAGCAGACCCCCATTTTCAGGGAATTTCAATGAGACGCGAAATTTCGCCACATTTGGCAAAATGCAGTATTATGAGGTATAAAATATTGTCAGTGCAATCCCTGCTTGCCACAGTACAAGATCACATGTCGCTCAAACGCAAAGCGTAGATTTTTTTTTTTGGGACCGAAAATCTTGGCATGATTCCTAGCGTTGTGATGATCGACGTGTAAATTTTCTAGCCGACATGCCAGGCAATCGCTCCTGGAATCACTAGGGATGCGAAAATATCGGAAGCGTTTTTCCGACGGAAACCCCGATGGAAACCCCGACCGAAACCCCAACCGAGACCCCGGACGAAACCCCGGCAGAAGCCGGGAGGGAGCCTTCCGAAATCCCTAGGGATGAAAAAATACCTGAAGCGTTTTCGGTGGCGATTTCCGACCCAAACGCCAGGGATGAAGAAACAATCGACCCCGCCGCCCCACACATGTATTTGGGCATTTTTGGGCAATTTGACCCATATATAGTGAGGACATGTACAATGCTCCGCCACTCCTCAAAGAGAAGCTGCCCCGGCTACCATGGCGGGGGGGTGAAACTTTTAAAAACCCAATTGGGTGGTGTATACACACACCCTATTCAAAAATTTTTTCTGGGCACTGCTGCCCAGGCATCCCTATGCTTCCCCCACCCAACAACCCACCTCATCTTACAAATAATGAATCAATGTTCTTGAGAATGCGGATCCTGCCATACCCACCAATGACAAATTGATTGAAGCTTGATTGAATGACAACTGGCCAACCCACTGGCCTGGGTTGCAGCCCAGGGCATCACGGTGAGGGTCTAGCTCACTGTAGGACACTGTAGGGCACAACCGCTGGTGAGAAATCTGAAATTTTGAATTTGAGGACTGGATAAGAATTCCTTCAAAATTTGTTGGCAGCCTTGCCGGCGACCCATTGACACACTCGCATGCACTTGACAGACTCCACACACGCGAAACGCAGACTCGGCAGAAAATGCACAAAGAGCGCGGGCAACACTTCAAAAGAATGGCGCCGAATGTTAAAAAATTTACCCTAAACTGGGTTCGAACCCAGGTATAAAAACTCCGTTCAAACCCTGTAACCGTTAGGGCACAGCTGTCCTGAAAAACCTGGCCGGTTATTGCCATTCACAAAACACACGCCGTACAGGCTACCCACACTCCTACAGCTCGCCTACACTCACCGCGCGCTAACAGACACACACCGAGTGTACAAACACGCAATACGCAACACGTACACACGAGCCAGCACACATAGCGCGCGCAGTGCAAGAAAACGATTCGCCGGCGGCGCCGGAACATTGTAGGCTCCGGGAATCGAACCCAGGCCACCGGATCGCGCCTAGACCTCTAACCATTAGATCACTACCGCCCTGTGGCAATTGACGGTCACCCCCGGTGAAATAACGCGCGCCGTACACTCTACACGCACTGTTTTAACTAACCTACACACGCTGCACGCTAACGGACCCACACCGAGTGAACAAGCGTGCAATACACAACACAAACACACACTCGGTGACGCGAGCGAGCACCCACAGCGCGCGCAACTCCAGAAAAGAACCACCGGCGGCACCAAGAGACTACCGCCACGTGGATTCGAACCTAGGCGTCAATGCACGCGCCGAGGTGTTTGGCCACTCGGCCACACTACCCACGTCATGCCTCGCGCTGACCGCCGCCTATGGGCTTCGCGGATGGGCCGAAAAACACAAGCAGTCAGCACTTAACACATAATATAAAAAATTTTCGGCGGCACCGCCGCCGATCGCCGCTTGCTATTACACACGCACGCTCGACGACACACACACTCGCGTGCGAGTACCCACACATACTCGACACAAACTGACTACACAAACTCGACTTCACACCACAAGTGACTCAAAACAAGGTCTAAACTCACTACTACTCACTACTAACTCAACACAACACAACTAAACTTGACAAAACTCGACAAGAAAAACCAAACACAACCGAACGTCGCGCTTGAGCGCTCAAACAAACATTAGCGTTCGAATGAAAGCGCTCAAGCGCTCAAAAGAACAACACCGCTTCAAACAACAAAAACCAAACAACAAAGCACTTGAAAACACAAACATAACCGTAACACAACAAAACATGACTCCTAGGTTGAAAGTGAACAAAAACTAACACAAATGAAACAAGGATGGCACAAACAACCAAAACAACAACCAAACACCTCAACATAACAAGACTTGAAGCCAAAACAAAACTTGGCCTCAAAATTCAAAACTATAACCATTACGAACTAAAACACGAACAAAACATGTATGCCAAGTAACAAATGCACTCAACAAACACATGAGTGTCCAAACACCACTGCCTGTTGGATGGTGACTTTTTGGCAAAAACCCTTGGAATTTCCTTGGGATTTAGCAAGCAATTGGGTATAGAAAGCTCCTGACAGTTCCAAGCGATGTGCCAGAGCAATTTGGAAGCAATGCTCCTAGTATGTGCTTGGGTGAACTCCGACCGATCGTTGGAAGCATTGATTCCAACGTCGGAAGCGATCACCCCGACCAATTTTGGCAGCCTGGCTTCCGAAATTCCTAGGGATGGAAAAATATCGGAAGCGTTTTTGGGAGGAATATTCCCAGCAGCGCTAACAATTAGCCTGTAACGATCGGAGGGCACGTGCCAGGCAAGGTTGACAAACATGCCCCGGTTCTCAGCATTCTATGCCGTGCCCATAGGATACATGTGTTGATACACACTATCACAGACATACGATTCGGACCATAAGGAACTCTTTATAATCAATCAATACACAAACATACATCACAGAAACTACCAAATGTTGCCCACAAAAGGCAATTCCATGTCCCAACACCGACAAAGGGTGACGCAGAATAATGAACCAAATAAAGTCGGACACAAATTAAAATTCAAGTTGACTGCTCAAAGGATTGTGGTTTTGCAGTCACCAATGTCTCATCATAGCAGTCAACACTAAATCACCGTTGTCGTTTGGTCCCCAAACGCGTTCCTTTTTGAGGTTGCTGCTGTGGCTGGGCTGCCAATGCAGTCCCACCACTCACCAAATTCGCAAAGTTCTCCAATCCCTCTGGTGACGGTGACTGTCCTTTCGGCTCAATTAGTGGATGTGTATTGCCTTTGTGTGGCGTGACCAACTGCTAACTCTGCTATTGTGTCTGCTGCTCATCATCTTGCGCCGCTAGAGCCTCAACAGAGGGTGATCGAGCCCTTTTCGTAGGCGTTGCTTGGGGCTCGGCACTGCCACCTGCATCGACACCGGGGGAATTGCTGGCAGTCCCCTTCTTGGGGTTTGGATCAGATGCCTTGGGCTTTGGGGTTCCCTTGGGCTTGGCATCCACGTCGGCATATTGTACATGCAGTCCTGTTCATCAGGGTCATCGGGTACATAAGCCATTCCAGTCCTGTCGACGGGCACACCCTGATCCAGTTGTGGCAACACAAACTCCCAGTAGATTGGGGCCAGAGAGTCAACCTTTCTTAAAGTACTAGCTGTGAGCTCAACAGTTTCTTTAGGTAGTTCATCAACCGCAGCTTTGAGGAAACCAAATACAACCGAAATTTCCGACGTGAGACGAATGTGAAGCTGAGCAGCCAGATTGGGAGAGCCAGACCCCACGAGCACCCAGTTTGTAAGATTCATCGAGACTTTCAGAACCTCCAGCACCCATTGAGCAGCCTCAGGACACACGATACTAGGTAATGGGCCTTCACTGAACGTAACGTACATCGGCAGGTAAACAGATGGTGCAAATTGGACAAAAATGGCGGGAGTGGCAAAATTTCACTCGATAGAGATTTTGCTGTTTTGGGGGTTCAATTCACAGGGGGCAATGTACCTTCCTTGGAATTGGAGTCAACGTGACAATTGTCATCACTGATTGCATCATAGTGAAATTCATACTGCGGCTGCCAGTGTTGTACACCATGACACTCACCTGATTCACTCCCTCCTCAACTAGGTCAGTTTGCAGTTGGCTCATGATGATTCGAACGTCAGCCAATTCACCAGCAACCACTAGTGGTTTCCCCATTGAAACATGTCGCACAACAAGAGGTGGTAGACCCATGGACGAGCCCTTTGGAACCTCAATGACAGCCAGCATGAACGGCAACCCAACGACAGTAGCATTCAAAATGGTAGTAGGATTCACAAGACAAAGCTGAAAGGGGGACTCACCGCTAGTAGCATTGGCACCATAACCAGCAACTGGCTCAACTGAACCACATTCCCTTCGGAGCTGGCAATGTCAAAGGAACTCCTAGGTTTGGCCACGTGGCTCCTGAAATCTACATATTTTCACGATGTCCAGAATTTGGCCCTGCACACAATGTCCTAGGGAGGCATAGGCAAGTCATCAATGTACACCCAGTCCGCACAACGCAACTTCAATGCACCAATCCCCTTGACATGACGCTGTAGGGTAGCAATCTCGGATGTATTTCCTCTTATAGAGAAAAACTGGGTGTTACGACCATGTTTCCACCTGAGACGCGTAATTTCGCCACTATTAGCAGAATCGGATGATTTCATAGTGCAATTCATGATGCCTGCACAACATACTGCGGGAGGGGTGAACCAACTCCTCTGTACAGTCAGGATGCATACCAATCTAGCCCCATCGCATTTGCCTTTGGCATTCACGTGCCACTGTAGCCAGTCCTGCAACAGTAGCTCGTGGAGTCTCCATGTATGTGGCACACTGTGCAAGGTATGGTCCAATGAGCCCCTCCAATGGTTTGAATGAACCAAGTGCCAAGGGGATCCTCCATTTCTCGAAATTGCGTATTCCATCAATTGCCGTACAGCCAGTTGCCTCAATCATTCTAGCCAAGGGTAGCCAGCGTCGTGCCACAGAATCCTACAGTGTATATAACCAAAGTTTTTTGGGCCCAGGACAGTAATGCGCATCAGAGCAACAATCACACACCAGGCTTCCTTCATCAGCTGTCAATCCAGCCTCCTCCAACATCTGGCGGCACACATCAGTGAGACTCCGATTAGCATTCTGAGGCTCCTCCAAATTCTCCATCAGCAGCAGTGCCCTCTCACTCATGCATGCTCTTGTGCCTGACAGTTGTGCTGTCTGCTGGTGGGCGGCCAGGCGTCTCCTCTGGCGCAAGGGAGTATCCCACTTCAGAACCATACACTCAAACTCCAGTTGCCATCTCAAAGGGTCTAGATTCTTTTTCTCACCTTCACTGGCCAGTCTCCTTGCCGCACAAAAGACATGCTGACCACCAATGATTCAAGAGCTACCCATTGAGGCAATAATAGAACAAAATTCGTCCCCACGCTTGTACACCAACGACAGACGAGTAGGTGCACGTGCATCAACATACAATTGTCAGGCCAGACGAGTAATCCCTTGATGATCCCCACGGGAGGTACCCTTGCCAAATCCTCCAGCCGCGGCTTCAGTCTGGTCTCGCTGACCTTCCGGGTTTGCCCATGCTCGCGGTTGACATCCACCCGCAAGACCTTGTGGAATAACACCACTGTCTTCTGGACGGCATCTGCTAGAGTGACTGTTTTCGAAGTTTCCTTCTTGTTCCCCGGCTGTGTGGATTCCGTCGACTGGGGCCCTCGGAGGACCCCTGCGTCCTCGGAGGACCCCTGCGTGGGTTGAGATAAAGAGGCTGGCTCTGGGGCCACAATCACATTGGTGTTTGATTGTAGGGGTACAGATGACATGAAAGAGGGGGCTTGGAGGAAATCAGGGTGCTCTGGGCATGGATCACATTTACACACCATGGTGATTTGGTTGTTTCCGGACCAGTTATTCCAAAATTATAGCCTTTGCAAGGAGAAACCCAGGAATGCTGCAGAGATCAGCTGAAATCACACATCATGACAGTCTCAACAAAATGTAATACGTAAAATCATGAGAGTCGAGATCACACACAAAAATGAATAGCACATTAGTGGTACAAGTGGCAGCAGTGTATAGTACCCTGTGGGACACAGGCTGAAGACACACAAAACCCAAAAGCAAGCGAAATTTCGCGTCTCAAACCAAAATATGCTAAAAACATTGTTGAAAACATCAAATATGTCGAATGTGGCAAAATTTCGCCACTCCATGCAAAAACACCACAATCAAGGGACAATGTGTCGTACATTGTGAAGACAACAGGTATGTCAGTCCCATTGTGAAGTATCATGTCCAAAAATGTCCTCTTTATCCAGACTAGCAACCGTGTCCTCATCATCCGACACACTACTGTCATCACTGTCACTGTGGACTGCAAACAAGGCCACCTCGGGGCCATTGTCCTCGTCATCGCTCGTCTTGTCCGCACTTGGCTCCCCCCCCCCCCCCATTCGGATGCTGCACCCTATTCTGCGGTACTGGTTGCTGTGGGCCGGGTTTGGCTGGCAGTTTTGGATTCCTTGGGGCAGGGTTGGCGATGGGTGCACCGTGTCTGGGGGGGGGGGGGGCGGAGGTGAGGGGCTGCTGGTTTTGCAACGGCTTTCCCTGGTTTGGGTTTTGGTTTGGGTTTGGGCTTAGGCGGGCGGGTAATTTGCATCACTCTCTGGATATCCACATTCCGTTGCCCTGCAATCGCTGATGGGGGCATTGTTTGCTCTAGAAACGTAAGAAGGTCATCGCTTGGGGGGTTCTTACGAAGAAGGGTCCTAATATATTTGTGGAAAACACTGAAAAGAACGCTAAGTGGTGGAACGGCTGCAAATGTACTAGGATACCGAAGGTCGTCTACACTACGCAACACAACTGCTTCTACTACCCGAAGGGGTGGCGGCTTCCATCGTACAATGGGCAACGATGCAACAGACACACTCAGAACAAACTTTCTCATAACGGACCCTTACCGCTTCACACACACACACACACGCACTTCTCTGTCAGTGAGAACCGTAGGTTCGTCCTCCATGTAAGGGTCTGACTCAACGTTACAAAAATTTCGGAGGTGCCACTCAGGAATGTGATGGTAGTCCATATCCGGCACTATGCACACAACCTGCTCAACATACCCTCCCCATATTCCTCAATGTGAATACAACCGGGCATTCGAGAGTGCCAACGCTGCCATGTGACCAGAGCCGCCACCAATGTCTTGATGTACTCCACATTCTCCCATTGATCCCCCACCAAAGAAAGCATAACCAACAAACAGGACTCCGGCACTGCCAAGGCATTCTTCCCACTTCCGGGATCTCTACCAGCCCAATTGTAGTCTCTCACAACAACACCAATCCTAAATGCAGCAGGGCAATACTCCTTCAACAACACCTTCAACCCCAAAAGTAGCTCCTTGCTTTTAGACTGCATGACCGTCAATGGTCCATTCTGCGCCGCCACGGCAAACGCAGAGAACCAGTGGCGTCACCACGGGTATCATGCGTACCCAGGGGTGGATGCCCAGGCAGCGTCGGCGGCAGCAGTGCGCGGCGGGCTCTTGATTGCCCTTCGGGCGGACGTGTTCGCCGTGGAGGAAGTTCGAGATATCGTGGACATCGTGCCGGGCAAGGCCATGGCCCTCGATGTGGTGACCGCAGGTGGCACCCTCACGGTCATCAACGTCCACGGCCCGGGTAGCGGCGGCGACCCCTGGGCGTCTAAGGCGTCCTTCTGGGCTGACGTTGCCATGTACGCGGCGGCCAAGAGCGCGGGTGGCACCAGGGCCGTGCTCCTCGGAGGGGACTTCAACGTGTGGCTGGAGTCCCCGTGGCACCCCACCACGAGGAGGTTCCAAGCCCTGTGGGAACAGTGTGGTTTCCACAGGGCAGGCCCGGAACGGGAGGAGGATAGGAGGCCCACGAGGGCAGGGCACCGACTGGACTCCTTCCTTCTAAACTCGCCTCTGGTCCCATGGGCGGCGCGTGAGCGCCCACACTTGGCGCCGGGGCGGTCTCCTGCGTCACTGGGGTCGGATCATGGCCCTGTGGTCCTGTACATCCCGCTAGCGGTTGCCGGCAAAGAGAGGGTCACCAGGATGGCCTACTCGCACGCCCAAGGAAGGCTGCATGCCATACGCCCGGACTCCCCGGGGGTTCGTGAGGCGGCGGCGGCAGTACTGCAGAAGGCCTGCGGGGATCGGCGGCTACAGGCGTGGCTCTCGTCGGACCAAGACACTGCCACCATGGGCACGTCGGAGGTGCAAGCGGTCTTTGACCTGCTCTACGCCTTCCGTGATGACGTGTCCAGGGTCACGGGAGTGCGCATGCCATCAGGCGTGGACCCGCAATACCCGTACGGGCAGGCGGAAACGGAGGCGTTTTTGGACCACGTCCTCTCGGATCAGCACGCCCTGGCCTGGCGCGCCCATCAGCTGTGGCAACGAGACGCGGCGGCGGCCGGACTCCACTCCCAGGAAGCGACTGCCCTGCTACAGCACCTCCGGCGAGTGGACCCCGACTCGTCCCCCGCCTCGGTAGAGGACCTACATGCCGCGTTGGACCAACAGCTCCACCAGCTAGAGACACGCGTGGAGGAGCTGCGGGGTGTCCTCAGGAGCAACAGGCGCCGGTCCATCAAGGACTACTGGCGGGGCAGGGTACCGGATCTGCAGCTCCAATGGACGGCGATACGGGGGGCCATCAACGTGGTGAACTATGCCCCGTCAGGCCTATGGTCCGTACGCGTCCGCGAATCGGAGAAGGTGCTCTTGGAGGCCTCGGACGTCATTGGCGAGGTCCAGAGGTATTGGGAGGCGCTGTACGCCAAGCGGCCAGTGAACCTGCCGGCCTTCGAGCGGCAGGTCGGGGCCAACATTCCCAAAGGGGTGCCGGAGGAATGGAGGTCGGTACCGGACTACACCCTGCAGGACCTTAAAGACGCCGTGAGGCAGGCCGTGGCGGACGACAAAGCTCCGGGGTCCAACCGGGTCACGGCTACCCTCATAGCAGAGCTGCCTGAACCGGTGCAGGGGCTCCCGGTGCACGCGTACAGGGCAATCCTACGGGGTGCGGACGTCCCGGAGTCTTGGCACGAGGCCATTATCTGGCTGATGCCCAAGGGCACAGCCACGGGCAACCTGGACGAGTACAGGCCGATAGCGCTGGGGCAGCAAGACATGCGAATGCTCATGACTCCCCTCATGCGGAGGTTCACAGCTGTTCTGGCACGCAAGGGACTGGCTGCGGACTGGCAGTTCGGAGCCATGCCGGGCTCCACGGCGGCTGCCCCGGTGTTCCTGGCCCAGCGTAGGCTGCAGCGTGGGCTGGAAGAAAACCACGTCCTGGCCTTCGATGTGTCAAAAGCTTTTGACACAGCGCCGCACGGGGCGCTGGCGCTCCTCATGCGCCACATGGGTGTCCCGGAGGAGCTCATCAGGCTTCTCCACACCCTCAGCTGCGGGTCTCTGGTGCGCATCGTCACCGCGCACGGCCCGACGCCGAGCATACGGCTCCACAGGGGTTTGCGGCAGGGTAGTGCGGAGAGCGCTGTGCTCTACCTCCTCCTCTTGGAGCCTCTCCTGCGGAGCCTCGCCTGCAAGGCGCGGGGAGATGCTCGCCATGCGGTGCCACCCCCGGTGCAGGCGTACTGTGATGACCTCCTGTTGATAGCGCACTCCCTGCCGCAATTCCTGGAGTATGCGGCGGCGATAGCGCGGTATCTCACGGACATGGGCATGTCCCTCAACGTCGGCAAATGCGCCTATGCCAATACTGCTCGCATCCATTCGATTATGGTATACCTGAACCCAGGGAACACGGCGGCCCCATGGGTATGCTTACGTGCCAAGGGCACGGTACCATACTTGGGCCTGCGCCTCGATCCCAGGGGGATGGCGACCATGAAGGAGAAACATGTACTCCGGTGTGAAGCTCTGCTAGGCTGGTGCAAGAACCCGTTAGGGCCGGCGTCGGTGCCTCATGAGGTGATGGCGGCTGTGGTTGGAGGCGTCGTGCGGTACGCGGCGCCCTACCTGTCCGACACGGCGGAGGCGGTGATCAAACTGAATACTGCCATCAAGGCTGCAGCCCTGCAATTCGAGAAGCTGCCCAAGGACCTGTCCAACGTGGCGGTGCGGTCGGGTCATGGGTTACGGTTGGCGGATGTCTAGGTTATCTGCCGCGACTCCGTCGCGGCGACCATGGCTCAACTCACCCACCACAGGTCGACGACAGTCCGGGATGAGCTGCGGGCCATGCTCTGGGACATCCACGTGCAGTACGGAGTGTGCGGGCAGTTAATGGTGCCCTCTGCGTCATTCGCCACGCACGCTGGCAATACGTGGGTGGACAGGGTACTCCGGGCGATGCGGACGCTGCGCGTAGGACTTCTCATGCCATCGTCGGTGTACTCGTGTGTACACACCCATCTGCCGCAACTGCAGTGGGCGGGGCGGAAGTGGGTGTCCCGTTCCTATTCCTTCAAGGGTAGGGACATCTGCGTTTTCTCGGGGCCCCGCACAGATGCGACGGTATAGTCCCTCACTGATCCCGCATGATCTTTTGCATGCGCGGCTCCCCTGTCCTGCGCCTGGGCACTGGGCTGTCCAGCTTCAGGAGTGCCATGAGGACCACCTGCACCTTCCGCACACGGGAGCAGGGCCCCATCAGCTGGACCACGTGTGGTTCGCGGGGCTCCGCGACGTCTTCCGGCCGCAGCTACCTGGTCCGTTGACTCACCGGCTAATACACCCGGTGCGCCGAAAGAAGGCCAGCAAACACAATAGACAGTCCACTGCAGGGGACGTGTATGTGGTGGGCGGATACAGGGAGGAAGGATGGGACCCAGCCAACCCGGGGCTGTCCATGCCGTTCGTCCCGCTAGCCGCCCTCCTGTTTCTATTGGGGGACGTCTTTGAGGGCTACCAACAGCAAGACGATCCGGCGTCCGTCCCCCTACTCACTCCTCACGCCGGGGGCGGCATAAGCCCGCCACCACTGTGGGTTGTGCACGGGCGGCCAGCGTTTTCCAGGGCATGCGCGGCGGTGCACGGGTGTAGCGAGTGGGCAATTGTCCTTCTGCTGCCAGCAGGCCCTATCCCGGATCCGGATGAGTACTCGGTCCCGGAAGTGGTCCGGATGTCCAATGTGCCGCACGATCCGCACGTCGCCGTCACGTCGTTGCGTGATGGCGGCGCGGTGGAGCAGGGGTCTGTGGTGGTATACCAGCCTTCCTGCTCCGCAACAGTTTCGGGGGCGGAGTATACCACCGCCCTGGACGCCATCAAGACAGTCTGTGGATGTCACCTGGCCTGGAGACCACATGCGGTGTATCGGCCGAGGCTGGTCCTGTCCCCGGAGCTCACGGCCTCCAGTGCGGCGTCCCTAGGAAACGTGGTGCAGAGCCCCCACTCCGACGTGGCGTGGCTGGAACCCCACCGGTACTGCTGGGTGCCGGTGGCGACTAAAGTCACATCGTCTGACGCGTCGCCCCAAACAGACGACGCCACAAACGTGGCGGTGGCCAGCCACGGAATCCCCACGTGGACGGGTGCCATCTACGGCACGGTCCCGGAGGCAGAGATCATCGGCGCGGCGGCTTACCTGTTGCACACGCCCCCGTCAGCGTGCACGGTGCACGTGGTGGATGCGTCCATCATAGGAGCGCATCTCCGCAGGGCGCAGGAGGCCCTGTACCGTGGCATCAAGTGGCCAACATCACATCTGGTCAACCAGCACGCACTGAGCTGGATAGTGGAGGGGCTGCGGCGGCTGCCGCGCCGAGTTGGGGGGCCGCACCACTGGGTGGTGAGGCAGAGCTCGCACTTGGCGGCGGTCCCGCTCGAGGCGCCGAACTCTGCCGCGGCCCGTGCAATGGCCCCGCCTATCCATCTCGTCCTACCAAAGGAGCACGCCATCCTCTTAGTGCCGGGGGATAATGGAGAGCTCGAGCCGCGTGTGCCATCCATGCAAGCCCTTCAGCAAGTCCGGGAGATGGAGTGGGGTTCGCTGGCGGCACGCACCAGGGCGCACACGCCACTGGCTGGCGCCTGCGAGGCGATGCTCCTGGGAGCTGTGCACCACGGTCCAACGCACAGAAATATGCTGCGGGCACGTGACGGTCGCTTGTTCACAATGCAGGTCATGCGACGGTGGAGACAGAAGATCACGCGTATGGCAATACCGGCCCACCCCTGTATCTTCTGTGGGGGGCCGGAGGAGGACATTGGCCACATGCGCCTACTGTGTGCGCGGGACGAGGAGGTGGCTGGGCTCCTGTGCAAGCGTGTGGAGGAGTTCACGGCGGAGCTACCCCTGACAGACAGGGCGGTGGAGTTCGTGGCGTGGAGGGAACACGGCTGCAGGTGGACTGAATCCCTGATGGCGGGTGTCGTCCCCGGGGACCTGAAGCGGCTGTTCGCTGCGGTGCGAGCGGCGTCGTCCCGGGGCCCTGCCAAGGCCAGGCTCTTTGTGGAGGACATGGTCCAGATTGGGGAAGATGTGTATGCCTGCAGGAACCATCGGCTCACCCAGATCATGCAGCTGCCGATGCAAGATCGAAGGAGGGCGGTATACGCGTTCCTGCGAGGTGACACACCCTTCTGCCCGCCGGCAGGGAGGATCCAGCAGCGTCCACCGTGGAACCCGTTTGCCGGCCTCCCCGGCGACCTGCGGGCAACCTTTCAGAGGGCACCGCTGCACGCACTGCTGGTGTCACGGTCGTGCATCGCGCATGAAGAGGCCATGTCCTTGTTCCCTCACTGGATGGCGGCGGTGGCGCAGGCCTTCGACCTGTGGATCGGTTCCTGGGTGGCGCGGGACATCACGACATTCAGGGAGTGGTCCCGCGTGGTGTCGGCGCAATCGTGGGCCCAGCCGCGTGGTACCAAGGTGAGAAGCCCTGACGACCAGAGTGATCCCTGGCTCCAGGTGTACGCCAACCATCCAGCTGTGGGGAACGTCAGGGGCTGGCCTCGCGAGGTGCTGCCGGTCCTTCAGCAACCTCTGTGCGGTCTCCCAATCCTGGCGGTGGTTGTCGTACTTGACGTGGGTACGTTGTGGCTCTATGACCAGCAGCTGCGACGAGCCATACCAGCGGTCACGGAGCAGCGGTCCATGGCAGTGTTAGTGGGCTCCAAGCAGCTGGCACGGGTACAGGGCGACGACGCGCAGGGCCACGTCACGGAGGCCATGTTCTCTCTGCCAGAGGGGGACGACCACGTGGCTGCCGATGCCCGTCACACCCTTGACACCCTGGGCCTCGAGGCGGTCATTGAGGCTCGGGCGGGAGGACAACGCTTGGTTCCGGCTTCCGCCAGGGGCCCGGAGCAGGACGGGGTTGATGTCATCGGGGAGGTCTTACGGGACTACGGTTGGGAGCTCCTAGCGCATGGCACGCGCGGCCCCAAAGTGGCGCGGTGGCCCCGGCTGCTTGAGAGCCTGCCGGTGATGCCCGACGGGCGACCGATACTCCGCCCGGTGTCCACGTGGGAGGAGGCGAGGCGCAGCCTCCTCAGTTGTGCCACAGCACGCACGCTGGCGGGGGCTTTGCTCGGACTCCAGGACGCGTGCTGCGATGTATGGCACGACCTGTGGTCGCAGTGTTGTGATGGTAGCTGCGTTCCGTCGCGGTCTGTGCTTCCGCAGCGATGCCACGGGTGCAGGGAAACGGTGTCATTTTGGGTTCATCAGTGTGCCTCCGTCCCGCTATGCGGGACATGTAAGGAGCGTGCCGATAGGGGGTGGCCTAAGGCGAGGTGGGCACTGCGGCACTCTGGACAGATGTCCTCAAGTGCCTGGAAGACTATCCAGGGTGGCCTGAAGAGCGTCCGAGTGGAAGGGGTACGGTGCCCTGGAGCGCCGTCGGCAGCCTTGCCCCTGATGCTGTGGTGGGCGGCTCTGGAGGGCGACTCACGGATACTCTGGTTGTGGCATCACGGAGGAAATGGTGACGGCCTGGTGGGGGCCGGGGGTGCAGATTGATGGGGTTAGGAATTGTGGGTGCACCTGCTACCGTCCCTACGCTGGACGCAGCGGAGGGGGTAGCGCCTGAGAAGCAGTGCCTGATTGTGCGGTACTGGCAGGCGGCGTATGACGGCCAACGCGATGTGACAGGTCGTGCCGGCCTGATGGTGAGCCGTACTGCCCCCGTGCATGAGGGTCGGACAGGGATGCTTCACCCGCCTGCCCCGGGTCGCCGCATACAACAGTGAGGTGTCATGGGTCGTCCCGACCAGGGTAATAAGGCCCAAACCCCTGTAGGGTATTCCCATGGCACCGGGGTCTCTACTGGAGGCCCGGCTACAGCAGTATTGGGAGTGGTTGCTCGGGATACACCGGGGTCGCACGGAGTTGTCTGGGGGTTACGGCGTTACGGAGCCCCCTGGGAGTGTTACACGGAGTTGCGGGGACAGCCTGCAGGCCCCAGGGGCGGCGACGAGGCGAAGATGTGTGCGTAGAAGGATATGACAGCGAGGTCGTCAGGGGGACAGTATGGCGGGCGTCCTGGAGACGGCGTGGCAGCCTGGGAGGAGCACTCACGGGGGGCACGTGGAGTTCAAGGTGACGGTGTACTGGCGTCTTGGGGGTATACGCGGCGGTACTGGGGTCCGTACGGTGGGGGTACGCGGCGGTACTGGGGAACCGTACAGTGGGGGAGCAGCGGGGATGCATGGCGGTACTGGGATGTCCCCCTGACCCCTCTAACAACTCAGGGGGAGCGTGGGGGCATCCCCTGGCCCCGTTAACAAACTAGAGGGACCGTGCCTGCGGGCATGTACATAGTCTAACCTGTGACCATGGCCTTGTGGTTGCGGTGGTGCGTGTCGTGGCGGCTCGCGGGTGGCATCAGCGTGGCAACAGCGGTACTGCGTGGCGTCATAGCGAAGAGTATGCGGTCGCCTCACCACTGTAACGGCTTACCCCTGGGGGGCGCCAGTCCGGTCGGCTAGAGGCGAGGAAGGAGGGAGAGCGGCATGCTGAGTGGTCCGGGGGGTGACGCGCGGGCCAATGCTATAAGTAGGCTCGCCACGTCGTCGGTGGGGGCCAAACCTGCGGCCTGGCCGCTGCTGTGGCAGAAGAGGCGCAACCACGGGAGCTGGCCAAACAGTGCAGGTAAGGGTCAAGGGTAGGCGCCAGGGCAATGTATGTGGGCCAGATGAGGTGCACCTGGTTACCACAGCCCGGGGCGAGCCTCTGGTGGGTACCCCTACAGGGGGTCGATAACCAAGCTACGGCACCCACCAGCCCGAATCCCAGCCAGCGATATTCACGGGTTGCGCCACTCCCGTCGCGTAGCAGCCGGCGTCCCCCCCTGTAGACCCTCAAGTTATATTATATGTGGGCAAGTGGATGCCTCGAAGCTGATTGGGTGCTGGCCCCTGACATGGACTGCCGGCATGATATATATCTGGGGTGTGGGTGCAGCTCAGGGCCACGGGGACGTGGAGTTGATACCGTGTTTCTGTACTATACTAGGCGACTGGTGCGGTGGGTCGGCGGCGTACATTGTGGGGACATGGGGGCGATGAAAGCTGAGGGCCAGGCTAGGCTGGAGCCTCCCAGAAGTCCTGGCTATGCATATACGGGTTGTTGCGTGCTGGCAGTGGGATACGTGGAGTAAGGGGTGGTGGGCAATTACGAGTACGCAGTGGCAATGGATTCCGTGGGGTCACGGGTGATGGACGTCTCCACGGTGGCGGGGGTACGCGAACGACGGAGAGTCCGCTCTTGCTTCGCCGCATGCGTGCTGCTTTGTTCCTTGGTTGCCGCTTTGCGCCGGACAGAGAAGCCCTTGCTTTCTGCTTGTTGCGATGCTGCTGCGTTGCTGTGCCTTGCCCCCTTACCCCCGGCGAACAAACGGGCCGGCGTCCGTCGCCGTTGCTAATGCTAACGCTTTGCAGTTGCCACTGCCCCCAAAGCCTGGTTGACCGGTATCCCCGGTCCTCTGGG
>OZ038379.1:123172690-123222690 GCA_964036045.1 Eutreptiella sp. 'Long Island Sound 2002'
GCAGAGGAGCGGTCGGGGCTGGCCAAAGTCGGCCGGGGAGCCCAGGGCGCTCGCGGTGTCGGGGGACCGCGGTTAGCGGTGGGGCCCGCACCCCGCTCGGCGGGGACGAATCCCGCCGAGCATCATCCACGGGGGCGAATCCTGGTGGAGGCGGGGGGGAGCGCCACGCCGTCCCCTCGCGGCCGAACCGGACCGGGACGGGCCCCGCCGGATGGATACCGGGGGGGCGGGCGGGGCTGGGCACCGGGGCTCCGGGGCCCGGGTCCCTGGTGGTTGTGGACCGGCGCGGGGGAGACCGGGCGGGCCCATGGGCTGCGGCTGGTGAGGGGGGGGCGTGGAAGGGCTGGGCGGGCTCGAGGGTGAATCCCGAGGGGCCCTCGGGGGCTGGGCGAGGGCTCCCGAGGGCGGCCGTTCCTTGAAGGGGGGGGGGGCGGGGTTGCTCCCTGCCCGGGGGACGACGGGGGCCCCTCTTGAGCGGGGGGGGGGGGGGGCGTGTATCCCCTTGTGTAGGGCCATGTCGATTCATGGCCGCGCGGCATGGGACTATATCCCCAACCCTCCGCGCCGGAGTCCCTTTTTTCGGGGGGGCTGAGGGGGGGCGGGGGGGGCTGGCGGTTGTGGAGTGCACCCTCCCATGCGGGGGGGGGGTTGCCGGTGGGAGCTCCGTCCGGCTTGGCCGTGTAAACCCGGTGGCGTCCCCTAGGCTCGTGGGCCCCTTCGAGGAAGAACCTCGGATTCGCCGGGGGGGACTCCGCTATATGTATGTATGTATGTATGTATGTATGTATGTATGTATGTATGTATGTATGTATGTATGTATGTATGTATGTATGTATGTATGTATGTATGTATGTATGTATGTATGTATGTATGTATGTATGTATGTATGTATGTATTGTTGTTGTTGTTGTTGTTGAGGGCACCCAGCACGTGCCGGCGGGAGAAATTGCCAGACACGCTCTCCCTGGGCAGGGCGCAAGGGAGCAGTCGGCCGGCGTCACGCTGGCCGGGCGTGTGCCGACGACGACCGAGGGGGGGGGGGGGGCCGCCGTGGTGTGGGGGGGGGGGGGGGGGGGGCGTGTGGAGGAGGGTGGGGCTACCTAGGGGCGCGCGTCGCTGTGAGAGGGACCACCTGCCCATGCGACCCTGGTTCCCTCCCCCGCCGTGGGGGGAGGGCGTGCGCACCTGTGCGAAACGGAGGCGGGATGGGGGGCGGGGTGGAGGGACCACCTGTCCGGGGACCTTCGGGGCCCCGGTTCCCCTCGCTTCCAGCCGCCACTCCCCCGCTACAGGGGAGGGGGCTACGTCCTGTGCGGGGGTGGAGTAAGGGGGCGGAGGGGGCGGGACTATGTACGGTCTATCCCCTGGTGCCCGTCCCTGTGTCTCGTGTGCGGGGGGCCGCGCGGCACGGCCGGCGGGGGGGCTCAGGCCTGGGCCGGGCGCGTGGGTAGCGGCGGGCGGCCGAGGCGGAGGCGGCGCCATGCGGGTGCGGGGCCCGTGGCGGTCGCGGGGCGGTGTGGGCGGACCGGCCGGCGGCCGGCGGTGGCCCTGAGAGCCCCACTGCATGGGGTCGGCGGGCGCGCCGGGGGCACGCGCGCCGCGCAGGCCTGGCCGTGGGGGGCGCGTGTGCAAGGGCGTCGGCGCGCCCGATGTGGGCCCCACTGCGGGCCGCGGGACCAGCGGCTAGCTGGAAGCGTGGCCTGGGGGCCGAGGCTTGGGCCGGGCGCGTGGGTAGTGGCGGGCGGCCGAGGCGGGTGGCGGCGCCATGCGGGTGCGGGGCCCGTGGCGGCCGCGGGGCGGCGCGGGCGGACCGGCCGGTGGTCGGCGGCGGCCCTGAGAGCCCCACTCCATGGGGTTGGCGTGCACGTTGGGGGGGGGGGGGGGGGGGCTGTGGGCTGGCGGCTGGGTGCGCACGCGAGGGGGACGGGGGTGCAGTGAGCTCAGCCGTAGAGCGTCACCGTGCGGCCGACCGGGCGGAGGAGCGGCCGGGGGTGGCCAAAGTCGGCCGGGGAGCCCGGGGCGCTCGAGGTGTCAGCGGGGCCGCGGCCGGCGGTGGGGCCCGCACCCCGCTCAGCGGGGACGAATCCCGCTGAGCATCATCCACGGGGGCGAATCCTGGTGGAGGCGGGGGGGAGCGCCACGCCGTCCCTTCGCGGTCGAACCGGACCGGGACGGGCCCCGCCGGAGGGATACCGGGGGGGCGGGCGGGGCTGGGCACCGGGGCTCCGGGGCCTGGGTCCCTGGTGGTTGTCGGCCGGCGCGGGGGAGACCGGGCGGGCCTCTGGGCTGCGGCTGGTGAGGGGGGGCGCGGAAGGGCCGGGCGGGCTCGGGGGCGAACGCCGGGAGGCCCCGGGGGCTGGGCGAGGGCTCCCGAGGGCGGCCGTTCCTTGAGGGGGGGGGGGGGGGTTGCTACCTGCCCGGGCTGCGTAGGGGCGCCGCGTGGTGCGGTGCAGGGGCGCAGCCGTGTGGGGCCGCGCAGGGGTGCAGCGTGCGGCCGCGCAGGGGTGCAGCGTGGGGCTGCGGAGGAGCGCGGCCTGGGGCCGCGTATGGGCGCGGCATGGGGCCGCGCAGGGGCGCGGCGCGGGGCCGCGCAGGGGTGCAGCGTGGGGCTGCGCAGGGGCGCAGCGCGGGGCCGTGCATGGGCGCGGCATGGGGCTGCGCAAGGGCGCAGTAGCGTGGGGCCGCGCAGGGGCGCAGCGTGGGGCTGCGTAGCGGCGCAGCGCGGGGCTGAGCAGGGGCGCAGTAGTGTGGGGCTGCGCAGGGGCGCAGCGCGGGGCCGCGCATGGGCGCGGCATGGGGCTGTGCAGGGGTGCACTAGCGTGGGGCTGCGCAGGGGCGCAGCGTGGGGCTGCGCAGGGGCGCAGCGCGGGGCTGAGCACGGGCGCAGCGTGGGGCCGCGCAGGGGCACAGCGCGGGGCTGAGCAGGGGCGTAACGTGGGGCTGCGCAATGGCGCAGTAGTGTGTGGCTGCGCAGGGGCGCAGCGTGGGGCTGCGCAGCGGCGCAGCGCGGGGTTGAGCAGGGGCACAGCGTGGGGCTGCGCAGGGGCGCAGTAGTGTGGGGCTGCGCAGGGGCGCAGCGCGGGGCGGCGCATGGGCGCGGCATGGGGCTGCGCAGGGGTGCAGTAGTGTGGGGCTGCGCAGGGGCGCAGCCTGGGGCTGCGCAGGGGCGCAGCAGCGTGGGGCTGCGCTAGAGGGCAGCGTGGGGCTGCGCAGGGGCGCAGCAGCGTGGGGCTTTGGAGGGGAGCAGCTGTGTGGGGCTGCGCTGGAGGGCAGCGTGGGGTTGTGCAGGGGCGCAGCAACCTGGGGCTGGGCAGGGGCTCAGTAGCGTGGGGCCGCGCAGGGGCGCGGCAGCCAGGGCTGTGCAGGGGCGCAGCAGCGTGGGGCTGGGCAGGGGCGTGGCAGCGTGGGCGCAGCAACCTCGGGTTGCGTAGGGGCGCAGCAGCGTGGGGCTGCGCTGGAGTGCACCGTGGGGCTGCGCAGGGGCGCAGCAGCGTGGGGCTGCGCTGGAGTGCAGCGTGGGGCTGCGCAGGGGTGCAGCAGCGTGGGGCTGCGCTGGAGTGCAGCATGGGGCTGCGTAGGGGCGCAGCAGCGTGGGGCTGCGCTGGAGCGCAGCGTGGGGCTGCGTAGGGGCGCAGCAGCGTGGGGCTGCGCTAGAGTGCAGCGTGGGGCTGCGTAGGGGCGCAGCAGCGTGGGGCTGCGCTGGAGTGCAGCGTGGGGCTGCGTAGGGGCGCAGCAGCGTGGGGCTGCGCTGGAGTGCAGCGTGGGGCTGCGTAGGGGCGCAGCAGCGTGGGGCTGTGCTGGAGTGCAGCGTGGGTCTGCGCAGGGGCGCAGCAGCGTGGGGCTGCGCTGGAGTGCAGCGTGGGGCTGCGTAGGGGCGCAGCAGCGTGGGACTGCGCTGGAGTGCAGCGTGGGGCTGCGCAGGGGCGCAGCAGCGTGGGGCTGCGCTGGAGTGCAGCGTGGGGCTGCGTAGGGGCGCAGCAGCGTGGGGCTGCGCTGGAGTGCAGCGTGGGGCTGCGTAGGGGCGCAGCAGCGTGGGGCTGCGCTGGAGTGCAGCGTGGGGCTGCGTAGGGGCGCAGCAGCGTGGGGCTGCGCTGGAGTGCAGCGTGGGGCTGCGTAGGGGCGCAGCAGCGTGGGGCTGCGCTGGAGTGCAGCGTGGGGCTGCGTAGGGGCGCAGCAGCGTGGGGCTGCGCTGGAGTGCAGCGTGGGGCTGCGTAGGGGCGCAGCAGCGTGGGGCTGCGCTGGAGTGCAGCGTGCGGCTGCGTAGGGGCGTAGCACTGTGGGGCTGCGCTGGAGTGCAGCGTGGGGCTGCGTAGGGGCGCAGCAGCGTGGGGCTGCGCTGGAGTGCAGCGTGGGGCTGCGTAGGGGCGCAGCAGCGTGGGGCTGCGCTGGAGTGCAGCGTGGGGCTGCGCAGGGGTGCAGCAGCGTGGGGCTGCGCAGGGGCGCAGCAGCGTGCAGCTGCGTTGGAGGGCAGCGTGGGGCTGCGCAGGGGTGCAGCAGCGTGGGGCTGCGCAGGGGCGCGGCAGCCAGGGCTGTGCAGGGGCACAGCAGCGTGGGGCTGTGCAGGGGCGTAGCAGCGTGGGCGCAGCAACCTGGGGCTGCGTAGGGGCGAAGCAGCGTGGGGCTGCGTTGGAGTGCAGCGTGGGGCTGCGTAGGGGCGCAGCAGCGTGGGGCCGCGCTGGAGTGCAGCGTGGGGCTGCGTAGGGGCGCAGCAGCGTGGGGCTGCGCTGGAGTGCAGCGTGGGGCTGCGTAGGGGCGCAGCAGCGTGGGGCTGTGCTGGAGTGCAGCGTGGGTCTGCGCAGGGGCGCAGCAGCGTGGGGCTGCGCTGGAGTGCAGCGTTGGGCTGCGTAGGGGCGCAGCAGCGTGGGGCTGCGCTGGAGTGCAGCGTGGGGCTGCGTAGGGGCGCAGCAGCGTGGGGCTGCGCTGGAGCGCAGCGTGGGGCTGCGTAGGGGCGCAGCAGCGTGGGGCTGCGCTGGAGTGCAGCGTGGGGCTGCGTAGGGGCGCAGCAGCGTGGGACTGCGCCGGAGTGCAGCGTGGGGCTGCGTAGGGGCGCAGCAGCGTGGGGCTGCGCTGGAGTGCAGCGTGGGGCTGCGCAGGGGCTCAACAGCGTGGGGCTGCGCTGGAGTGCAGCGTGGGGCTGGGTAGGGGCGCAGCAGCGTGGGGCTGCGCTGTAGTGCAGCGTGGGGTTGCGTAGGGGCGTAGCAGCGTGCAGCTGCGCTGGAGTGCAGCGTGGGGCTGTGTAGGGGCGCAGCAGCGTGGGGCTGCGCTGGAGCGCAGCGTGGGGCTGCGTAGGGGCGCAGCAGCGTGGGGCTGCGCTGGAGCGCAGCGTGGGGCTGCGTAGGGCCGCAGCAGCGTGGGGCTGCGCTGGAGTGCCGCGTGGGGCTGCGTAGGGGCGCAGCAGCGTGGGGCTGCGCTGGAGTGCAGCGTGGGGCTGCGTAGGGGCGCAGCAGTGTGGGGCTGCGCAGGGGCGCAGCAGCGTGCAGCTGCGCTGGAGGGCAGCGTGGGGCTGCGCAGGCGTGCAGCAGCGTGGGGCTGCGCAGGGGGCAGCAGCGTGAGGCTGTGCAGGGGTGCAGCAGCGTGGGGCTGCGCAGGGGTGCAGCAGCGTGGGGCTGCGCAGGGGCGCAGCAGCGTGGGGCTGCGCAGGGGTGCAGCAGCGTGGGGCTGCGCAGGGGTGCAGCAGCGTGGGGCTGCGCAGGGGCGCAGCGGCGTGGGGCTGCGCAGAGCAGCTGTGTGGGGCGGCGCAGTGGTGGGGGGGCTGTGCAGGGGCATAGCGGCATGGGGGTGCGCTGGGGCGCAGCTGGTGGGCGGCCGGGGGCGGCGTGGGGTGCGTGGGGGGTGTGCCGTGGGGTGGTGTGGGGTGTGGCCTGCTACCTAGCCCTTCGCTACGAGGATGTGGCGAGGAAGACGCAGGGGAACTGAGGCCGGAGAGCCTGGGGATGGGGGCTGGGGCGCTGGCGGCGGGTTATCCCTGGCTGGGATGGCCGGGGTGCCCTGGGGTCCCGTGGGGGCGGAGGCTCCCCACGTCGGCCAGGTGCGAAACCACGACCTGTGTTTCCGTCACCGAAGTTTCTTAGGGTTCTACCCCAGGAACTTACCCGCCGCGGGGACTGTGGGCCGGGACGGCCAAGGGGACGACAATGAAGAGGAAATGGGGGGCCAGGATGAGCCTGGCGGTCGGCACCTTCCCTCGGCCTGGGGGAGGCCGTTGCCCGGGGGTATTCCCTTCCTCCCGTGGCCGTGGTGCTGTGGGTGGGTGGTGGTGTGGCTACCTCCCAACGGGTGTCTGTGCCCGGTGCCGTGGGTACAGACCCCCGTTGGGGGCGGGTACGAAGCGCCCGGTCGCCTCGCCCCCCCTGCACAACAGCCCGCCAGGCGCCGGTTGGCCTTTAGCGCCAGCTGTCGTGGGGGGGGGCGCTCGGGGCAGTGCGGGGCCCCTCCGCTCTCCTGGCGGCCTGCACTGCCCGTATAATGCATCAAGGGGCGGCGCGGGCTCGTACCGCACGCGCGGGCCGCGCCGCCCCAGCCGGGGTGGGGGACACGGGGGGGGTCAGGGGGTCGCGGCAGGCGGATGGAGGGTGGCGGGGGCTCGTACCGCGCACCGGCGGGCCCCACCACCCTCCAGTCGGGAGGCGCAGCTGCTGGGGTTCCGGGGGCCCCACCCAGGGGCCTTCGGCCCCCCCCGTGCGGTTCCGGTGTGGGGGAGGCAAAGGCCACTCGCGGCCATGACACATGGTGCATAGGGAGGGAGGTATGACACATGCAACGCCATGATGCGTGTGGCAGGGGGAAGGGGTGCAAGGCCTGGACCCCCACCGCGTGCGGGGGGTCCTCTTGTTCGTAAGGCGGCCGCCCGTCGGCGGCTGCGGCACCCCACCTCGGGGGGCTTCGCTACCTGAGAGAGGAGGGGCGGGAGAGTGGGGGGGCGGTGGGGGCACGGCGTGCGGGCTGGGGGGGGGGGGGGGGGGAGGGGCTGTGGGCTGGTGGGTGGGCGCGCGTGTGAGGGGGAGGGGGTGAGGTGAGCTCAGCCGCAGAGCGTCACCGGGCGGCTGACCGGGGCAGAGGAGCGGCCGGGGCTGGCCAAAGTCGGCCGGGGAGCCCGGGGCGCTCGTGGAGTCGGGGGGCCGCGGTCAGCGATGGGGCCCGCACCCCGCTCGGCGGGGACAAATCCCGCCGAGCCTCATCCACGGGGGCGAATCCTGGTGGAGGCGGGGGGAGCGCCACGCAGTCCCCTCGCGGCCGAACCGGACCGGGACGGGCCCCGCCGGATGGATACCAGGGGGGCGGGCGGGGCTGGGCACCGGGGCTCCGGGGCCAGGTCCCTGGTGGTTGTGGGCCAGCGCGGGGGAGACCGGGCGGGCCCATGGGCTGCGGCTGGTGAGGGGGGGGGCGTGGAAGGGCCGGGCTGGCTCGGGGGCGAATCCCGAGAGGCCCCCGGGGGCTGGGCGAGGGCTCCCGAGGGCGGCCGTTCCTTGAAGGGGGGGGGGGGGGGGGTTGCTCCCTGCCCGGGGGACGACGGGGCCCCCTCTTGAGCGAGGGGGGGGGGAGGGCTTGTATCGCCCGGTGTAGGGCCATGTCGATTCATGGCCGCGCGGCATGGGACTATATCCCCAACCCTCCGCGCCGGAGTCCCTTTTTGGGGGGGGCTGCGGGGGGGGGGGGGGGGGGGCTGGCGGTTGTTGTGAGCTCCCTCCCATGCGGGGGGGGGTCGCCGGTGGGAGCTCCGTCCGGCATGGCCGTGAAAACCCGGTGGCGTCCCTTGGGCTCGTGGGCCCCTTCGAGGAAGAACCTCGGATTCGCCGGGGGGACTCCACTATATGTATGTATGTATGTATGTATGTATGTATGTATGTATGTATGTATGTATGTAGTTGTTGTTGTTGTTGTTGTTAGGGCACCCAGCACGTGCCGGCGGGAGAAATTGCCAGACACGCTCTCCCTGGGCAGGGCGCAAGGGAGCAGTCGGCCCGCGTCACGCTGGCCGGGCGTGTGCCCGACAGCACCGGGGGGGGGGGGGGGGGGGGGGGGGGGTTCCCGCCTTCTGTCTGGGGGGGGGAGGGGGCGCGCGTCGCTGTGAGAGGGACCACCTGCCCGTGCGACCCTGGTTCCTTCCCCCGCCGTGGGGGGAGGGCGTGCGCACCTATGCGAAACGGAGGCGGGATGGGGGGCGGATGGAGGGACCACCTGTCCGTGGACCTGCGGGGCCCCGGTTCCCCTTGCTTCTAGCCGCCACTCCCCCGCTACAGGGGAGGGGGCTACGTCCTGTGCGGAGGTGGTGTAAGGGGGGTGGAGGGGGCGGGGACTATGTATGGTCTATCCCCTGGTGCCCGTCCCTGTGTCCCGTGTGCGAGAGGCTGCGCGGCACCGCCGGCGGGGGGGTTCAGGCCTGGGCCGGGCGGGTGGGTAGCGGCGGGCGGCCGAGGCGGAGGCGGCGCCATGCGGGTGCGGGGCCCGTGGAGGTCGCGGGGCGGTGTGGGCGGACCGGCCGGCTGCCGGTGGTGGCCCTGAGAGCCCCAGTCCATGGGGTCGGTGGGCGCGCCGGGGGCACGCGCGCCGCGCAGGCCTGGCTGCGGGGGGCGCGTGCGCAAGGGCGTCGGCGCGCCCGATGCGGGCCCCGCTGCGGGCCGCGGGACCAGCGGCAAGCTGGAAGCGTGGCCTGGGGGCCGAGGCCTGAGCCGGGCGCGTGGGTAGCGGCGGGCGGCCGAGGCGGGGCTGCGCAGGGGCGTAGCGTGGGGCCGCAAATGGGGAGCAGCGGGGGGCTGCGTTGGGGCGCAGCAGCGTTGGGCTGCGCAGGGGCGCAGCGTGGGGCTGCGCGGGGGTCGCGGCAAGGGGCTGCGCGGGGGCGCAGCAAGGGGCTGTGCAGGGGCGCAAAAGCGTGGGGCTGCGCAGGGGCGCAGCAGCGTGGGGCTGCGCCGGGGCGCGGTATGGGGCCGCGAAGGGGCGCAGCAGCGTGGGGCTGCGCAGGGGCGCAGCGTGGGGCTGAGTAGGGGCGCAGCGTGGGGCTGCGCAGGTGCGCAGCGTGGTGCGGCGCGGGGGCGCAGCAGCGTGGGGCGGCGCAGGGGCGCAGCAGTGTGGTGCGGCGCAGGGGCGCTGCGCGGGGCTGCGCAGGGGCGCAGCAGCGTGGGGCTGCGCAGGGGCGCGGCGCGGGGCCGTGCATGGGCGCGGCATGGGTCGTGGAGGGGTGCAGCAGCGTGGGGCTGCGAAGGGGCGCAGCGTGGGGCTGCGTAGGGGCGCAACGCGGGGCTGCGCAGGGGCACAGCGTGGTGCGGCGCAGGGGCGCAGCAGTGTGGGGCGGTGCCAGGGCGCAGCAGTGTGGGGCTGCGCAGGGGCGTAGCACGGGGCTGCACAGGGGCGCAGCAGCGTGGGGCCGCGCAGGGGAGCACCAGCGCGGGCTGCGCAGGGGCGCAGCGCGGGGCTAGGCCCGGGCGCGGCGTGGGGCCGCGCAGGAGTGCAGCGCGGGGCCGCGTATGGGCGTGGCATGGGGCCGTGAAGGGGGCACGGCGCGGGGCCGCGCTGGGGCGCAGTAGCGTGGGGCTGCGCAGGGGCGTAGCAGCGCGGGGCTGCACCGGGGCGCAGCGTGGGGCTGCGTAGGGGCGCAGCATCGGTGGGCTGCGCAGGGGCGCAGCGTGGGGCTGTGCGGGGGCGCGGCAAGGGGCCGTGCAGGGGCGCGGCGCGGGGCCGTGCGGGGGCGCAGCAGCGTGGGGCTGCGCAGGGGCGCAGCAGCGTGTGGCTGCGCCGGGGCGTGGTATGGGGCCGTGAAGGGGCGCAGCAGCGTGGGGCCGCGCAAGGGCGCAGCGTGGGGCTGCGTAGGGGTGCGGCACAGGGGCGCAGCAGTGCGGGGCTGCGCAGGGCCGCAGTGCAGGGCTGCGCAGGGGCGCAGCGTGAGGCTGCGCAGATGCGAAGCGCGGGGCTGCGCAGGGGCGCGGCAGCGTGGGGCCGCGCAGGGGAGCAGCCGCATGGGGCTGTGCAGGGGCGCAGCGCGGGGCTGGGCTGGGGCGCGGCGTGGGGCCGCGCAGGAGTGCAGCGTGGGGCCGTGTATGGGCTTGGGATGGGGCTATGCAGGGGCGCGGCGCGGGGCCACGCAGGGGGCGCAGCAGCGTGGGGCTGCGCAGGGGCGCAGCAGCGTGGGGCTGCGCTGGGGCGCGGCATGGGGCCGTGCAGGGGCGCCGCACCGTGGGGCTGCGTAGGGGCGCACCGTGGGGCTGCGTAGGGGCGCAACGGTTTGGGGTGGCGCAGGGGCGTAGCAGTGCGGGGCTGCGCAGGGGCGCAGCGCGGGGTTGCGCAGGGGCGCAACGTGGGGCCGCGCAAGGGGAAACGCGGGGCTGCGCAGGGGCGCAGCGCGGGGCTGCGCGGGGCTCAACAACGTGGGGCCGCGCAGGGGAGCAGTAGCGTGGGGCAGCGCAGGTGCGCAGCAGCCCGGGGCTAGGCAGGGGCGCAGTAGCGTGGAACTGCGCAGGGGCGCGGCAGCCAGGGCTGTGCAGGGGCGCAGCAGGGTGCGGCTATGCAGGGGCGCAGCGCGGGGCTTGGCAGGGGCACAGCGTGGGGCCGCGCAGGAGTGCAGCGTGGGGCCGCGTATGGGCGCGGCATGGGCCCGTGCCGGGGCGCGGCGCGGCGCCGCGCACAGCGCAACAGCGTGGGGCAGTGCAGGGGCGTAGCAGCGTGGGGCTGCGCCGGGGCGCGGCATGGGGCCGTGCAGGGGCGCCGCAGCGTGGGGCTGCGTAGGGGCGCAGCGTGGGGCTGCGTAGGGGCGCAACGGTTTGGGGTGGCGCAGGGGCGTAGCAGTGCGGGGCTGCGCAGGGGCGCAGCGCGGGGTTGCGCAGGGGCGCAGCGTGGGACCGCGCAGGGGCGCGGCAAGGGGCGGCGCAGGGGCGCAGCGCGGGGTTGCGCAGGGTCGCAACAGCGTGGGCCGCGCAGGGGAGCAGCAGCCCGGGGCTGGGCAGGGGCGCAGTAGCGTGGGGCCGCGCAGGGGCGCGGCAGCCAGGGCTGTGCAGGGGCGCGGCGGCGTGGGGCAGTGCAGGGGCGCCGCGGCGTGGGGCTGTGCAGGGGCGTAGCAGCGTGGGCGCAGCAACCTGGGGCTGCGTAGGGGCGTAGCAGCGTGGGGCTGCGCTGGAGTGCAGCGTTGGGCTACGCTGGAGTGTAGCGTGGGGCCGCGCTGGAGCGCAGCGTGGGGCTGCGCTCGAGTGCAGCGTGGGGCTGCGCCGGAGTGCAGCGTGGGGCTGCGCTGGAGTGCAGGGCGGTGCGGCGTAGGGGCGCAGCAACGCGGGGCTGCACAAGGGCGCAGCGTGGGGCAGCGGTTGGGTTGCGCGCTGCGTAAAGGTGTAGTATGGGGCTGTGCAGGGGCGCAGCGTGGGGCTGCGCAGGGGCGCAGCAGCTTGGGGCTGCTCAGGGGTGCAGCAGCGTGGGGCTGCGCAGAGCAGCTGTGTGGGGCGGCGCAGTGGTGGGGGGGATGTGTAGGGGCGCAGCGGCATGGGGGTGCGCTGGGGCGCAGCGTGTGGCTGTACAGGGGCGCAGTGCGGGGCTGCGCAGGGGCGCAGCGTGGGGCTGCGCAGGGGCGCAGCAGCGTGGGGCTGCGCAGGGGCGCAGCGCGGAGCAGCCCCGGGGGGCAGCGTGGGGCCGTGGAGGGGCGCAGTGTGGGGCCGCACAGGGGCGCAGCAGCGTGGGGCTGCGCAGGGGCGCAGCGGGCGGCGGCGCAGTGGTGGGAGGCTGCGCAAGGGCGCATCATGGGGCCGCGTATGGGCGCGGCGCGGAGACGCGCAGTGGTGCAGCAGCGTGGGGCTGCGCAGAGCAGCTGTGTGGGGCGGCACAGTGGTGGGGGGGCTGTGTAGGGGCGCAACGGCATGGGGGTGCGCTGGGGCGCAGCGTGTGGCTGTACAAGGGCGCAGTGCAACGCTGCGCAGGGGCCCAGCGTGGGGCTTCGCAGGGGCGCAGCAGCGTGGGGCTGCGCAGGGGCGCAGCGCGGAGCAGCCCGAGGGGGCAGCGTGGGGCCGTGGAGGGGCGCAGTGTGGGGCTGCACAGGGGCGCAGCAGCGTGGGGCTGCGCAAAGGTGTTGCATGTGGCTGCCTAGGGGCGCAGCGTGGGTCCGCGCAGGGGCGCAGCAGCGCGGGGCCGCGCGGGGGCGCTGCAGCGTGGGGCTGCGCAGGGGGTGCAGCAGCGTGGGGATGCGAAGGGGCGCAGCATGGGGCTACGCATGGGCGCGGCAGCATGGGGCTGTCCAGGGGCGCAGCATGCGCGGGGCTACGCAAGGGCGCAGCACTGTGGGGCTTCGCAGGGGCGCAGCGGCGTGGGGCTGTCGTGTAGGGTAGAGGAAGGGGTGGCGTGAGGGCGGCGGGGGCTGTGGGGCCCTGCTCGACAGACAACGGTCCAGAGTCGGGCCCCTGGTGGGCGGCCGGGGGCGGCGTGGGGCGCGTGGGGGGCGTGCCGTGGGGTGGTGCGGGGGTGTGGCCTGCTACCTAGCCTTTCACTACGACGATGTGGCGAGGAAGACGCAGGGGAACTGAGGCCGGACCGCCTGGGGGTGGGGGCTGGGGCGCCGGCGGCGGGTTATCCCCGGCTGGGATGGCCGGGGTGCCCTGGGGTCCCGTGGGGGCGGAGGCTCCCCACGTCGGCCGGGTGCGAAACCACGACCTGTGTTTCCGTCACCGAAGTTCTTAGGGTTCTACCCCAGGAACTTACCCGCCGCGGGGATTGTGGGCCGGGACGGCCAAGGGGGATGACAACGAAGAGGAAATGGGGGGCTAGGATGAGCCTGGCGGTGGGCACTTTCCCTCGGCTTGGGGGAGACCGTTGCCCGGGGCTATTCCCTTCCTCCCGTGGCCGTGGTGTTGTGGTGGGTGGTGGTGTGGCTACCTCCCGACGGGTGTCTGTGCCCGGTGCCGTGGGTACAGACCCCCGTTGGGGGCGGGTACGAAGCGCCCGGTTGCTTTTCCCGCCCCGCACAACAGCCCGCCAGGCGCCGGTTGGCATTTAGCGCCAGCTGTCGTGGGGGGGGGGCGCTCGGGGCAGTGCGGGGCCCCTCCGCTCTCTTGGCGGCCCGCACTGCCCGTATAATGCTACAAGGGGCGGCGCGGGCTCATACTGCACGCGCGGGCCGCGCCGCCCCAGCCGGGGGGACAGGGGGGGGGTCAGGGGGTCGCGGCAGGTGGATGGAGGGTGGCGGGGGCTCGTACCGCGCACTGGCGGGCCCCACCACCCTCCAGTCGGGAGGCGCAGCTGCAGGGGTTCTGGGGGCCCCAACTAGGGGCCTTCGGCCCTCCCCCGTGCTGTTTCGGTGTGGGGGAGGGGAGGCAAAGGCCACTCGCGGCCATGACACATGGTGCATAGGGAGGGAGGTATGACACAAGCAACGCCATGATGCGTGTGGCAAGGGGAAGGGGTGCAAGGCCTGGAACCCCACCGCGTGCGAGGGGTCCTCTTGTTCGTAACGCGGCCGGCCGTCGGCGGCTGCGGCAGCCCACCTCGGGGGCTTCGCTACCTGAGAGAGGAGGGGCGGGAGTGTGGGGGGGCGGTGGGGGCACGGCGTGTACGTTTGGGGGGGGGGGGGGGTGTAGGCTGGTGGGTGGGTGCGCGCGCGAGGGGGACGGGGGTGCAGTGAGCTCAGCCGCAGAGCGTCACCGTGCAGCCGACCGGGCGGAGGAGCGGCCGGGGCTGGCCCAAGTCGGCCGGGGAGCCCGGGGCGCTCGAGGGTGTCGGCGGGGCCGCGGTCAGCGGTGGGGCCCGCACCCCGCTCGGCGGGGACGATTCCCGCCGAGCGTCATCCACGGGGGCGAATCTTGGTGGAGGCGGGGGGAGCGCCACGCCGTCCCCTCGCGGCCGAACCGGACCGGGACGGGCCCCGCCGGAGGGATACCGGGGGGGCGGGCGGGGCGGGGCACCGGGGCTCCCGTGCCCGGGTTCTTGGTGGTTGTGGGCCGGCGCGGGGGAGAACGGGCGGGCCTCTGGGCCGCGGCTGGTGAGGGGGGGCGTGGAAGGGCCGGGTGGGCTCGGGGGCGAACCCCGAGAGGCCCCCGGGGGCTGGGCAAGGGCTCCCGAGGGCGGCCGTTCCTTGAGGGGGGGGGTTGCTCCCTGCCCGGGGGACGTCGGGGGCCCCTCTTGAGCGAGGGGGGGGGGGAGGGCGTGTATCGCCCGGTGTAGGGCCATGTCGATTCATGGCCGCGCGGCATGGGACTATATCCCCAACCCTCCGCGCCGAGGTCCCTTTTTTGGGGGGGCTGAGGGGGGGGGGGGGCTGGCGGTTGTTGTGTGCACCCTCCCATGCGCGGGGGGGGTCGCCGGTGGGAGCTCCGTCCGGCTTGGCCGATACAACCCGGTGGCGTCCCTTGGGCTCGTGGGCCCCTTCGAGGAAGAACCTCGGATTCGCCGGGGGGGACTCCGCTATATGTATGTATGTATGTATGTATGTATGTATGTATGTATGTATGTATGTATGTATGTATGTATGTATGTATGTATGTATGTATGTATGTATGTATGTATGTATGTATGTATGTCTGTCTGTCTGTCTGTCTGTCTGTCTGTCTGTCTGTCTGTCTGTCTGTCTGTCTGTCTGTCTGTCTGTCTGTCTGTCTGTCTGTCTGTCTGTCTGTCTGTCTGTCTGTCTGTATGTATGTATGTATGTATGTATGTATGTATGTATGTATGTATGTATGTATGTATGTATGTATGTATGTATGTATGTATGTATGTATGTATGTATGTATGTATGTATGTATGTATGTATGTATGTATGTATGTATGTATGTATGTATGTATGTATGTATGTATGTATGTATGTATGTATGTATGTATGTATGTATGTAATCCTTAACCTGTTCCACATCTTCGATGCCTCACAGGGTAAAGGTAGGAGTGTTCAACAATCAACGACATCAGGGTAGACAGAAGTAGTAGTCAGGGAAAGGGTTCAGGTATAGTTACAATAATAGGGGCTCCTGCTCCTCTCTCCAAGTAGGTAGGATACCATCCATTACGGTTTCTACTCCTCTTCAGGTTTTGATAGAATACGACGTCGGAGCGAGACTAGGAGTCAGTCGGACGCCTCCCTGCTGGGGGGGCTCAGAGGAGAATCCATCAAGCAGGAGTTCATCTCCCTGGGGTTCTATCATGGGAATATCACGTGGTCAATGGGGTATTCAACCTGGGGTTCCAACTGGGGTACGTACATGGGGATCAGAAGATCAACAAGGTGGGGTACAATCAAGGTGGTATCTTGGGATCATACTGGTATTCCACCTGGGATATGATCGGGGATTCATACTTGGGATCCATCTGGAGCACCCTAAGAACAACACCCTCCCTCCACTTTAGCCTCTGGCCTCTGCCATTGAGCGCGGCGCCGTGTCTCGGGAAGATGCGGGTCAGCAGTGCACGGTGGCGGGTCCCCTGGTTGTCGTGTGGGGGGGGGGGGTTGCTTCTGTTGCTTTGCCTTTTGCTTGATTACTACCTCAGTTGACATTCCTCTGGAGCTTCAATCAGGGGTACAAACTGTGAAGTATCTGGGAATCACTCACTTCAGCATAGTCACTCAAATAAAACTGCAAAGTCATGGCCTTCGGCCAGGGATCTGTTGTCACGGGGGGCTACCGGTCCTGCCCTGCGATGCAATGCGGGGCAACCGTGACAGCACGTCTCACAGCCATCACACAACCTAAATAGGAGCAGAGCTGGATGTTCAACCAGACTCATACATCGATTCAAATGGTGGACGGGTTCCCCTCCCAGATGTCCGGGTCTGGGCTGGGGACTGATTTATCACAGGGGTCGCTGGAGGTGGAGACGGCACCGGGCTGACCCCTCCCCCGCCGGCAGACGATGTACAGCACCGCTGGCCTCCCCCCCTGGGAGCAGCGGTACAACAATGTCGGTTTTTATTTTGTAGCAACATGTCCGCCACACAATGTCGGACTCTGCAGATGAATCTCAGTTATGTCACCCCCTTACCCATAGGATCACGGGTTTTCTCCTCCCTTCCTGCTCGTTTTGCATCCACAGAGGATTGGGGCTCCAAAGTGACAGTTCCATCACGATAGAGGTCCCCCTGTCATGGGGGGACCCGGAGACTTAGACCATGTGTAGGCAGAAAAGTCCCCTTAACCCCCCACACGCTCTTGAGCTCTTCCCCGAGTGAGTATCTCACAATTTTTCTATTTTCTGGGGGCCGTAGGAAGCGCCGCTTTGAAAAGATTTTCCTTTTTATTTTCATCTGGGACCATTATTTCTAAGTTAAAGTGTGCTACCTGTAGGCTGGGTGCCCGGGTAGCCAGGGTTCAGTTTCAGCCCTACAGGGGGGGGAAGAGAGGACACCTGGGCAACCAAGAGGTTTGAAAGAGCGTCGTGGGTTCTAAAAACAAAAACCTGTAAGATCCTCTCTGCCCTCCCCGCCAAGGCAACCCCCTCCTTGCCTGCCCCCAAGCTTCGGCTTCCACACATTTGACTGTGACAAGTCAGGGAGTAGATAACAACTCGGAAAAATTTATTTTTTCTGCGAGCTGCTGCACCTATTACAGACACTGGGAACAGTTTCCAGATTGCTTCTGGTTTCTCATGCGGTGACGACATAGACAGCGTCAGCCAGAAAAGTCTGTCAGCAGTCAAGGGCACCGGTTGTCACTGTGTTTTGTTTTTCATTTGCGCGACTGCCTGATGCGGTTCTTCACACCCTTCAGGAGCCTACGGGCCTATAGCGCTTGGTTTTTCCTCACTTTCATTGTTGGTCGTCAGTTGTCTGCGTCCGCCGTTAGGCTGTTGGGAGGGCAAGGTATGGAGGTAAGGGACACGAATCAGGAAAGGAAGTAACTAGGAAGTGGGGGCCGTGTGTGATTGAATCATAGTCAAGCCGTTACAATTCTGATTTGTCGTGACGTGCAGATAGTGAGTATCGACGTCCCAGAATGACAAAAGCTGATATCACTCGCAGGGTAACTCCACCCGACAATGACAACATCTATGACGCGCAGATAGTGAGTATCGGCGTCTGTGGGAAGTGTGGGGTATGCCAGACAGAGCGCAACTGCCTGAGGCCCATGGGCATGCAGATAGTGAGTATCGGTGCCTGTACCAGTCCCACAGAGGTAATTTTTTTGGTTTTCTCTCCACTCCACATGTTCAGCCCCATGGCAACAATTTCTCTACAGTTTGGTCACATTCAAAAAGGGGGCACCCCTACAAAATTGCGATGGTTACCCACTCATGGGGACCCTGTAGAAGAACCGATGGGCCTGTGGGTTCAACCAGACAGCGTCAGGGCCACGATCATGACAATGTGTATTCTGGCCGGGTCCATTGACAACACTGTGTTGGATGAGGTCCTCAAACTGCGTCCCGATATCGAGACTAATTCCTGGAGTTCCTTGGGGGGCAAGTTGCCGGATGGTGCTGAGAAGGACATCTGCCGCCAGGTTGTCAAATCCAAGAGAGTACCGGAAAGCTTCTCAAACATCTCCTCAAAATACTCCCTTTTGGATGCCATGCTGGCCACCATTGCAAAAGTCTCAGACAGACCCATGCTTACCGAATGGAGCACTGCACGTCTCAATGCCAAGTCCGAACTTCGCTCTATCTGGTCAGCCTTTTACAAGGAAATCTTTAGTGAATCCGACGCTCTCTCAGAAGCTCCAGATCAACCCACAGACGTAGTCCCGCAGAAACAAGGTTCGGAGTCCGCGGATGTCTTGGGTGCTATCTCCCTGGTCAACACCGTTGATGATCTTTCGATCAATGAGGAAGATAAACTTCAGTCCTTGGTTGCTGAGATGTACAGTGAGGATGTTCCTGTTGAAGTTTTGCTGTTGGCAGCCTCGGGGATGAGGAGTAATATTTTGCTCCGGTTGAAGTCAGCCACACCGGTTGAGGGCAGGTTCTGGAAGGGTGTCATGGTAGCGTTGCTCAAGTGGATGCGTCCTCTTAGGCAGGCAGAAGAGGAAGGGCATCGCTTGCAAGCCAAACTAGCTGCAGAGGCTAATAGAAAACGCAACGTTATTTCCAGTCCTTCTTCAGGTGCGGATGCGTCCAAGCCCTCTCCGTCCAAGCCAAAAAACTCCAAGAAACCGCGGGTAGAGGGAGTAGTCAGGGCACTAACGTTGGATGAAACCGCTTCCACTGCACAGGGCAGTAACTCCGCTAAGCCACGACAGGCTAGTGCCTCCATCTCTGATAATGTTTCACCGCCGGTACAACAATGGCAAGCTGGGTCTGGGCTGGGCAAAGTTATTGTTGAGAAGTCGCAGTCCACCACGGATCGTTTAAAACCTATTCTGCTCACTGGGTTTGAACATACTGATGCCCTTGACTCCTTTTTGGGTTGTGAAGCTGCTTTCGGTCAGTTGTCTCTCGACTACAGAGTCTATCGGGACATTCTGTCCCAATTTGGTGAGGTTGTCATGTTTGTTCCGTCCAGCAGGCTAGATCCCATCCTGGGAGGTAAGTACCGCGACAGCTTGCGCATCAGAGCATCCAGGGACCCATCGGGCCGCTCAGACCCCATTGAGGTGAAGGAATTACAACTGGTTGAAGGACTGCGAAAAATTGGCTCTCATATTCCTCAGCCTGCGCCTGCCAAAGAGGCTCCAGTGAGTACACCTGTTTCAGGTCTGTTTCTCTCGCCGTCCAAAATGCAATCCCCGGTGTGGTGTCTGTTTCCGCCCTTCTCCCCCTCTCATGCCTTCATGTCCATGTGGGGTTGGGGCTTTCAACGAGAGTTAGGGGGGATCATTAGATTCCATTCTCCCCCGCGTGGAATGCCTGATGAACTCAGGGAGGTTGTGTCTGCTCACGCCATCTGGGGTCTGTCCAAAGTATATGATGCCGCAGTAAAATCCACCATGATAGGAGAGGATGACGACTCACCGGAACACTGGGTCTCGGCTAAGGAGTGTGTAGAACTAGCAGTGAAACACAGAGATCATAGGTTCTACAACGTGCCCGAATGGGCGGTTGAGGAGTTTTCAAAACGCAAAACGCTTACCAAGGTCAACAAAGTGCGTAAGAAGCTAAAAACGGGGGACTACTCTAAAGTGTCCTCAATTGCCCTAGGCCTTGACGCATCGTGGGGTAGGTTAGCGAGTGACGGGGTTCCCCCTCCTACTGTTGAGCGCAGTGATGCTGCACACCATCGGGTTTTGATATGCGGTGATCGAAAAGTGTCAGTTTGCCGCATCATGAGTCCTCAATGGACAGGCTTAACTAAGAAGGTAGAAACGGTGGGGTCCAGACACGTGGCTTTGCTCGGTGTTCCCTCATCACCTGCGGATGCTACCCTCGTAAGGTCAGCAACCATGGCGTGTGGCGATACTAAATTTCACATGTGTGCTTATGCAGTTCTTTTGGGCCGGATGGGCCTGTTGGCGTCCCCAGTCCCTGTGAATTTTGTTGAACCGGAGTGTGTTCTTCCCCTTTGGGTGGTGGTCATTTCTCTACGATGGGGACGACAGCACCAAGTGCTGGTCAAGTCAGGAAAGGCAGTGGCAAGACACCGCAAAGAGATTGTGGATGACACTGCTGGGTGGTGGCAGGATGTCTGCAGAGTGACTGAGTGGGATCCTGTGTCTTGGGGATGGCGGACAGAAAAAGTTCGGTGTCGATGCGTCCCGCAAGAATGTGTCATGATGTTACATGTCTGGCTCAATTGGACCCCCCTCAGTGGTCCTTGGAGTACTATGAAGTGCAAGCGTGGAGCTCCATTCCTATTCCTGAGTCTGCCACCCCTGTTGCCTTGCCGTGGGGCTGCCTATTTGCTAATGTTCAGGGGTTAAATAGGTCAGTTGAAATACGCAGGACCAAGTGGGATGAAGTGGTTGAGATGTGTGTCACCTCAGATGCCAAGGTGCCGTTCATTCAAGAAACCTGGGGCTCAGTGAAAAAGCTAGACAGGAGACACATTGATGGCTTTTGGCATCGCTCCTCTGATCACTGCGATGTTGGTAAAGGCCTAGAAGTCTGGGTTTTGTCATCCTGGGCACAGTTCGAAACTGTTCTTCTGGATACTGACCACTCTTTTCTTGTGGTGGTCCACAATGCCTGGGGCTTGGGGGTCCTGGGTAGCGTCCACATGGCACAAAGGTTTGACGAACTGTTATACAATCAACAGTTGGTGCATCTGATTTTCGGTCTCCAACAGCTACCAGTGTCGTGGCTCATCGTGGGGGGTGACTGGAATAGGCACATCCGCACACATAAATTGTCAGTTGCCCTTCTTAAGTTTCTGGGTGCCCGAGTTGCGTTCATGCAGGGGAGGGTTCATCTTCCCAAGGACTTTTGCATTATAAAAGGAGTCTCGGGGCAATCCTGCGGTATGTGGCTGAGAGAGGTTGGCGACCACCCAGTTGTTTGGATTCAAGGGTGTCAGACAGCAAAGGCAGGAGCCACAGGATCTCTGATGCGCCCAGTTGAACCTCGCAATTGGGACCATGACAGCAGAGTGATTTTTTCCAATCTCATGGAAGCCATGAGTCTCGGCATCAGTGATGCGTCTAGCTGGCTGCAGGCCTATAGAGAGTGTATCTCAGTCGTCAACCATGTGGTGAGTAGTCCTAAATCTGAAGAGGTCCACTCGGAGCTGAAATCAGTAGTTGCGTCTCTCAAGGCCATTACAGTCGGCCAGGGCTCGAGAGTGCAGCGCTCCCTAGAGTTCAGATTGTCCTCCAAATACTGGTCTACGGCGATTAGTGACTGGAAAGCTGTGTCAGGAACAGGTCTCACGGCGCGAACCATGAAGGTGCTGAAGTTACAAGCAGCAAACCCGTTCATTGCGTTACATCAGGTAACGGACACATCCTCTCAATCTCTGGTGACGGGTAGGGACATCCTGCAGATGTTGCCCAGGGACTGTGTCCTGAAATACCGTGTGCGTTCCACTATTGTTCCTCCTGAGTGGGTTCAGTCTGTCATGCGCCAGGCATGTGCTGCACCTCACCCCTGTTGCAATCGAGGCCCGCAGGTACCTGATTCTCTCACAAGTGATGCAGGTCTCAGTAGAGTCCCTGTTGCGTATCCGGCACAAACTGACCAGTGCGACGGCAGGGGTTGATGGTTTTATACCAAATCTGGTGAAATGGATGGGGCTGGCGTCCATCTTCCGAGTGACTCAGATACTCAGATTTCCCTTTGATCAGTGGCCTTTGGAGTTTTTCTCGGCTCTACACCTTACACTAAAAAAATCTGCGGGTGACAATGTCAATGTCAATACTAGACCTATTAAACTTCTCTCAGCCCTATTTCGCATACAGGCTAAACTGTATGCCCCTTTGATTCAGTTGGCCACAGTACCAAGTGAGTCTGGTTGTAGACAGTATGCAAGGTTTAAAGCGTCTTCCGCGCATGCCCTGCGCCGCATGCTACACACAGTGATCACCCGATCCCTGGCGGTGCGAGGTGATGTTACGACGATGTTTTTGGATTTCTCTGGTGCCTTTGATGAAATCAACAGACAAGCCATTCTGAGGGCTGCTGATGCGTATCCCTTTTTACGTGGCGTTGTGCATGAAGTGGTTCATCACTACATGTCCTTCAGGCAATACGTAGTTTCTGCCCTGGGCCCATCAGAGTCGTCCGAACCCAGACAAAGCAGATTTTTCAAATCAAATCAAATCAAATCAATGTATGTATGTATGTATGTATGTATGTATGTATGTATGTATGTATGTATGTATGTATGTATGTATGTATGTATGTATGTATGTATGTATGTATGTATGTATGTATGTATGTATGTATGTATGTATGTATGTATGTATGTATGTATGTATGTATGTATGTATGTATGTATGTATGTATGTATGTATGTATGTATGTATGTATGTATGTATGTATGTATGTATGTATGTATGTATGTATGTATGTATGTATGTATGTATGTATGTATGTATGTATGTATGTATGTCTGTGTGTATGTATGTATGTATGTATGTATGTATGTATGTATGTATGTATGTATGTATGTATGTTCGTGCGGTACAGGGGCGCGCAGGCAGAACGCCCCCTCCCCTGACGCGGGGGAGCGGCGGCCGGGAGCAAGGGGAAGCGGGGCCCCGCAGGTGCCCGAACAGGTGGTCCCTCCAGCCTGCCCCCCATCCCGCCTCCGTCGCTCACAGGTCGGGTCACCCTCCCCCCCGCAGTGGGGGAGGGCTCCAGGGTAACACACACAGGTGGCTCCTCCCTCCTCCTCGCACGCGCACCCCCCCCCCCCGACATGGCGGCCCCCTCCCCCCCCCCCCTCGGTCGTCGTCGGCGCACGCCCGGCCAGCGTGACGCCGGCCGACTGCTCCCTTGCGCCCTGCCCAGGGAGAGCGTGTCTGGCAATTTCTCCCGCCGGCACGTGCTAGGTGCCCTCAACAACAACAACAACAACAACAATACATACATACATACATACATACATACATACATACATACATACATACATACATACATACATACATACATACATACATACATACATACATACATACATACATACATACATACATACATACATACATACATACATACATACATACATACATACATACATACATACATACATACATACATACATACATACATACATACATACATACATACATACATACATACATACATACATACATACATACATACATACATACATACATACATACATACATACATACATACATACATACATACATACATACATACATACATACATACATACATACATACATACATACATACATACATACATACATACATACATACGAGCGCGCGCGCGGTGGGGCGCTGCCTGTGTCCTGTGGGGCCCGCACAGCACTGCTGCTGCGGCCCTGGTGTGCGGGGGTTCCTGTGGGGACCGCACAGCACTGCTGGTGCGGCCCTGGTGTCCGGGGGTTCCTGTGGGGCCTGCGCAGCACTGCTGGTGCGGCCCCGGCGTGTGGGGGTTCCTGTGGGGCCCGCACAGCACTGCTGGTGCGGCCCTGGTGTGCGGGGGTTCCTGTGGGGCCTGCACAGCACTGCTGGTGCGGCCCTGGCGTGTGGGGGTTCCTGTGGGGCCCGCACCGCTCTGCTGGTGCGGCCCTGGCGTGTGGGGGTTTCTGCGGGGCCCGCTCAGCACTGCTGGTGCGGCCCTGGCGTGTGGGGGTTCCCGTGGGGCCTGCTCAGCACAGCTGGTGCGGCCCTCGCGTGTGGGGGTTCCTGTGGGGCCTGCTCAGCACTGCTGGTGCGGCCCTGGCGTGCGGGGGTTGCTGTGGGGGCCCGCACAGCACTGCTGGTGCGGCCCTGGCGTGTGGGGGGGGGTTGCAGGAGAGAGGGAGTATGCCTGGGACCCCCGCCGGCGGTGGGGGGCCCGTAGTTGTCTTGACGTCACGACGCGAGGTTGGTTCTCTCGCTGCACCTGTGATGCGAAAAGGAAGGGAGGGGACAGGGAGGGAGGGGCGGCGTGTGCGGAGAGGGGGGGGGGGGGGGGGCGTGGGAGGGGCGTGTGCGCGCGTGCTCGGGGGGAAGGGGGTCGGTGCGCCTGGCCGCCAAGCGTCACCCTGTGGCCGTCTGTAGCGGGTGCGCGGCCGGGGCTGGCCAAAGTCGGCCGGGGAGCCCAGGGCGCTGCTGGTGACGGGGGGGCTGCGGACGGCGATGGGGCCCGCACCCCGCTCGGCGGGGACGAATCCCGCCGAGCACCATCCACGGGGGCGAATCCTGGTGGAGGCGGGGGGAGTGCCACACCGTCCCCTCGCGGCTGAACCGGACCGGGACGGGCCCCGCCGGAGGGACACCGGGGGGGCGGGCTGGGCTGGGCACCGGGGCTCCGAGGCCCGGGTCCCGGTAGTGCGTGGGCCGGCGCGGGGGAGACCGGGCGGGCCCTAGGGCTGCGGCCGGGGGGGGGAGGGGCTGGAGGGCTGTGCTGGCTCGGGGCCGAATCCCGAGAGGCCCCCGGGGGCTGGGCGAGGGCCCCCGAGGGCGGCCGCTCCTTGAGGGGGGGGGGGGGTTGCTCCTTGCCCGGGGGACGACGGTGGCCCCTCTTGAGCGAGGGGGGGGGGCGGGCGTGTATCGCCCGGTGTAGGGCCATGTCGATTCATGGCCGCGCGGCATGGGACTATATCCCCAACCCTCCGCGCCGGAGTCCCTTTTTGGGGGGGCTGAGGGGGGGGGGGGGGGGGGGGGGCTGGCGGTTGTTGTGTACACCCACCCATGCGCGGGGGGGGGGTCGCCGGTGGGAGCTCCGTCCGGCTTGGCCAATAAAACCCGGTGGCGTCCCTTGGGCTCGTGGGCCCCTTCGAGGAAGAACCTCGGATTCGCCGGGGGGGACTCCGCTATATGTATGTATGTATGTATGTATGTATGTATGTATGTATGTATGTATGTATGTATGTATGTATGTATGTATGTATGTATGTATGTATGTATGTATGTATGTATGTATGTATGTATGTATGTATGTATGTATGTATGTATGTATGTATGTATGTATGTATGTATGTATGTATGTATGTATGTATGTATGTATGTATGTATGTGTGTGTGTATGTATGTATGTATGTATGTATGTCTGTATGTATGTATGCATGCATGTATGTATGTATGTATGTATGTATGTATGTATGTATGTATGTATGTATGTATGTATGTATGTATGTATGTATGTATGTATGTATGTAATGTAATGTAATGTAATGTAATGTAATGTAAGGTTTGTATGTATGTATGTATGTATGTATGTATGTATGTATGTATGTATGTATGTATGTATGTATTGTTGTTGTTGTTGTTGTGAAGGCACCCAGCACGTGCCGGCGGGAGAAATTGCCAGACACGCTCTCCCTGGGCAGGGCGCAAGGGAGCAGTGGGCCGGCGTCACGCTGGCCGGGCGTGCGCCGACGACGACCGAGGGGGGGAGGGGGGTTCCGCCTTCTGTCTGGGGGGGGGGGGCGCGTCGCTGTGAGAGGGACCACCTGTCCGTGTGACCCTGGTTCCCTCCCCCGCCGTGGGGGGAGGGCGTGCACACTTGTGCGAAATGGAGGCGGGATGGGGGGCGGGATGTAGGGACCACCTCTCCGGGGACCCGCGGGGCCCCGGTCCCCCTTGCTTCCAGCCGCCACACTCCCCCGCGACAGGGGAGGGGGCTACGTCCTGTGCGAAGTTGGAGTAAGGGGGGTGGAGGGGGCGGGACTATGTATGGTCTATCCCGTGGTGCCCGTTCCTGTGTCCCGTGTGCGGGAGGCCGCGCGGCATGGTCGGCGGGGGGGGTTCAGGGCTGGGCCGGGCGCGTTGGTAGCGGCGGGCGGCCGAGGCGGAGGCGGCGCCATGCGGGTGCGGGGCCCGTGGCGGTCGCGGGGCGGTGTGGGCGGACCAGCCGCCGCCGGCGGTGGCCCTGAGAGCCCCACTCCATGGGGTCGCCGGGCGCGCCGCGGGCACGCGTGCCGCGCAGGCCTGGCCGTGGGGGACGCGTGTGCAAGGGCGTCGGCGCGCCCGATGCGGGCCCTGCTGCGGGCCGCGGGACCAGCGGAAAGCTGGAAAGCGTGGCCTGGGGGATGAGGCCTGGGCCGGGCGCCTGGGTAGCGGCGGGCGGTCGAGGCGGAGGCGGCGCCATGCGGGTGCGGGGCCCGTGGCGGCCGCGGGGCGGCGCAGGCGGACCGGCCCTGGCCGGCGGCGGCCCTAAGAGCCCCACTCCATGGGGTCGGCGGGCGCGCCGGGGGTGCAGGGGCGTGGTGCGGTGCAGGGGCGCAGCCGTGCGGGGCAGCGCAGGGGCGCAGCAGTGTGGGGCCGGGCAGGGGCGCGGCGCGGGGTTGCGCAGGGGTGCAGCGTGGGGCTGCGTAGGGGTGGTGGGGGCACGGCGTGCACGTAGGGGGGGGGGGGGGGGGCTGTGGGCTGGTGGGTGGTGCGCGCGCGAGGGGACGGGGGATGCGGTGAGCTTAGCCGCACAGCGTCACCGTGCGGCCGACCGGGCGGAGGAGCGGCTGGGGCTGGCCAAAGTCGGCCGGGGAGCCCGGGGCGCTTGAGGTGTCGGGGGGGCCGCGGTCAGCGGTGGGGCCCGCACCCCGCTCGGCGGGGACGAATCCCGTCGGGCATCATCCACGGGGGCGAATATTGGTGGAGGCGGGGGGAGCGCCGCACCGTCCCCTCGCGGCCGAACCGGACCGGGACGGGCCCCGCCGGAGGGATACCGGGGGGGCGGGCGGGGCTGGGGCATCGGGGCTCCGGGGCCCGGGGTCCCTGGTGGTTGTGGGCGCGCGGGGGAGACCGGGCGGGCCTCTGGGTTGCGGCTGGTGAGGGGGGGCGTGGAAGGGCCGGGCGGGCTCGGGGGCGAACCCCGAGAGGCCCCCGGGGGCTGGGCGAGGGCTCCCGAGCGCGGCCGTTCCTTGAGGGGGGGGGGGGTTGCTCCCTGCCTGGGCTGCGCAGGGGCGCCGCGTGGTGCGGTGCAGGGGCGCACCCGTGTGGGGCGGCGGAGGGGCGCAGCAGTGTGGGGCCGTGCAGGGGTGCAGCGTGCGGCCGCGCAGGGGTGCAGCGTGGGGCCGCGAGGATCGCGGCGTGGGGCCGCGTATGGGCGCGGCAAGGGGCCGCGCACGGGTGCGGCGCGGGGCTGCGCAAGGGTGCAGCGTGGGGCTGCGCAGGGGCGCAGCGCGGGGCCGCGCATGGGCGCGGCATGGGGCCGGGCAGGGGCGCAGTAGCGTGGGGCTGCGCAGGGGCGCACCGTGGGGCTGCTTAGGGGCGCAGCAGCGCGGGGCTGAGCAGGGGCGGCAGCGTGGGGCAGCGGAGGGGCGCAGCGCGGGGCTGAGCAGTGGAGTAACGTGGGGCTGCGCAGGGGCGCAGTAGTGTGGGGCTGGGCAGGGGCGCAGCGTGGGGCCGCGCAGGGGCGAAGCGTGGGGCCGCGCATGGGCGCGGCATGGGGTCCGCGCAGGGGCGCGGCGTGGGGCTCAGTAGGGGCGCAGCGTGGGCTGCGCGGGGGCGCAGCGTGGGGCCGCGCAGGGGCGCATCAGTGTGGGGCGGCGCAGGGGCGTAGCAGTGTCGGGCTGCGCAGGGGCGCAGCAGTGTGGGCTGCGCAGGGGCGCAGCGCGGGGCTGCGCAGGGGCGCAGCAGCGTGGGGCTGCGCCGGGGCGCGGCATTGGGCCGTGAAGGGGCGCTGCAGCGGGGGGCTGCGCAGGGGCGCAACATGGGGCTGAGTAGGGGCGCAGCGTGGGGCTGCGCAGGGGCGCAGCAGTGTGGGGCTGCGCAGGGGCGCAGCAGCGTGGGGCTGCGCAGGGGCCCAGCGCGGGCCGCGCATGGGCGCGGCATGGGGGCCGTGGAGGGGTGCAGCAGCGTGGGGCTGCGGAGGGGCGCAGCGTGGGGCTGCGTAGGGCTGCGCAGGGGCCCAGCGTGGGGCCGCGTATGGGCGTGGCATGGGGCCGTGAAGCGGCGGCGGCGCGGGGCCGCGCAGGGGCGCAGCAGCGTGGGCTGCGCAGGGGCGCAGCAGCGCGGGGCTGCGCCGGGGCGTAGCGTGGGGCCGCGAATGGGGCGCAGCGGGGGGCTGCGTAGTGGCGCAGCAGCGTTGGGCCGGGCAGGGGCGCAGCGTGGGGCTGCGCGGGGCGCGGCAGGGGCTGCGCGGGGGCGCGGCAAGGGGCCGTGCAGGGCGTAGCAGCGTGGGGCTGCGCAGCGGCGCAGCAGCGTGGGGCTGCGCCGGGGCGCGGCATGGGGCCGTGAAGGGGCGCAGCAGCATGGGGTTGCGCAGCGTGGGGCTGAGTAGGGGCGCAGCGCGGGGCTGCGCAGGGGCGCAGCGTGGTGCGGCGCATGGGGCGCAGCAGTGTGGGGCGGCGCAGGGGCACAGCACCGTGGGGCTGCGCAAGGGCGCAGCGCGGGGCCGCGCATGGGCGCGGCATGGGGACATGGAGGGGTGCAGCAGCGTGGGGCTGCGCAGGGGCGCGGCGTGGGGCGGCGCCGGGGCGCAGCAGTGTGGGGCTGCGCAGGGGCGCACCGTGGGGCTGCGCAAGGGAGCAGCAGAGTGGGGCCGCGCAAGGGAGCGGCAGCACGGGGCTGAGCAGGGGCGCAGCAGCGTGGGGCTGCGCAGGGGCGTAGCGTCGCGGGGCTGCGCCACGGTGCAGCGAGGGGCTACGAATGGGGCGCAGCGGGGGGCTGCGTAGGGGCGCAGCAGCTTTGGGCTGCGCAGGGGCGCAGCGTGGGGCCGCGTGGGGGCGCGGCAAGGGGCCGTGCAGGGGCTCGGCGCGGGGCCGCGCAGGGGCGCAGCAGCGTGGGGCCGCGCAGGAGTGCGGCGTGGGGCCGCGTATGGGCGTGGCATGGGGCCGTGAAGGGGCGCGGCGCGGGGCCGCGCAGGGGCGCAGCAGCGTGGGGCTGCGCAGGGGCGTAGCAGCGCGGGGCTGCGCCAGGGTGCAGCGAGGGGCTGCGAATGGGGCGCAGCGTTGGGCTGCGCGGGGGCGCAGCGTGGGGCGGCGCGGGGGCGCGGCAAGGGGCCGTGCAGGGGCGCGGCGCGGGGCCGCGCAGGGGCGCAGCGTGGGGCTGCGCAGGGGCGCAGCAGCGTGGGGCTGCGCCGGGGCGTGGTATGGGGCCGTGAAGTGGCGTAGCAGGGTGGGGCTGCGTAGGGGCGCAGCGTGGGGCTGCGTAGGGGCGCAGCGTGGTGCGGCGAAGGGGCGCAGCAGTGCGGGGCTGCGCAGGGGCGCAGTGCGGGGCTGCGCAGGGGTGCAGCGTGGGGCTGCGCAGATGCGAAGCGCGGGGTTGCGCAGGGGCGCAGCAACGTGGGGCCGCGCAGGGGAGCAGCCGCGTGGGGCTGTGCAGGGGCGCAGCGCGGGGCTGGGCAGGGGCGCAGCGTGGGGCCGCGCAGGAGTGCAGCGTGGGGCCGGGTATGGGCTTGGCATGGGGCCGTACACGGGCTCGGCGCGGGGCCGCGCAGGGGCGCAGCAGCCTGGGGCTGCGCAGGGCCGTAGCAGCGTGGGGCCGCGCCGGGGCGCGGCATGGGACCGTGCAGGGGCGCCGCAGCGTGGGGCTGCGTAGGGGCGCAGCGTGGGGATGCGTAGGGGCGCAACGGTTTGGGGCGGCGCAGGGGCGTAGCAGTGTGGGGCTGTAGGGGCGCAGCGCGGGGCTGCGCAGGGGCGCAGCGTGGGGCCGCGCAGGGGCGCAGCGCGGGGTTGCGCAGGGGCGCAACAGCGTGGGGCCGCGCAGGGGGGCAGCAGCGTGGGGCTGCGCAGGGGCACAGGAGCCCGGGGCTGGGCAGGGGCGCAGCAGCGTGGGGCCGCGCAGGGGCGCGGCAGCCAGGGCTGTGCAGGGGCGCAGCAGCGTGGGGCTGTGCAGGGGCGCAGCAGCGTGGGCGCAGCAACCCGGGGCTGCGCAGGGGCGCAGCAGCGTGGGGCTGCGCTTGAGGGTAGCGTGGGGCTGCGCAGGGGCGCAGCAGCCCGGGGCTACGCAGGGGCGCAGCAGCGCGGGGCTACGCAGGGCAGCAGCAGCATGGGGCTGCGCAGGGGCGCAGCAACCTGGGGCTGGGCAGGGGCAAAGTAGCGTGGGGCTGCGCAGGGGCGCGGCAGCGTGGGGCCGTGCAGGGGCGTGGCAACGTGGGCGCAGCAACCTGGGGCTGCGCAGGGGCGCAGCAGCCTGGGGCTGCGCTGAAGGGCAGCGTGGGGCTGCGCAGATGCGCAGCAGTGTGGTGCTGCGTAGGAGCGCAGCAGCGCGTGGCAGGGCAGGGGCGCAGTAGCGTGGGGCTGCGCAGGGGCACAGCAGCCCGGGGCTGAGCAGGGGCGCAGCAGCGTGGGGCTGCGATGGAGTGCAGCGTGGGGCTGCGTAGGGGCGCAGCAGCGGGGGGCTGCGCTGGAGTGCAGCAAGGGGGTGCGCAGGGGCGCAGCAGCGTGGGGCTGCGCTGGAGTGCACCGTGGGGCTGCGCAGGGGCGCAGCAGCGTGGGGCTGTGCAGGGGCGTAGCAGCGTGGGCGCAGCAACCTGGGGCTGCGTAGGGGCGCAGCAGCGTGGGGCTGCGCCGGAGTGCAGCGTGGGGGTGCGCAGGGGCGCAGCAGCGCGGGGCTGCGCTGGAGGGCAGCGCGGGGCTGCGCAGGGGCGCAGCAGCGTGGGGCTGCGCTGGAGGGAAGCGTGGGGCTGCGCAGGGGCGCAGCAGCGCAGGGCTGCGCAGGGGCGTAGCGTGGGGCCGCGCAGGGGCGCAGCGTGGGGCTGCGCAGGGGCGCAGCAGCGTGGGGCTGCGCAGGGGTGCAGCAGCGTGGGGCTGCGCAGGGGCGCAGCAGCGTGGGGCTGCGCAGGGGCGCAGCAGCGTGGGGCTGCGCAAAGCAGCTGTGTGGGGCGGCGCAGTGGTGGGAGGCTGCGCAGGGGCGCATCACGGGGCCGCGTATGGGCGCGACGCGGAGCTGCGCAGGGGTGCAGCAGCGTGGGGCTGCGCAGGGGCGCAGCAGGCTGTGGCCGCGCAGGGGTGCAGCAGCGTGGGGCTGCGCAGGGGTGCAGCAGCGTGGGGCTGCGCAGGGGCGCAGTAGCGTGGGGCTGCGCAAAGCAGCTGTGTGGGGCGGCGCAGTGGTGGGAGGCTGCGCAGGGGCGCATCACGGGGCCGCATATGGGTGCGACGCGGAGCTGCGCAGGGGTGCAGCAGCGTGCGGCTGCGCAGAGCAGCTGTGTGGAGCGGCGCAGTGGTGGGGGGGGCTGTGTAGGGGCGCAGCGGCACGGGGGTGCGCTGGGGCGCAGCGTGTGGCTGTACAGGGGTGCAGTGCGGGGCTGCGCAGGGGCGCAGCGTGGGGCTGCGGAGGGGCGCAGCGCGGGGCTGAGCAGGGGCGTAACGTGGGGCTGCGCAGGGGCGCAGTAGTGTGGGGCTGCGCAGGGGCGTAGCAGCGTGTGGCCGCGCAGGGGTGCAGCAGCGTGGGGCTCCGCAGGGGTGCAGCACCGTGGGGCTGCGCACAGGCGCTGCAGCGTGGGGCTGCGCAGAGCAGCTGTGTGGGGCGGCACAGTGGTGGGAGGCTGCGCAGGGGCGCATCACGGGGCCGCGTATGGGCGCGACGCGGAGCTGCGCAGGGTTGCAGTAGTGTGGGGCTGCGCAGAGCAGCTGTGTGGAGCGGCGCAGTGGTGGGGGGGGCTGTGTAGGGGCGCAGCGGCACGGGGGTGCGCTGGGGCGCAGCGTAAGGCTGTACAGGGGTGCAGTGCGGGGCTGCGCAGGGGCGCAGCGTGGGGCTGCGCAGTGGCGCAGCGCGGGGCTAAGCAGGGGCGTAACGTGGGGCTGCGCAGGGGCGCAGTAGTGTGGGGCTACGCAGGGGCGCAGCGCGGGGCGCAGCAGGGGCACAGCGTGGGGCTGCGCAGGGGCGCAGCAGCGTGTGGCCGCGCAGGGTGCAGCAGCGTGGCGCTGCGCAGGGGTGCAGCAGCGTGGGGCTGCGCAGGGGCACAGCAGCGTGGGGCTGCGCAGTGCAGCTGTGTGGGGCGGCGCAGTGGTGGGAGGCTGCGCAGGGGCGCATCACGGGGCCGCGTATGGGCGCGACGCGGAGCTGCGCAGGGGTGCAGTAGTGTGGGGCTGCGCAGTGCAGCTGTGTGGAGGGGCGCAGTGGTGGGGGGGGCTGTGTAGGGGCGCAGCGGCACGGGGGTGCGCTGGGGCGAAGCGTAAGGCTGTACAGGGGTGCAGTGCGGGGCTGCGCAGGGGCGCAGCGTGGGGCAGCGCAGTGGCGCAGCGCGGGGCTGAGCAGGGGCGTAACGTGGGGCTGCGCAGGGGCGCAATAGTCTGGGGCTGCGCAGGGGCGCAGCGCGGGGCCGAGCAGGGGCACAGCGTGGGGCTGCGCAGGGGCGCAGTAGCGTGTGGCTGCGCAGAGCAGCTGTGTGTGGCGGCGCAGTGGTGGGAGGGTGCGCAGGGGCGCATCACGGGGCCGCGTATGGGCGCGACGCGGAGCTGCGCAGGGGTGCAGCAGCGTGGGGCTGCGCAGAGCAGCTGTGTGGGGCGGCGCAGTGGTGGGGGGGGCTGTGTAGGGGCGCAGCGGCACGGGGGTGCGCTGGGGCGCAGCGTGTGGCTGTACAAGGGTGCAGTGCGGGGCTGCGCAGGGGCGCAGCGTTGGGCTGCGCACGGGCGTAGCGCGGGGCTGAGCAGGGGCGTAACGAGGGGCTGCGCAGGGGCGCAGTAGTGTGGGGCTGCGCAGGGGCGCAGCGCGGGGCTGTGCAGGGGCACAGCGTGGGGCTGCGCACTGGCGCAGCAGCGCGGGGCTGCGCAGGGGCGCAGCGCGGAGCAGCCCCGGGGGGCAGCGTGGGGCCGTGGAGGGGCGTAGCGTGGGGCTGCGCAGGGGCACAACAGCGTGGGGCTGCGCAGAGCAGCTGTGTGGGGCGGCGCAGTGGTGGGAGGCTGCGCAGGGGCGCATCATGTGGCGGCGTATGGTCGCGGCGCGGCGCTGCGCAGGGGTGCAGCAGCGTGGGGCTGCGTAGAGCAGCTGTGTGCGGCGGCGCAACGGTGGGGGGGCTGTGTAGGGGCGCAGCGGCATGGGGGTGCGCTGGGGCGCAGCGTGTGGCTGTACAGGGGCGCAGTGCGGCGCTGCGCAGGGGCGCAGCGTTGGGCTGCGCAGGGGCGCAGCAGCGTGGGGCTGCGCAGGGACGCAGCGCGGAGCAGCCCCGTGGGGTAGCGTGGGGCCGTGGAGGGGCGCGGCGTGGGGCCGCGCAGAAGCGCAGCAGCGTGGGTCTGCGCAGGGGCGCAGCGAGCGGCGGCGCAGTGGTGGGAGGTTGCGCAGGGGCGCATCATGGGGCCGCGTATGGGCGCGGCGCGGAGCTGCGCACTGGTGCAGCAGCGTGGGGCTGCGCTTGGGCGCAGTGTGGGGCTGCACAGGGGCGCAGCAGCGTGGGGCTGCGCAAAGGTGTTGTGTGTGGCTGCCTAGGGGCGCAGCGTGGGGCTGCGCAGGGGCACAGCAGCGTGGGGCAGCGCAGGGGCGCGGCAGTGTGGGCTGCGCGGGGGCGCACTGGCGTGGGGCCGCGCATGGGCGCAGCAGCGAGGGCTGTGCAGGGGCGCAGCAGCGCGGGGCCGCGCGGGGGCGTTGCAGCGTGGGGCTGCGCAAGGGTGCAGCAGCGTGGGGATGCAAAGGGGCGCAGCATGGGGCTGCGCACGGGCGCGGCAGCATGGGGCTGTGCAGGGGCGCAGCAGCCCGGGGCCACACGGGGGCGCAGCAGTGTGGGGCTGTGCAGGGGCGCAGCGGCGTGGGGCTGTCGTGTAGGGTAGAGGAAGGGGTGGCGTGAGGGCGGCGGGGGGTGTGGGGCCCTGCTCGACAGACAACGGTCTAGAGTCGGGCCCCCGGTGGGCGGTCGGGGGCGGCGCGGGGTGCGTGGGGGGTGTGCCGTGGGGTGGTGTGGGGGTGTGGCCTGCTACCTAGCCTTTCACTACGAGGATGTGGCGAGGAAGACGCAGGGGAACTGAGGCCGGAAAGCCTGGGGATGGGGGCTGGGGCGCTGGCGGCGGGTTATCCCTGGCTGGGATGGCCGGGGTGCCCTGGGGTCCCGTGGGGGCGGAGGCTCCCCACGTCGGCCGGGTGCGAAACCACGACCTGTGTTTCCGTCACCGAAGTTCTTAGGGTTCTACCCCAGGAACTTACCCGCCGCGGGGACTGTGGGCCGGGACGGCCAAGGGGGATGACAATGAAGAGGAAATGGGGGGCCAGGATGAGCTTGGCAGTCGACACCTTCCCTCGGCCTGGGGGAGGCCTTTGCCCGGGGCTATTCCCTTCCTCCCGGGGCCGTGGTGCTGTGGTGGGTGGTGGTGTGGCTACCTCCCAACGGGTGTCTGTGCCCGGTGCCGTGGGTACAGACCCCCGTTGGGGGCGGGTACCAAGCGCCTGGTCGCCTCGCCCCCCCTGCACAACAGCCCGCCAGGCGCCGGTTGGCCTTTAGCGCCAGCTGCCGTGGGGGAGGGCGCTCGGGGTAGTGCGGGGCCCCTCCGCTCTCCTGGCGGCCCGCACTGCCCGTATTATGCAACAAGGGGCGGCGCGGGCTCGTACCGCACGCGCGGGCCGCGCCGCCCCAGCCGGGGCGGGGGACAGGGGGGGGGTCAGGGGGTCGCGGCAGGCGGATGGAGGGTGGCGGGGGCTCGTACCGCGCACGGGCGGTCCCCACCACCCTCCAGTCCGGAGGCGCAGCTGCAGGGGTTCTGGGGGCCCCACCCAGGGGCCTTCGGCCCTCCCCCGTGCGGTTTCGGTGTGGGGGAGGGGAGGCAAAGGCTTCTCGCGGCCATGACACATGGTGCATAGGGAGGGAGGTATGACACATGCAACGCCATGATGCGTGTGACAGGGGGAAGGGGTGCAAGGCCTGGACCCCCACCGCGTGCGGGGGGCCCTCTTGTTCGTAAGGCGGCCGTCCGTCGGCGGCTGCGGCAGCCCACCTCGGGGGCTTCGCTACCTGAGAGAGGAGGGGCGGGAGAGTGGGGGGGCGGTGGGGGCACGGCGTGCACGTTGGGGGGGGGGGGGCGGGCTGTGGGCTGGTGGGTGGGTGTGCGCGCGAGGGGGACGGGGGTGTGGCGAGCTCAGCCGCAGAGCGTCACCGTGCGGCCGACCGGGCGGAGGAGCGGCCGGGGCTGGCCAAAGTCGGCCGAGGAGCCCGGGGCGCTCGAGGTGTCGGGGGGGCCGCGGTCAGCGGTGGGGCCCGCACCCCGCTCCGCGGGGACGAATCCCGCCGAGCATCATCCACGGGGGCGAATCCTGGTTGGGGCGGGGGGCAGCGCCACGCCGTCCCCTCGCGGCCGAACCGGACCGGGACGGGCCCCGCCGGAGGGATACCGGGGGGGCGGGCGGGGCTGGGCACCGGGGCTCCGGGGCCCGGGTCCCTGGTGGTTGTGGGCCGGCGCGGGGGAGACCGGGCGAGCCTCTGGGCTGCGGCTGGTGAGGGGGGGCGTGGAAGGGCCGGGCGGGCTCGGGGGCGGACCCAGAGAGGCCCCCGGGGGCTGGGCGAGGGCTCCCGAGGGCGGCCGTTCCTTGAGGGGGGGGGGGGGGTGCTCCGTGCCCGGGGGACGACCCGGGCCCCTCTTGAGCGAGGGGGGGGGGAGGGCGTGTATCGCCCGTTGTAGGGCCATGTCGATTCATGGTCGCGCGGCATGGGACTATATCCCCAACCCTCCGCGCCGGAGTCCCTTTTTTGGGCGGGCTGTGGGGGGGGGGGGGGGCTGGCGGTTGTTGTGTGCACCCTCCCATGTGCGGGGGGGGGGGTCGCCGGCGGGAGCTCCGTCCGGCTTGGCCGTAAAAACCCGGTGGCGTCCCCCGGGGCTCGTGGGCCCCTTCGAGAAAGAACCTCGGATTCGCCGGGGGGGGCTCCGCTATATGTATGTATGTATGTATGTATGTATGTATGTATGTATGTATGTATGTATGTATGTATGTATGTATGTATGTATGTTTGTTTGTACGTATGTATGTATGTATGTATGTATGTATGTATGTATGTATGTATGTATGTATGTATGTATATATATATATATATGTATGTATGTATGTATATATAAATATATGTATATATATATATATGTATATATATATATATATATATATATACATACATACATACATACATACATACATACATACATACAAACATACAATGTACAACAGAGTTACACCCTTACGGGGAGTGCATGCATCGGCCCCCCCGTGGGGAAACTCCCGGAGAGAGGGACCACAGCCAGCGTCGGGCGCCCCTCCCCCCCCCCCCCCAACCCTGCCTGGCAACAAGCCCGCCAACAACCGGGCTGGGCCAAGGGCCACACCTAGCGGGCACAACCGGGGGCAAAGGAACACGGAAGGGAAGAGGGGGGGGAGCGCGCAACAGGGGTGCGCAACTGTGTCGTGCGAAGTGTCGTGCAACAATAAGCCAGCAGCAAGCAGGACGGGCCACAGAGTCCACCCGTTCTCCCGTGTCCTTAGCTCACACAGCCTTCGTTAGCTAAATGTCGCTATCTGTCCCCGCCAATCCCGCGGAGTTGCCAGCCTTCCGGCGACGTGCCCGGCGCCTGGTAGACACAGTGTCTGATCTCGTCAAACACGGGCCGCACACGTATGCGGCGTTCGAGGCGCGCGTGGACGCGGACCATCCGGCCAGGGACAACGGATGGGACCACTTCGTCGACGTATGCTTGCGGCAGATGTTGGCCCGCGATCCCCACCCGTACAACGCGCCCGACGTTCGAGCGCGGTTCGCAGTGGGCACGGTGCCGTTCGGGCTGCACCTGCTCAACCGACTACTCCGATGTCTACAAGATCTCGCGCAGCTCGAGGACGCGCAGCGCGGGCGGCCCCCAGTGGGGTCGGCGGGGCAGCCGGGGTATGCGGCGCCGGGCGCGTTTCCGATGCCGCCGCCCCCAGGCCTCGGGCCCATGCCCATCCCGCCCTTTGGGACTCACCACCACCACCAACTCCATCTCCATCACCTACTTCATCACCCCGTCGGGCTCCCCATGATGCAGCATCACCTCCCACACCAACACGTACACCCGACAGCTGTGCCACCGCCCCCCGTCCATCTTCACCATCACCACCAACTGGCGGCTGTGCCACAGCACCCCGTCCACCTACACCAACATCATCACCATCACCGTCCGCACCAGCATGTGGAGTACCCGCCTCCCCTGCCCCAGCAGCACCCACGGCCGCCTCAGCACACAGTGCCGGTGCCGGAGCCGGTACCGGTGCCTGGGCCGGGGCAGAGCGCCCAGCAGCGGGGGGTGTCGCAAGGGGCTGTGCCACAGCACCCCGTCCACTTTCACCATCACCGTCACCATCACCTTCCGCACCAGCAAGTGGAGTACCCGCATCCCCTGCCCCAGCAGCACTCAAGGCCGCCCCAGCACACAATGCCGGTGCCGGAGCCGGTACTGGTGCCTGAGCCGGGGCGGAGCACCCAGCAGCAGGGGATGTCGCAAGGGACTGTGCCATAGCACCCGGTCCACCTTCACCATCACCATCACCATCATCGTCCGCACCAGCATGTGGAGTACCCACATCCCCTGCCCCAGCAGCACCCACGACCGCCTCAGCACACAATGCCGGTGCTGGAACCGGTACCAGTGCCTGGGCCGGGGCGGAGCGCCCAATAGCAGGGGGTGTCGCAAGGGGCTGTGCCGCAACACCCCGTCCACCCTCACCATCACCATCACCATCACCGTCCGCACCTGCATGTGGAGTACCCTCACCCCCTGCCCCAGCAGCACTCACGGCCGGTGCCTCAGCACGCAATGCCGGTGCCGGTACCGGTACCGGCACCTGGGCCGGGGCGGGGCGCCCAACGGCAGGGGGTGTCGCAAGGGGAGGCACGTGACGTGCCCCCTGGCGAGGCGAGGAGAATGGGGGCACCTGCGGCTGCGCCACCCCTGGCGGTGCCCGAGCCGGAGTTTCCCGCGGCGGGGTCGCCACCGCGGACGGTCCAGATGCTGGACCCAGCCGTGCCGCGCGAAGCCCCGCCCGTGGTGCCGACGGACCCTGAGCCAGTGGTGCAGGGTGGGGGTCTGCCCCCGGCGCATGGGATGCAGGGCGCGGCCCCCATGGGGAGGACTACGGCGAGGGAACGAGAGGGGGATGCAGCGCAGGAGGCGGCAGTGGCTGGCCCGCGAGACATCAGCGAGTTGCTCGCGCAGGCCCTGGAGAAGTACCGGCGGACAGCCGCGAGGAGTGGGGGAGCCGCGCCGGAAGGGGCTGACGCCGGCGAGCTGATAGCGCAGGCGCTCGCGGCTGTCGCCCCGAGGACGGAAGGGGCCAAGGAGACGCTGACGGAGGCGGTTTCTTCGGGGGGACAGGACGCGGGGCGGGGTGTGCCGAAGGCGCACACGCCGGCGGAGGGCGGCGGGGTTGTGGAGCCCAGTGGGGGACGTGCCAAGGGGGAAGGAGTGGAGGACTGGATGTGGGAGTGGCGGGAGTGGCGCCAGGTGGCACCCGGTGTGCCGTGTCCGGCGGGGCTGGCGTACCGCATGGATCTCCATGCGGGCACCAGCTGGGCCCGGCTGCCCGCCAACCTGCTGGCACGGCTGGATGCGGCGGAGGCGGCAAGGGGCGGAGGCGCTGACGAGCGGCCTCTGGCGCCCTTCCCGCCGCGGCCGGACACGCCGCCGGCGGTGGTCGCGGATGGAGAAGGGCCGGAGGGGGAGCAGGAGGAGTAGTGCGAGGGGGACGAGGAGGCATACGGGCCCGGCGAGTGGGCGCTGGCCCTCATGTTTGAGGACGCCGCCGGGCCCGACGTCTACGCCGGCATGGACGAGGACCCGGCCAACGAGCCGCTGCGGCCCATGCCCACTGTGGTGCCGCCCCCTCCCCTCGGGAGCTGTGAGCGGCGGCACTGCAGGTACCATGCGGCCGAGGGCGCCCACAGGCACCGCCTCACGGGCACGGGGCAGCGGGAGGCAGGGATGCTGGCGGATGCCCTGGAGCGCTATGAGCTTCAGCGCCCAGGGCAGGTCGCCCGGGAGTTGGCCCTGGCGGCACCGTCCCCGGACAACGGCCAGGTCCGCTGTGTCCAACTGGGGGATGCGGCGGTCCGGGGTCACCACCCCGGTGATGTCCGGGCGGCCGAGCCCCAGGAAGGCCTCCCCCTGTCGGTGCGCCTATCCGTGGGGCGCCTGCTGGGCGAGGCAGGGCTGGAGGACGTGCGGCGGGACGAAGGCCTGTACGTGGCCTTGTGGCGAGGTGGGGCTGACGCTTGGCGTTGCGAGCAGGCCGAGCGGCCCCTCACACCCCAGGCGCTGGGGTCCCATGCGCTATGGTGGCGTTGCACCGTGAGGGCGCAGAGGTCGTGTTCGACGCGGACCGCCTGCTGCTGACCGGGGATGGGGCGGTCCTCGTCCCCACCACCAGCAGCTACCGCCTTGAGAGCCGCGGCGGTGACCTCAAGCTACTGGTGGTGGTGGGCACGCGCCTCGAAGGGAGCGCCGCCCCCCGGGGGTCCGCACACGCGATCCCGGTGGGGGGTGACGAGGAAGCAGGCCGTGGCGGTGACGGGGTGGGGCAGGAGCAGCCCACGGGGGAGGAGCAGCAGCAGGATCAGCCGGAGGTGGCCGGGGAGGAGGTGGACGTGCAGGCCATTGTGGCGGCGGCCCTGGCGAGGATCACGGGTGCTGCGGGCCCGCCGCCGACGACGGAGGCACTGGAGGAGGAGGACCAACGCAGGAGGGGTGAGGAGGCACAAGTCGCCATGGAGCAGGACGAGGAGCCGGAGTTCAAGGGTGAAGAGGCACAGGGCGCCGAGGAGCAGGACGAGGAGCTGGTGATCGTGGGGGCGAAGGAGGCGCGTGAGGTGGGTCCACGGGAGCTGGGGGTGGCGGATAAGGCTGGGCCGAAGACGAGGGAGGTGGAAACCTGCAGGCACTGGGCCAAGGGGTGGTGCATGCGGGCTGATGCCTGCCGGTACGCCCACCCCCAGCCGCCGGTGCCGCGGGGAGTACCCCAGGAATTACTCCTGATCCTCCAGGCCATGGCCCGTGTGGGGGCCCTCAGCCTGGACCGCAGCCAGGACCACGGCCGGGGCCACGGAACGTTGCTGCAGGAAGCGGTGGTAAAGGCGCAAGGGGGAGGGCTCCCGGCGGTGGGGTATGCGGTGGAGAGTGGGGGCCTGACCGAGTGGGCGGTGGCGTTGCCATGTGGCATGGCGGCCCTGCTCACTCCGTTTCCGGTGGTCCCGTGGAGGGACGTGGTCGCCGTCCAGGAAGCCAATCTGGGATGGGTGTGCACGTGGCACACACACCCCGCCGGCATGGACCCTCGCGAGTGGCAGGCTAAGGCGGTCGTGACGTACCTGACCTGGTCGTTGCCGGCAGCGCCGGGTTCGTGGGCGCAGTGGTGGGACAGGGCGCTCAGCTGGGCGAGGGATGGCAGTGCTGTGGCGGCCTGCCCTGACCTCCCACGCGAGCCCGTCTCAGTCCAGCCGTGGACTGTCTCCCTGCATCTCCCCGCAGTGGCGGCTCGTCTTGCGGCCACGGACCCGGAGGTCTCGCTGTTGGGAGACCGAGAGGGGCCAGGGCTTCGCCTGGGTCAGGGGCTGGAAGTTTGCACCGCCCGCCTCCCCAGCCCTTTGGACGGGGACATCCTGGGGGGACTCCAGTTCACGCGGGCTAGCGGGGCTGATGTGTGGACCGCTGTCCATCGCCAGCTCTCGGACGCGTGGCCCCAGGTGTACCGGCCCCCTGGTCACGAGCGTCTGGTGGGAGTGGAATGGCGCGTGTGGGCCGCCAACGGCCCGTCCCCACCGATGGTGGTCCTGCCCAGGAGAACCAACCACCCCAGCTGGGAGACCGTAGCGGTCTTGTGGGGATGGGTGGCGGTCCGTGGGGCCGATGGCCACGTCTTCACTGCCCCCAGGGGCACGGTGATCGAGACCGACGGGGGGACAGCGTTGCAGCTCACGGCAGAGCCCCTGACCACGCATGCTGTGGTGGCCGTCCTCCAATGGGGTGCAAACAGGCCACAGCCCTGGCGCGATCCGGTCGCTAGGGCTGTCTGGCGGGACCTGCCGGTCCTTAAGGCCGCCGTCTGGTCAGGAGGGGCAGGGCGGCATCTACCGGGCGCACTCCCATGGCTGCGGGGCTGCAGAGACGCCTCTCCCCCGCCAGATGAGTTGCGGGGCGCCCTGGAGCGCGTGTACTCCAGGCCCAGGCACCACTTCCTGGTGGCCGCGGACCATGGGGTGGAGCTCAGCGACGACGTGGTCGCACTGGCAGCCGACGTGGTGCAGTGCCTGGCCCCCCACGCCATGATGCTCCCGAGGGAGGGGTGGGAGGGCCAGCGGCACGACCAAACCCCGGCTGCCCTCCTCATTGCGAGGGACGTCGAGCTGGGGGGCTCAGAGGCGGTGTACCTCGACCGGTTGGAGACGCCGGACATGCGGCACTGGACGGCCCACCACCTCGTGGCCCCTGACATGCGGTTGGCCGTGGACCCGCTGGGCCGGCCTGTGGTGTCGGGGGCCCCGCCCCAATGGCCGCACACGTGGGACATGGCGGTCCGGACGATGCGCATGGCACCCAGGGGCCAGAGGGCGGGATGGCCGGGTGTAGAGCATCTGCTGGCGGAGGCCCGGGCGGCACAGGTGCAGCAGCCGGCCGGCAACACCAAGGACTGTGGCGTGTGCGCCCTCATGTCCGCCGTCGGTACCCTCCTCGGGGTGCCGAGGCCGGGCAACCTCCTGTCCGCGCTGGACAGGCGGTGGGTGGCGGCGGTGGTCCTCAACAGGGACATGGGGCCCATCGCGCGTCTGCCGTCCCTGGGGGAGCTGCCTGTAGCGGTGTTGGAGGCCCTGCCCGTGCCCCGCACGCCCTTGGACCTGGCGAACGTCCCGCACAACGTGGGGCTGCCCGGGGCGCGCATGCAACATGCCCTGCTGTGTATGGCGGTGGCGGCGGACGGGGGGATGTCCATGCTGGCGACGGTGTCCCTGCAGCACGTGCAGGACGCGATGCAGCAGCAGCGGATGCATGCCCCCCAGCCGTGGGAAGAAAACGCCAAGCGGTGGCTGAGGGTGGAGAGCGTGCCTTCCACCCGTGCGGTGGGCATGGCAGATATGGGGCGGCTGGTGGTGTTGGAGGGGGCGGAGTATTGGGCCTGTGTTCGGGTGGAAACAGGGGGACTGGAGTGGGTCGTAGTCACCGCGTGCCGGCTCAGGAGGCAGCAGTCCAGGGGCCCGGCCTGCTACCGGGTGTTCCGGGAGTGCCTCGGTGGGCTGGGGCCGGTGCGCAGGGCGCACAGGTGCACGGCCGAGGACATCCCGCCGGCGCCAGCGGTCTTCGTGGAGGTCACGCGGCCGCTGGTGATCCAAGGGCAGGACGTCTGGCCCGTAGCCCCGAGCAACGTGTGGCAGGCTGAGCATGCAGCTGGCATGTGCGAGCGCTGCAGGGTCACGCGGCGGCCCTCCCCAGGGCCCCGGCAGCACAGTCCTCCAGCAACTGGCCGGCAGCCTCGCTGGCACTGCTGCATGGCGCGTCGCGGGCGTGGTATTGGGTTGTGGCGGCGTTGGAGCCCCACTCCTCGGCGCTGCGCCTGTACGATCGCGGAGAGAGCACGGTGCTCACGGTCCGCCCCGCCGACCTGGAGGCCCTGCACCTTAGTGCACTGAGTGGCGACTAGGGCGACGCGCTGTACCTCCAAGGGACTGTGACAGGCGCGGCCGCGACACGCTTCCGCCGGCAGAGCGGAGGAGATGCCCTCCGCCTGGTCATGGCGGAGAACATGGGGCCGTGGCTCCGGGCATTCTCCACGTCCAGGTGGAAGGTCGAGGGCGACCGGGAGAAGTTCGCCGACGCGTGGCGCCGCTGGGTGGAGGAGCAGTTCCCCGTGGGGGGAATGCTGCACCTGCCGCAACCGCCAAGCGTGCCGCCAGTACGGCCTGCGGCACCCCCGGCCGCGGCGGCGAGGCAGGCCCCGAAAGCGGCGCCGAAGCCGCCGCCCAAGTGGAGCCAGCCGCCTCACTATGGCGCCTATGCCAACATTCGGTACGTGCTGCGGCACTTCGGTGGTGACTTGGCCACGGATCAGCGTGGGACAAAGACGATCAATGTGTGCCCCTGGTCTCGGCTGGATGGGGCTGGTCACTGCACTTGGAAAGGTGGCACGCACTGCCGGCCTACCCACCTCCACCCCAAGGACCTGCTGGAGCACATCCCGCGGGACCATGCGAATGATCCGGCGCAACGGGACCAGGCGATGGCCACGTTGGCTGGCGTTATGCCGGGGGGCCAGGCGGGGCCTTTCGCGTCGGCCCAGGCGGGGTCTAGAGCGCTCACGCTGCCCACGGGTGCCTGCCCTGCGGCGGAGCGCGGGGCATCGTCGTCGGCGGCACGATCTGGGGCGATTGGGTCTGCAGCACGGAGTGGGGCAGTGGCTTCAACGGGGAGTACGGCGGCAAGTACATCCCGCGGACAGGCAGAGGGGGAGCCAGCCGCGTCTACCGGGTCTCAGCAGGCGACGACCGCCTCGGTCGGAGGCCCACGGGGTCAGGGGCCACCTCGCCGGCCGCCCGCACCGGGTGCGGATGGTCCCCCTGGACCTGCTGGTGGCCCCTCCCCGTCCAGTGATCCGGATCCGGCGGGGGGCCCCGATCCTCACGTGCAGCCATGAAGGGGCCCAGCCTCCGACACCCGAGCGGCGGTGTCCTGGAACGTCCAGGGCTCGATGCGGGGGGACGGCGTACCAGTGGCCCCAGGTATGCTCGACGGTGAAGCGGTGGCGGCGGGCATCATGAAGGCCGAGGGTGCCATCCTGGGCCTATTCCAGGAGACCGGCCTGCAGGACCCACAAGGTGTGGTGCACTCCGAGAACTAGTGGCGTCACCACGGGTATCATGCGTACCCAGGGGTGGATGCCCAGGCGGCGTCGGCGGCGGCGGTGCGCGGCGGGCTCTTGATTGCCCTTCGGGCGGACGTGTTCGCCGCGGAGGAAGTTCGAGATATCGTGGACATCGTGCCAGGCAAGGCCATGGCCCTCGATGTGGTGACCGCAGGTGGCACCCTCACGGTCATCAACGTCCACGGCCCGGGTAGCGGCGGCGACTCCTGGGCGTCTAAGGCGTCCTTCTGGGCTGACGTGGCCATGTACGCGGCGGCCAAGAGCGCGGGTGGCACCAGGGCCGTGCTCCTCGGAGGGGACTTCAACGTGTGGCTGGAGTCCCCGTGGCACCCTACCACGAGGAGGTTCCAAGCCCTGTGGGAACAGTGTGGTTTCCACAAGGCAGACCCGGAACGGGAGGAGGACAGGAGGCCCACGAGAGCAGGGCACCGACTGGACTCCTTCCTTCTAAACTCGCCTCTGGTCCCATGGGCGGCGCGTGAGCGCCCTCACTTGGCGCCGGGGCGGTCTCCTGCGTCACTGGGGTCGGATCATGGCGCTGTGGTCCTGGACATCCCGCTAGCGGTGGCCGGCAAGGAGAGGGTCACCAGGATGGCCTACTCGCACGCCCAGGGCAGGCTGCATGCCATACGCCCGGACTCCCCGGGGGTTCGTGAGGCGGCAGCGGCAGTACTGCAGAAGGCCTGCGGGGATCGGCGGCTACAGGCGTGGCTCTCGTCGGAGCACGACACTGCCACCATGGGCACGTTGGAGGTGCAAGCGGTCTTTGACCTGCTCTACGCTTTCCGTGATGACGTGTCCAGGGTCACGCAAGTGCGCATGCCTTCAGGCGTGGACCCGCAGTACCCGTACGGGCAGGCGGAAGCGGAGGCGTCGTTGGACCAGGTCCTCTCGGATCAGCAGGCCCTGGCCTGGCGTGCCCATCAGCTGTGGCAACGGGACGCGGCGGCGGCCGGACTCCACTCCCAGGAAGCGACTGCCCTGCTACAGCACCTCCGGCGAGTGGACCCCGACCTGTCCCCCGCCTGGGTAGAGGACCTGCGTGCCGCATTGGACCAACAGCTCCACCAGCTGGAGACACGCGTGGAGGAGCTGCGGGATGTCCTCACGAGCAACAGGCGCCGGTCCATCAAGGACTACTGGCGGGGCAGGGTACCGGATCTGCAGCTCCGATGGACGGCGATACGGGGGGCCATCAACGTGGTGAACTATGCCCCGTCAGGCCTATGGTCCGTACGCGTCCGCGAGTCGGAGAAGGTGCTCATGGAGGCCTCGGACGTCATCGGTGAGGTCCAGAGGTATTGGGAGGCGCTGTACGCCAAGCAGCCAGTGAACCTGCCGGCCTTCGAGCGGCTGGTCCGAGCCCACATTCCCACAGGGGTGCCGGAGGAATGGAGGTCGGTACAGGACTACAAGATGCAGGACCTTAAAGACGCCGTGAGGCAGGCCGTGGCGGACGACAAAGCTCCGGGGTCCAACCGGGTCACGGCTGCCCTCATAGCAGAGCTGCCTGAACCGGTGCAGGGGCTCCTGGTGCATGTGTACAGGGCAATCCTACGGGGTGCGGACGTCCGGGAGTCCTGGCACGAGGCCATTATCTGGCTGATGCCCAAGGGCACAGCCACGGGCAACCTGGACGAGTACAAGCCGATAGCGCTGGGGCAGCGAGACATGCGAATGCTCATGACTCCCCTCATGCGAAGGTTCACAGCTGTTCTGGCACGCAAGGGACTGGCCGCGGACTGGCAGTTCGGAGCCATGCCGGGCTCCACGGCGGCTGCCCCGGTGTTCCTGGCCCAGCGCAGGCTGCAGCGTGGGCTAGAGGAAAACCACGTCTTGGCCTTCGATGTGTCAAAAGCTTTTGACACAGCGCTGCACGGAGCGCTAGCGCTCCTCCTGCGCCACATGGGTGTCCCGGAAGAGCTCATCAGGCTCTTCCACACCCTCAGCTGCGGGTCTCTGGTGCGCATCATCGCCGCGCACGGCCCGACGTCGAGCATACGACTCCACAGGGGCCTGCGGCAGGGCAGTGCGGAGAGCGCTGTGCTCTACCTCCTCCTTTTGGAGCCTCTCCTGCGGAGCCTCGCCTGCAAGGCGCGGGGAGATGCTCGCCATGCGGTGCCACCCCTGGTGCAGGCGTACTGTGATGACCTCCTGTTGATAGCACACTCCCTACCGTAATTCCTGGAGTATGCGGCGGCGATAGCGCGGTATCTCACTGACATGGGCATGTCCCTCAACGTGGGCAAATGCGCCTATGCCAATACTGCTCGCATCCATTCGATTATGGTACACCTGAACCCGGGGGACACGGCGGCCCCATGGGTATGCTTACGTGCCAAGGGCACGGTACCATACTTGGGCCCGCGCCTCGATCCCAGGGGGGTGGCGACCATGAAGGAGAAACATGTACTCCGGTGTGAAGCCCTTCTGGGCTGGTGCAAGAACACGTTGGGGCCGGCGTCGGTGCCTCATGAGGTGATGGCGGCTGTGGTTGGAGGCATCGTGCGGTACGCGGCGCCCTACCTGTCCGACACGGCGGAGGCGGTGATCAAGCTCAATACTGCCATCAAGGCTGCGGCCCTGCAGTTCGAGAAGCTACCCAAGGACCTGTCCAACGTGGCGGTGCGGTCGGGTCATGGGCTACGGTTGGCGGATGTCCAGGTTATATGCCGCGACTCCGTTGTGGCGACCATGGCTCAGCTCACCCACCACAGGTCGATGACAGTCCGGGATGAGCTGCGGGCCATGCTCCGAGACATGCACGTGCAGTACGGAGTGTGCGGGCAGTTCATAGTGCCCTCTGCGTCATTCGCCACACACGCTGGCAATACGTGGGTGGACAAGGTACTCAGGGCGATGGGGACGTTGCGCGTAGGGCTTCTCATGCCATCGTCGGTGTACTCGTGTGTACACGCCCATCTGCCGCAAGTGCAGTGGGCGGGGCGAAAGTGGGTGTCCCAATCCTATACCTTCAAGGGTAGGGACATCTGCATTCTGTCGGGGCCCCGCACAGATGCGACAGTACAGTCCCTGACTGATCCCGCAAATGACCTCCTGCATGCGCGGCTCCCCTGCCCTGCGCCTGGGCACTGGGCTGTCCAGCTTCAGGAGTGCCATGAGGACCACCTGCACCTTCCGCACGCGGGGGTAGGGCCCCACCAGCTGGACCACGTGTGGCTCACGGGGCTTCGCGACGTCTTCCGGCCGCAGCCGCCCGGTCCGTTGACTCACCGGCTAATACACCCGGTGCGCCGAAAGAAGGCCAGCAAACGCAATAGACAGTCCGCAGCGGGGGGCGTGTATGTGGTGGGCGGATACAGGGAGGAAGGATGGGCCCCGGCCAGCCCGGGGCTGTCCATGCCGTTCGTCCCGCTAGCCGCCCTCCTGTTTCTGTTGGGGGACGTCTTTGAGGGCTACCAACAGCAAGACGATCCGGCGTCCGTCCCCCTGCTCAGTCCTCACGCCGGGGGCGGCATAAGCCCGCCACCACTGTGGGTTGTGCACGGGCGGCCAGCATTTTCCAGGGCGTGCGCGGCGGTGCACAAGTGCGGCGAATGGGCAATTGTTCTTCTGCTGCCAGCAGGCCCAATCCCGGATCCGGATGAGTACTCGGTCCCAGAAGTGGTCCGGATGTCCAACGTGCCGCACGATCCTCACGTCGTCGTCACGTCGTTGCGTGATGGCGGCGCAGTGGAGCAGGGGTCTATGTTGGTATACAAGCCTTCGTGCTCCGCAACAGTTTGGGGAGCGGAGTATACCACCGCCCTGGACGCCATAAAGTCAGTCTGCGGATGTGACCTGGCCTGGAGACCACATCCGGTGTATCGACCGAGGGTGGTCCTGTCCCCGGAACTCACGGCCTCCAGTGCGGCGTCCCTGGGAAAGGTGGTGCAGAGCCCCCACTCCGACGTGGCGTGGCTGGAGCCCCACCGGTACTGCTGGGTGCCGGTGGCGACTAAAGTCACATCGTCTGACGCGTCGCCCCAGGGAGAAGACACCACAAACGTGGCGGTGGCCAGCCACGGAATCCCCACGTGGACGGGTGCCATCTACGGCACGGTCCCGGAGGCAGAGATCATTGGCGCAGCGGCGTACTTGTTGCACACGCCCCCGTCAGCGTGCACGGTACACGTGGTGGATGCGTCCGTCATAGGAGCGCATCTCCGCAGGGCGCAGGAGGCCTTGTACCGTGGCATCAAGGTGCCGACATCACATCTGGTCAATCAGCACGCACTGAGCTGGATAGTGGAGGGGCTGCGGCGGCTGCCGCGCCGAGTTGGGGGGCCGCACCACTGGGTGGTGAGGCAGAGCTCCAACTTGGCGGCGGTGCCGCTCGAGGCGCCGGACTCTGCCGCGGCCCGTGCAATGGCCCCGCCAGTCCATCTTGTCCTGCCGAAGGAGCACGCCATCCTCTTGGTGCCGTGGGATAATGGTGAGCTCGAGCCGCGTGTGCCGTCCATGCAAGCCCTTCAGCAAGTCCGGGAGATGGAGTGGCGTTCGCTGGCGGATCGCACCAGGGCGCACACGCCACTGGCTGGCGCCTGCGAGGCGATGCCCCTGGGAGCTGTGCACCACGGCCCAACGCACAGGAATATGCTGCGGGCACGTGACGGTCGCTTGTCCACCATGCAGGTCATGCGACGGTGGAGACAGAAGCTCACGCATATGGCAATACCAGCCCACCCCTGTATCTTCTGTGGGGGGCCGGAGGAGGACATTGGCCACATGCGCCTACTGTGTGTGCGGGACGAGGAGGTGGCTGGGATCCTGTGCAGGCGAGTGGAGGAGTTCACGGCGGAGCTACCCCTGACGGACAGGGCGGTGGAGTTCGTGGCATGGAGGGAGCACGGCTGCAGGTGGACTGAATCCCTGATGGCAGGTGTCGTCCCCGGGGACCTGAAGCGGCTGTTCGCTGCGGTGCGAGCGGCGTCGTCCCGGGGCCCTGCCAAGGCCAGGCTCTTTGTGGAGGACATGGTCCAGATTGGGGAAGATGTGTATGCCCGCAGGAACCATCGGCTCACCCAGGTCATGCAGCTGCCGGTGCAAGATCGAAGGAGAGCGGTTTACGCGTTCTTGCGCGGTGACACACCCTTCTGCCCGCCGGCAGGGAGGATCCTGCAGCGTCCGCCGTGGAACCCGTTTGCCGGCCTCCCCGGCGACCTGCGGGCAACCTTTTAGAGGGCACCGCTGCACGCACTGCTGGTGTCGCGGTCGTGCATCGAGCATGACGAGGCCCTGTCCTTGTTCCCTCACTGGATGGCGGCGGTGGCGCAGGCCTTCGACCGGTGGATCGGTTCCTGGGTGGCGCGGGACTTCATGACATTCAGGGAGTGGTCCCGCGTGGTGTCGGCGCAGTCGTGGGCCCAGATACATGGTACCAAGGTGAGGGGCCCTGACGGCCAGAGTGATCCCTGGCTTCAGATGTACGCCAACCATCCAGCTGTGGGGAACGTCTTGGGCTGACCTCGCGAGGTGCTGCCGGTCCTTCAGCAACCTCTGTGCAGTCTCCCGGTCCTGGCGGTGGCTGTTGTACCTGATGTGGGTACGTTGTGGCTGTATGACCGACAGCTGCGACGAGCCATACCAGCGGTCACGGAGCAGCGGTCCATGGCAGTGTTAGTGGGCTCCAAGCAGCTGGCACGGGTACAAGGCGACGACGCGCAAGGCCACGTCACGGAGGCCATGTTCTCTCTGCCAGAGGGGGACGACCACGTGGCTGCCGATGCCCGTCACACCCTTGACACCCTGGGCCTCGAGGCGGTCATTGAGGCTCGGGCGGGAGGACAACGCTTGGTTCTGGCTTCCGCCAGGGGCCCGGAGCAGGACGGGGTTGATGTCATCGGGGGGGTCCTGCGGGACTACGGTTGGGAGCTCCTGGCGCATGGCACGCGCAGCCCCAAAGTGGCGCGGTGGCCCCGGCTGCTTGAGAGCCTGCCGGAGATGCCCGACGGGCGACCGATACTCCGCCCGGTGTCCACGTGGGAGGAAGCGAGGCGCAGCCTCCTCAGTAGTGCCACAGCACGCACACTGGCGGGTGCTTTGCTCGGACTCCAGGACGCATGCTGCCATGTATGGCAGGACCTGTGGTCGCATTGTTGTGATGGTAGCTGCGTTCCATCGCGGTCTGTGCTTCCGCAGCGATGCCACGGGTGCGGGGAAACGGTGTCAGTTTGGGTTCATCAGTGTGCCTCCGCCCCGCTGTGCGGGACATGTAAGGAGCGTGCCGATAGGGGGTGGCCTAAGGCGAGGTGGGCACTGCGGCACTCTGGACGGATGTCCTCAAGAGCCTGGAAGACTATCCAGGATGGCCTGAAGAGCGTCCGAGTGGAAGGGGTACGGTGCCCTGGAGCGCCGTCTGCGGCCCTGCCCTTGATGCTGTGGTGGGCGGCTCTGGAGGGCGACTCACGGATACTCTGGTTGTGGCATCGCGGAGGAAATGGTGACGGCGTGGTGGAGGCCGGGGGTGCAGATTGATGGGGTTGGGAATTGTGGGTGCACCAGCTACCGTCCCTACGCTGGACGCAGCGGAGGGGGTAGCGCCTGAGCAGCAGTGCCTTCATGGCCTGATTGTGCGGTACTGGCGGGCGGCGTATGACGGCCAACGCGATGTGACAGGTCGTGCCGGCCTGATGGTGAGCCGTACTGCCCCTGTGCATGAGGGTCGGACAGGGATGCTTCACCCGCCTGCCCCGGGTCGCCGCATACAACAGTGAGGTGTCATGGGTCGTCCCGACCAGGGTAATAAGGCCCAAACCCCTGTAGGGTATTCCCATGGCACCGGGGTCTCTAGTGGCGGTCCGGCTACGGCAGTATTGGGAGTGGTTGCTCGGGATACACCG